>OX246737.1:29710533-30238033 GCA_945910005.1 Isoperla grammatica | reverse complement strand
AACGTTTCAGTTTCGAAAACACTTCCGTGTTCAGAGATCAACTTGTGAGAAAGTAATCGAAGATTTTAAACATCAACTTCTCCAATCTCTGTAGTGCACGCCATGTTTACGCTTCTATGGGCATGATGGCGTTTTTCATTGGGCGCACCAGTGCACACTAGCTGCTCGACCGTATTCCATTGGGGACTGCACTCAGTGCAACACTCGTCGAGTGCACTACGTCACATGGCTATTTCGATGTGAACTCAGTGCGCACTCAGTGCATGCCAATGGAAAACACCTTTAGACACCACACTCTTGCGCGGCGCTCCAACCCGCGGTTTTGCGCGCGGTCTTTCCTTCGCGCAAGAACGCGACACGCAAGCGTGCGCGCAAGAGTGTACCTGTAAAGGCCGCTATTGACTTGAGTTCCTTCGTGAGACACACGCAAGATTCTGGCTCGTGCGGCTGGTACTCTTTTCTAAGTTTAAATTTGGAGTTTGAAGTTGCCACAAGTTCAAGGGCACAATTGAATTTTGGCGATGAACAAACGTGTTATTATTAACTGCTAGATTTGATCGTGATTGGGCTTCACCTCTGTAACACTTTGTGGAAGGTTGGTATCATGAGGGAGGGGGGGGGGGGGGGGCATCTGGGCGGGAATAGGGATACAGGGCAGCGGATCGGTGAAGCATTTAAAGTGACAATACATGGATAAGCTCTATATATAAAATTTGGAAAAAACGATATTTTTGCTGTCGCTTCGTCTTTTGTATTTTAGGCGGGATGGTTTAAAAGTATTTATTTTTGTGGCGATGGCAACTCCCCCCCCCCCCCCTTCCCCCTCCTTCACTTTACAAATTATTTCCAACAGCAAAGTTGTTGGCTAACAACATAACACGACATTTTCTGTTACTACAAATGTGTATCTTCAGTCCTCACATAACTTATAGAAATTATAAACACAAAGAATATACATTATATATAATGCAAAAGTGTCTCAATTGGTTTCTGATTTTAATATTTTTGCATTTTAGTTTTTAGTTTTTTGTTGACTGTGGTCAACGACTAACCCCACTCCGAGTAAGCTCCAGCTTACTGGCGTTTAGCGCGTTGGCGATTTGTCTGAAGTGCAGCGTTGTCTATAAGCGCCGAGCCAGAATATGAACATGTGCCACAACACAAATACAAACGAATAACAGTGTTATTGTTACATTGCGTAGAATTCTGTTTAGCATAAAATTAATATGCGCTAATAATACCGGGTATTACGTTGACGGTTGTATAACGTGTGACTAGCAAGATGAACCACCACATATGTTTACGTCGTGGTCTGTGAGCGTAGCAACCATACCATAACACTCAGACGCATATCATCATTACTGCCTTATGTAACAAACAAGTGAAACACACTTGTTAATTGTGAGATTAAACTCCCATTCAAAGCCAGGAGTCATTTACACGTATGTTTGCTTAAATGTTTTTACTTTTTATGTCTTTTTTGTCCTTGATTTGTTTACGTTATGTCACATGTATTATTTTTATGAACTGGAGCTAAACAGCTTTTTTACATGCGACTATTAATTTTCAGGCCCTCTGCTTGGATACATTCGTGCTGGCAATCCGCAGTGTTGAGTAATACATCTACTTTGTTATGAACGTGGTTCTGGGCGCATTTTCTTGTCTATTCGTAAATTATTGTAGCTGTTCAAAGTCATTGATGTAAATGGTGATGAGGATGACCAGTAAATTCTTCATTTATGGCGACCTTGTAGCACTTACGTAGCCACTGGGCTAAGAGCGCGTGTGTTGAGAACACATGAACCCCACAGCCCCCTTATTGTGAACAGTGCCCCAAACCACACCCACCCCATTTTTACACATCAAATGGTTGTATTGAACATCAGTAAACAACACACATGTTTTAATTTATTATTCACGTTATATTGGATATGTTTGAGGTAACTTATTGAAAGTGTAGGCCTACATGCAGGCAGACAGATTAAAAATGTATTGTACCGATGATTATTAATATCTTTGTTATTAGTATAATGTTATGTAGTATTATTGTTTGTGCTCATTATTTATTCCACGGACTGTCTGTTATGTTAGAATACTTTTCATGAGTGATTTGTCAGCCCGGCCACAAGGATTGTTTTCCTTATATATATTTTTCGTATGTTCATCAGTATTAGTTTTTGTGTTTTGTGGTGGATGTAATTTTGTGTGTGTAAGTTATGGAAAAAATGATTATAAATTGAATTGATGTTATCAATAGGCCTATAGCACGCATATTTCATTGTATCGCTGCATTCATAAACATCCGTTATTTGTAAAACTTATTGTAGTTACTAAAATAAACGTTAATACACATATTCATGTATATTGGGTACGGTACATAATTTAAAAAATGCGAGTATTGCGTTGTTAAAGTAATTAATTAAATACTTTTTACAATTCATGGACGGTTGATGAAGTCTTGTTGAGAATCTTATCTAAAAAAAAAAAAAAATAGCGGAGAGTCTAGAAATGTAAAGTTAACACTTCAACCTTGGCTAATGTCTGTTTGGTTCCATTGTGATCCTTTGTTTGGTAAAGTCACCTTGGTAGTGTATTATTTCTCTAGCAATGGTTTTCATTCCAGAGTATATTTGTAACGGGAGGATGCTTCAGCTTGTCATATCCTTGACTAAGCATACGAAACCAGCACCATACGATAATTGAATATACTTCTCTGTTTTATTTACTATAAAATAATTGATGAATGTTGCAAACCAACGAGAGATAGAAAGAGAATGGCATCACATACTAATAATAATAATACGTGTTTCCATCTTCATTGTCATTGCACAACTTGCGAAGATCTGTCTGTGATTATGTCATTATAGGCCCTAATCACAGTACGAGAGTTGTTGGCCATAGGATGGTGGGTGTAGTAACATCCTGCGTGTGCAAATGACAACACAAATACTCGAGACATTCGGAGTAGACATTTGGGTTGCGATTTCTCCATCGATTTTAATTTCAGGACAAGATATGTTTGTAAATAAAAGTATTTCATTTTGTAACACAACAAGATTTATACAATAGACAGAACTCATACAGTATACACTATTAATTATACTGGAAAGTTTGAATTAACAACATAGTAGGCATAATAAAAACAAATATGTAATGCTAATGTGAATGTGTGTTTTAAATAATTTGCTATACCTAAAATATATATAATAGTCAAGTTTAATAAAATACACGAGCAATCACAATTAATTCGCACTCACCAATTGAGTAATATTTCAGCATATCCTCCTTCTTTCTCAGACCCCCTTTGATCCCGTGTTTTATAGTGATTTTATTGTGTTTGTCCGGTTAAAAATACATGTTTTCATCATTTGGGTGTTTGTGTTATTATGTAGGTTACTTCTCCTATACTATGTGGCGTACGTTTTTTATAACTGAGATGGTGAGTATTGTAAGATATTGTGTGAGGGAAGAGTAGGATCTGATAGTATGGGCTATCTATAGGTGGGGGGGCGCTATATTACATGAACCTCTAATTCAGGAGGTTGCGATTCGATTTCGGCCACCAACAACCCAATAATCACACCGTCTACTCCGAATATCTCGAGTATTTCTGACTGAAGGTTTTTTCATAGATGTACTCAATCATAACCCAATCATAAATGCCGATGCTATATGCGCCCCGAGATAACAGATGCTTTTAGCATAGACGAGGCGTGGCGGACTAGCGAGCCTCAATTTTAAAACACCGATCGCTGATTGGCCACGAATTCCTCTTCTTTGACGAAAGCTTTTGTAAGGTTAGCCCCCCCAACTATTTCTTCAGCACCGAAATCCCCTCATCGACCAAATTAATGACGTCAAGAGGACGCAACACGTAAAGACAACAGCAGGGAATGATTGAGTTCTGATGTAACAGGATTTCAAACATTCCGCACTCATGAATAAAGCATAATATTTTGCTGCAAAGTCAGATAATGGATGTGTGTAATAATAAGGCGGTTATAGAAAGGATTATTCTTAAGCTCACCATACTTATATTTTATATTTATGCATTAGTAAATTCCTAAAGGTTTAGCTTAGTTGAAGGAAGTGAAACATGATATTTCACTAGTCCCTTGTAATAAAATTCCCCCCACCCCCACCCACGTAGTGTATAACGACATAGCAAGGTTACTCCTGCAACCTGCTTGAATCTGCAATCTGTTACCGGTAGTGCTTGACAGGCATTCGAGTGAGAGAGATTGAAGAATGAAAGATAATAATGTCGCGTACAGGATAACATGCACAATATAGAAAATAGAACATATCATGCATATCATAGCATGCAGTAAATAGAACTCGGTCGCTCGTAGCAGAGACTTCAGCCTGCGAGGTGACCGGCACAAGTCTGAGGAGCCCAGAATCATCGAACGATTCTCTGAATCTCAGTTTGTCGTCTCGGCAAGACCTGAGAACCGAGGTCGCATTCTGGGCTCCAGCCCCAGTCCCAGTTTCCCGTGTCACGCCCCACCGCAGATGAGAACTGTTTCCTCAAATCGACTTCGGAATGTCGTCATCAGATAATGTTTGTGTCGTAATAGTCACCACTCTCTTCCGAAACCAGTGAGAGTGAGTTGGAGGGTTCGAACCTTGTGTAATGTGTAACTCTCGTACTCGGTGGCAATAGCTCGGTACGGTAGTCATTAATGTCAGTGGAGGACGAGTGGTCTGAAGCAGTTGGTGATGTTCAACAGGAGGTGACTACGTGCCGATACCAGGGCCACCCCACACCGGTCTCTGATTAGTCTCCTGTATATAATGACGCTGGCCCTGTCAAAGCAAGTGGCAACTCCATGGCCTTGCTGGCCTTGCTGATGAGAGCGGCGCTATGGTACGTTGCACTCCCTGATGCACCAGTCTGGAGAAAGCACCTCCTCTAGAGGAAGTGATTAGGACATCCGTTGTGCACCAGATGCAAGTTGGCCTTCTCATTAGAAACAGAAGTATTTCGAACGTCTTCTCATTTTCAGGGATGGAGAATCGCTCATCATATTTTCGTTGATTCACTGAAGCAAAACAGTCAACCTCGTAGGATGTTAGCCCCGCTTTTATTAAGTAATATTAAGCTGAAATTACATAGAAATGACAAGTGAAGAGTGACATTGTGACCTCGATTACGAGTGAACCAACATCCGATGTATCTCGAATCTTATCCTCTTAGCAGAGCTGTTCTCCACTTGGCTTTCTCCTATAGCACTTTCACCCGATGCCGCACTATGCCTGATTGCAGGAAAATATCGCTTTCACTACACAACACTTAGCAAGGTCGTTCGAGCTGCGATGACTATTCGAATATCTCTATAATTCATTTATCTCGAATGCAATAATGTGTTTGTTGAAGAATGGAGTGAAAATGGTTATACAACAATGAGACTTGTTCACAAAGTGAATTCATAATGACCGGTCCGCAGCCTACACAGGGTAATTGATGTTTGGGTTTTGCCCGTCATATCAGTCGGCTGCTTGATCAGAGGTATGGGAGGCGGAGTGAGGGGCAGACCGGCCTCTCCTTTGTGACCACGTCTCACCGACAATAGCACTATGCACACTAGCGAGGGAAAGTAAATCGTAATACCACAATTGCGCTGTAGCTAGCTGGACCATTTCTCTGGTTGATTTAGTGGCACGTGCTTGTCCGGACCGCCAGATATTTTGACCGCAACTTTTGCCAATTGCATGTTAGATACTTGACTGTTTCTCGGTCTCTCTACAGAACGATCATCGGCCACGGATCAACAACCCATCAATATGAGAACGAGTGTTGCTGAGGGTGCATGCCGCAGTTTTAACAACAATTGGTCTTCTACTCCGTTTGGCTTCTATTCCGTTAGGGCGCTTATCCTGCATCCCATTTTTATAATTTCTTTACATTATTGTTTCTACTACCATGCCTTATTTACAATTTAACCACTACGTATTGTATTTTTCGACGTATGTTATAACATACTCGAACCTGTTTTCATTTTACACCGACTGCTTGAATGTAGTTATAACAATTTTTACGTGTGAACCAACATAAAATCTATTATTTGTATTGAATACTACAAGTTTTTTTTTTATTTCACAGACGGAAAAAATTCAAATCGCTCTCCATTACAAATGTATTAACAAAAGAGTCGGTTCTAGTACAGAGAATGAAGTAATAACAATTTTTAAAGGTTCTATAGTTGTTAGATCAAGATTTAGTTTAGTTTTTGTAGGCTTTGAACTTCTTATTAAACAACCGATGAAGTTTTACGTCCGACTTAATATGCTTTTAGGATTTTCAAACTTCTCGTAAAATATGTTTATTTCATATAAACATTGAGATTACATCTAGGTGGCGACACACACGAAATGGATCTAACTAAAGAACAATTTCAATTCATTGAGTAGACATAAGACACTTGAAATGTTATTCATTTTATTTTTATCGGCGCCCTCGACAGCAAGACATGAGTCACCTCGTACTCGTGGACATACTTAATCAGTTAAATTTAAATTTATTTTATTCTTTTATTTTTATTAAAGACAATACAAATAACAAAAGATACATGGAAATAATATGAGTGAAAAGAAGCCCACATAGGGTCAAATCTCGTGTGTGGGCTGAATAAATTAAAATATACCGTAATAAAATTCAATTATGACAATAGAATTCAGTTATAAATTTAACAATTTAAAAATCTTAACTACAATATACACACTCACAGTTAGGATGGCTTCCAAGTACATAATATATTCGATGTTATTGTATTATAATGTTGTAGGGATTTAAAAATAATTATAGCCCTAGGTAGGTACGAAGTGTCTCTAAGATAATATATAATACAAAATAAGTTTTGTATTTGGTTATTTAGTTAATGTGCAGTAGAGCATTATACATTTAAGTAGCGTTGTATAACAGGCAAGTATTGCGTAGTGAGCACGTAAGCATGGCAACGCGTGCTTGGCTTGTATCCGTAACGGTAGATGATCTTCACACAATTAGTATTTTCCATATCCACTTCCCGCTCCGACGCGCGACCTTATTTTCTCGTGCGTTCGAGTCTCCGCGTTTCGTGTGGATTGGCATCGCGCTTGATTCGCAATGGGCAATAGTCTAGTCAAGCTCGGCTGACAATGCGACGGACAATGCTTTGACCATGAGTTGTGGTACATGGCCGAAGGTTATTATAAGAATTGAGTACAATATTGAATACATCGGTCGTAATATTATTTATAAGCACCACGATTATTTTCTTGAATAAGCCTACATATTACTATTGAAGCATTTCAGAAAAGGTCTAGCAGAGACGGATAAAATAATCTCACCAAATACATTTAAAACATATGTCTACGGAAAATTTTTCAAAAGCACGATGCATAATTTGAATTGTCAATTAAATTCTTTCTTTTTTCTTCTTCTTAAAAAAAATTATATTCTTCTTTTTAAATTAAATTCTTTCATCAAAACGAAATCTGGAGTGTATTTGTTTTGTCTTTTTTAATTCATTCAAATTTTTAATTGAATACATAAAATGCAATCCTGGACATCCCAGAATCTGCGGTGTGCACGACAGTTTGTGTTTCATTTCCTCTAAATTTACACCACATCGTTATTGAAAATGTGCTTCCATACATAATGGAAGGCAGATTTTAGAAACATTTTATGGATAAATTAATCCATACAACTTGAATAAAAGTGGAGATTATATCGCACTAGTACATAAAAGGTGAATGTGTGGAATAACGGAACGTGTGACTCAAAGATGGAACTATTGTTGATAACCACGTTATTACTTCGTGCGATATGATTATGTATGCAGGTATCATCGTCCTTCCCCAACGTTTCCTTCCCGTACTATTTCCAGAAGCTCAATGACTTTACCATTGTTTGATACGTCTACTCTCACAACATTGATATTCAAATTTGTTTATGTTTCATAAACAAGTTGTACCGTGAGTGAATAAATGAACCACAGCGACCACGTGTGATTGTGACGTCATCAACTGTATATTTACGTTTTCTGGTGGCGCTGTCTTGTTTCCCTATTCTTACTTACAAGTTACAACACACTGAGACAATTCCAAGCGGCCAAGGGAACAAAACATTTACAATGAGCTTTGTTCTTGTACAGTTTACAGGAATATTAGAGAGCTTTGTATATTATGAGACTCTGATTATGCTACTTATAAAGCTGGTTCTAGCCTGCGTCAGAAGTCTGTATAAACAACTTTTACCATTGTTTAGTTACTGTTGCAACAATGATTGCTTTTTCGTAATCTCAACACTAATGTTTGCAAGGATCTTCTAACAAGAAGTGGAGGTTACACCGATTGATGCTCTTTACAAGACCAATCAATATAGTAGGCTAAATAATACTCACCCGTTACGTACTGTATAAGGTAATCGTTAATACTTGCTTTCTATATTTATTACTGCATGTGTACTATTGAGTGCACAAACACTCGAATACATAAAATCTGATAACACAGTATAATATTGTAAGTGCTTTGTTGCTAGAAACTATATTATGTAATATGTCAAAGCAATATTTCTAATTCAAAATATTTTAAAATAACAACTATAAAATATGCACTTGTTCACGTTAATATAAGTGCAGGAGTACATATTTATTTAATATTGTCAAGTACTTAAATTGCCACTATACTCAAAACAAGTACAATCTAAGTTTGGTTGTTATTTTAAATGAAAGACTTGCTTAGCACTATTGAGTATTTTGTAGTAACAGGCAATGAGTAAAATGTACATTTTTGTGATTCCGGCTATTGTAATAATAATTTTCTTCGTTGTCACGAGACAATTTGTTTAAATTCCTCGGTAGAATGTTGAGGGTGCTGAATGATGGCTCAGCTTGATATTCCGGCCTTTCTGAGAGGCTCGTTACGTCAGAACATGCTAAGATGGCGTAACACATAATTCTGCGGTAGACTCTCCAATAAAAGATAGGTTTTAGATGAGCTGACCTTGGTGAGAGAAACGAGGGGGAGGGGGGGGGGGGGGGGGACTGGCAGGTATGAGCTTCGTCATAAGAAATTGGTGGGGCTAGGATATTAATTATCTAGATAACTTACAAGACACACAATATGACCTTGCAATAAATATGACCGGAGAACAGGAAAACATGACCAAATAATTCTTAGGTTTGAAAAATATTCAGTATTTGACAGAAGTATATTCAGTATTTCAGTTCATTTGATATAAATTCGTCGAAACACACTTTCATATGCCTTATGTACATCAAAATATCATGAAAGCTCGACAAGTGCCTCCTTGCACAAATCACAATTGCTGTACCATTGACCGAAGACGCCATGGTCTACCCCACCGCTCAATACTAAACTTGATCAGCTATATCGAGGTTTCGGGTCTAACGAATGGAATTTTCTTCCAGACTTTTAGAAATAATTAATTTAGGTGTAGGCCTATAGTTTAATTAATATAGTAAGAGAAAATTTTAACTCATTCTCGTAAAGTATTTTTTCTATTACACCAAATATGACCACACAACCAGAATGTCTAAAAATATGCATTTTTTTAACGATAAAACTACTACAGTAAACACTACACTCAACCCATTGGGCGTCGTTCACCAACTAAATTAATAATGGGGGATGAATCATGAATCACAGTTATTATACTGTTGGTTAGACGCCGCAAGGCATGCTGGGTGTATCTTTTCGCTTGGCTAATTTGTCAAGGCATGGTCAAGGGGAGCTCAATGCCAAGGGATATGTGAAGAACAAAATCCGAGATAAGCAATACATCAAAATAACTAGTACATTTCAATTATATGTACTTGATAATATAATATTTACAATACATAATAATTATTTCTATATTTTATTCACTCGTTTAGTTAATTAAAGTAGCAATTACGCTGAGGATCTCAAGCAGTATTCGTACTCACATGTGTCGAGGCCCGCGATGTTCTGTAAATTGCGTAATCCCCATCACCTCGCGTAAAACCCCTCCGGCAGCGAATGTAATAATTTCGATAGACTTGCTAAGTTGCTTCTTGTAGCTAAAGAAGACCCTGGTGTAGAAGCTGTTTCTCGCAGTCTCGCAGATGAAAGTATGGACGTCTGCGGCCTGATTGCATGACAAACATTGTGTGCCGCCGTGTGCTCTCGGTAGAAGCTGTTTCTCGCAGTCTCACAGATGAAAGTATGGACGTCTGGGGTGCGGCCCGATTGCATGACAAACATTGTGTGCCTGCCGTGTGCTCTCGGTAGAAGCTGTTTCTCGCAGTCTCGCAGATGAAAGTATGGACGTCTGGAGTGCGTCCTGATTGCATGACAAACATTGTGTGCGGCCGTGTGCTCTCGGTAGAAGCTGTTTCTCGCAGTCTCGCAGATGAAAGTATGGACGTCTGGGGTGCGGCCTGATTGCATGACAAACATTGTGTGCGGCCGTGTGCTCTCGGTAGAAGCTGTTTCTCGCAGTCTCGCAGATGAAAGTATGGACGTCTGGGGTGCGGCCCGATTGCATGACAAACATTGTGTGCCGCCGTGTGCTCTCGGTAGAAGCTGTTTCTCGCAGTCTCGCAGATGAAAGTATGGACGTCTGGGGTGCGGCCCATGACAAACATTGTGTGCGGCCGTGTGCTCTCGGTAGAAGCTGTTTCTCGCAGTCTCGCAGATGAAAGTATGGACGTCTGGAGTGCGGCCTGATTGCATGACAAACATTGTGTGCCGCCGTGTGCTCTCGGTAGAAGCTGTTTCTCGCAGTCTCGTAGATGAAAGTATGGACGTCTGGGGTGCGGCCTGATTGCATGACAAACATTGTGTGCGGCCGTGTGCTCTCGGTAGAAGCTGTTTCTCGCAGTCTCGCAGATGAAAGTATGGACGTCTGGGTTGCGGCCTGATTGCATGACAAACATTGTGTGCGGCCGTGTGCTCTCGGTAGAAGCTGTTTCTCGCAGTCTCGCAGATGAAAGTATGGACGTCTGGGGTGCGGCCCGATTGCATGACAAACATTGTGTGCGGCCGTGTGCTCTCGGTAGAAGCTGTTTCTCGCAGTCTCGCAGATGAAAGTATGGACGTCTGGGGTGAGGCCCATGACAAACATTGTGTGCGGCCGTGTGCTCTCGGTAGAAGCTGTTTCTCGCAGTCTCGCAGATGAAAGTATGGACGTCTGGGGTGCGGCCCGATTGCATGACAAACATTGTGTGCCTGCCGTGTGCTCTTGTAAGTACTCGTGTGTTTGTTCTGTGTCTACGTGTATGCAGTCACATTATTTGGGTTTACGCAAATCGATGACTTATTATGATGAGCCCACCTTTATGGTTAACGACTCACACCTATGAGCACGGTGAAAAGTCTTTCAATAGAAGCGAATATGCGTTTTGTTGAACTATTGACAAAATGCATTCTACATCACCAATTTTTCATTGCTGGTATTAGGGAAAAAATAGCATCATAGTTTGTTACATGTTTAAAAATATAAAAATATAGCAGTTTGCAATCGCAGGTTTCGCACACTCCGAACACACAAACACTCTTACATACAACATACACAGTGCTTAATTTGTAATGGAGCGCGGGTATACGCAGTATACCCACCTATTTTCGTGGGTATACGCAGTATACCCACCTTTTTTCATGAATTATTAGGTACGCAACACTCCCATTTTGGCTAATATATACAAAAAAACAAAAATAGTTTGTATTGGATATTTTTCCCTCACATGCTAATTTTTTCAAATGTTCTTGAATACATCTATAACTCTAAATAAACTTAGTACACTCTTATCTCTTCGTTTTACGTTTCTCCCAAATCAACCTCCGTACTTTATAAATAGAATCATCTCCTATTGTTATTGGCTGCAGGCTCCTCGTCAACCAGCCAGTAAGGGTTAGCAACGCGAAGGCGGTTCAGTCGCTCTAGCTGCTGTTAGGGAAATGGCACGATCCGTAAAATATGATTTACATGTTTGATTGATACAGCATTTCTCTGTTTGTGGATATGTATAATGCGTTCGATTCCTCTTTAACACTAAAGGGTATCCTGTTAAAACTAAAACTTTGGCCCTGCATTATGTTTGATGGTCTGAAACGCATTTTGAGGTGATATCATGTCATGAAAAAAAATACAACGGATAAACATTGTGGCGCGTAGGAAGGGGGGGTGGGGAATGGTGGGAGATCCCCCCCCCCCTCCCGACTTTTTCTGCGACCCACCCAATTTTAGACACCCAGTCACATCACACCCTCAAGACATATTTATTTAAGCCTAAAAATCGAGAAATAACTAATATAGCAAATAAATTTCGCCTTCGGCGATAAGGTCAACCAGGGAAAACGATTTTTGATAATTTGTTATCTCCACGTTGGGAAAACCTTCACCAACTAAATTTCGTATTTCGCCAGTGAATTATTGCAAAAACACAGGCAACCCCACGCCCCGGAGAAAACCACGAGTCTTCCTCACAAGATACATTTCCTTTGCTTTTTGTTTGCACTTTGTAGTATTACAAAATAGAAGCGAATGAGTGCCTGGAGGTATTGTGTGAGGTCAGTAGCGTGATTAGGGAAGGGACGGGTTAAGGCCCTCAAGACATATTTATTTAAGCCTAAAAATCGAGGAATAACTAATATAGTACACAAATTTTTCGCCTTCGACGATAGTTCCTCGGCGGCTGGGGTTCCACCCCAGACCCCATAACTTGTTCGCGCTTCGCGCTCACAATTCTTCCCCCCCCCTCCATTTGAAAAAGAGTTCCTACGTGCCTGTAAACATTTCTGCTATTTTTAGGTTGTTCCTCTTCGAAATAAATTATTGCCAGTTGACACATAAAATTACTGACTACTTCAATAACTGATATTTCATAATATATGTATCTGCTTTTAATCATTAACTTACAGTACGATAAAAATAACGATTGGCTTTTGAAGACGAGTAAAATTGTATCAAATCCAACCCAAAACTCCAAACCCAATTCCAGATTACGAGCTCAAAAGCTGAATTGGTAAGCGGGATGGGGGGGGGGGGGGGTCAATTTCCCACCGAGAAATCAATTTTTATCTCGAGCACATTGTAACATGAAACTATGATGCGTATACCCACCTTTTTCCTTACAAATTAACCACTGAACATACACACACGTCACACATGCACGAAAAACTGAACGAAGGGTGGGGAAAGAGAAGAGGGAGAGGAAAATAAAATGGTAACGATATTGACAATGAGACGTTTTATCTAATAATTTGTTTTCATCTAATTGCTAATTTAAGTAAAGTGTCCAAGGTTTTTTCAACCTGTGGGTGAGTTCTAAATAGTATCTTAATATTATTGCTTCATGTCGATGCCACATAAGGGTAGCGAAATGTTAATGCAATACTTCAAGGTAATTCAGAACCCTATTTTAAGTGTTTAATTTTCTGTAAGTGCCAGGCTAAAAATTAAAGGCTGCGTGAAAATAAGTCTAAACCAGCGTATTAGCTGTTCATAACGATTTTTACATCAAACTGTTTGTAATAAACCATACAATGGCATGCCGTCATTATATTGTTATTATTCTACCTTGTATAGAAATGGGAATCTATTATTTCTTTAATAAGTAATCAATCATCTATAGTGTTTATGAATGTTGTATGGGGAATTGCATATAAAGAATATTTACACCCGTCATGACATTATAAAACAGAGCAGTAAAACATGTTTTTAATCTACCTCGCTTGACTCCAACATCAATTTTGTTTGTACGCACATTGTAAAATAACGAACATTGTTAAAATTCATTTAGTACGAAAACTATGTCTGCAGGAATGTTTTAACCAACAATCATCTTTATTTGTGGTTCTTTAAAGCATTTATGTTACCCTGCACTGAATACGCATAAAATGCTTGAGGCTCAGTAATGTCTTACTAGACCTAAACGAAACTAGAAATACCATTTAGTTCTCAATAAATCTATGTATAATGCTCTCACTGGATGTGGTGCAGTTTATGATCACTTCCAACCACCAGTGATGGTTGGTGGTTATAGCAAAGATTACATCTTTGGTTATAGTTATTTTCTAAGGATACACATCACGCACCTAACCATAAACAGAAAACCGCAATATTTTCTAAATAGTTACTTATACAAATGATTATTTCAACAGCAAGTCGTGTAAACACTTCTTTCATGGATGCCATAAGCTAACGAGGATACAAGTTATCAGAAAGTAATATTGAAAATATAGACAAGAAGACCTCACAAGTAAGTGAGACCATGGAAATATTAGCGACCAGTTCAAGGTTCAAGGTTCCGACATCAACTCAAAGACACCTTGGGACAACCTCTCATTATGCGATGACCGATAGAGGTAGCTCAGCGGTAAAACGCGAGACTCTAATTCGGGAGGTCGCCGGTTCGTTTCCGGCCATCGGCAGTTCTGACTGAAGGTTAATCTCAGTTTTCTCTCAGTCGTTAAGGCGAATGCTAGGACTGAGTCATACTATCAGCAATCGGACATTCCTTTCAAACTATCCAAACATCCTAATGTATACCTAGTTAGTCACCTGAAGAGAGGCACATAAGGTCAAGCTGGTGTGCACCCTATAACAGGGAACCAACGGTTTAGCCGCGGTCGCTTAGCCGGTCCCCATACGAACACCGAAGTTTAGCAACCTCGGGCTAGGTCAGGAGGTGAATGGGCGACCACTCTTCTCTGAAACACTAGTTAACCTTTGGTTAGAGCAGATTAAAGGGTTCGAAAACTTGTGTAACAGCTTTGTTCTTCTCGTCAACTGCTCTCTATTCCAGATTAGTGGAGGAACCTATGACTGGTCAAAGTTACACTTTCCTTTTGGATGGGACGTAAAGCCGATTTTCCCCTTGGTATATTTTGACAGGAGTAGGCTACGTGCCGGTACCAGGCTTCCCCTCCTCCCTTCCTCATTATCATTCATCAATCATCACTCATCATGCTAAAGAGGGTATTGTGCCCTACACTGGCATTAATTACAATAAAGTAAACTAAAGTAAGTATATCAGGGATTCCTACGAAAAATTCACCAACCGAGACGGATGAAAATAAAAATTAGCGAATATACACAGATAGTATTTTGTTCACACAAATGTACATTTTGTCGTAATACTAGTTTTAAATAATAATGTTGAGAACATTTTATCGGTGAAAGTAATTCTTATATCATACATTTTGTACGGCCATCTTTAATACATGGGAAATGTATAAACTAAGTATTCTTCAAGGTAATTAATTCAACTATAAAATCAGTTCCCCTTTCAATCAAACGTTGCAGTATTAGATTAGAAAATTCCTGGTGTAGTGAGATCAAACTTAATATAACAATAGAAATAATCCTTTATTATCACCAAAACATTTACTTTAGTAGAAACAATCACAACGTAAATGCTGCATTTGTAGACGCCATATTAGCGAGGAAAGGAACTAATCTTGAGATTAAACACTGTCCGGAGGCAAGATAATCTGTATACCCCCCCCCCCCCCCCCCCCTCACCCTCAAGATGACAGTTTGCGGTGAAACTGGGTTTTAATAACCTTGGTGTGACTTTTAGCTGCTCACATAACACGGGAAAGTACGAGATTGCGATTTCTTAAACGTACATTATTAAACATTAAACATGGTTCGTTATTGGTTACAAAACTCGTGAATGATTCATGAGTTCATAACTTATCTCTTCTACGTGGGCATTAAACGAAAGAAATACTAAATAATGTGAAATACAACCATACGCGCATGCATTTGTCGTGGCTCAAAGTACTTTCACAAGCCGAAATTTGTCGTTTCGGAATTCCTATTCGCTCTAATTGCAAACTCAGTGCATTGTAGCTGTGATTGTAGTATAAATGTTTAGTATTTAGAAATACTTACTAATGATAAAAATGATGATTTTTATTTCAATGAATGAAACAATTGTGTTATGATAATGCTTGGCTGGATTCTTGTTTAAAAAAATGCATATACCTTTTTATCGTTTGTCTTGTGAAAAGTCAATCGAACTCCATTATATAATCGCAGGTAACTGCAAAAACGAGTGCTGGGCCTAGCAGCTCATTTTTGCAAAACAAGATTAACCGAGACGAGGACGTGCTGTAATATGTAAACGTAGAAGAAATTTTAAAAAAATTGAAAAATAAATAAATAAAAATAGAAAAAACAGAAACCTTACAAATAAAGTATCGTTCTTTACAAGATAATCTTATATTATATATGGTGACCGCTCTGCTCCGAAACACTAGAGATTGGTAGTTCGAAAGCTTGATTTAAACAACAATTCGTACTTCTTACCAACAGCCGAGAAGTTAATATAATAACCAAGGTTACACTGTCCTTTTATTTTGTATCGGACATAGAAGCTGATCTTCGTAATTTTCGACAAGAGTAGACTACGTACCGGTACCAGGGTTCTCCTCTTCCCGCCTTCATAATTATTCATCAATCTACAATTACAATTGTATTAAATTTGTACTAGTGTGACCTTGGCCCTGATCCAAGTATAGAATGAATAATTTTAAACAATCAATCAATCAATCAATCAATCAACCACCCAGGTGACGCTGGTTCGATTCCCCTCACCAGCAATACTCTCTGTATATAGGTTATTATAAGAGACACGTGCTGGAATGTTTGTTTGTAACCTTACAAATATGCTAGTTTGATCTTTGAGCTGGTCATAGTACCACATGTGAATAGTTCTAATACAGTGTAACATAACATAACGAATGCACACAGTAAATGCATTTAGAGACAAACAGCGCACACGCTGCGGAAAGATCGAGTCACGTTACCTTGTTTTCTCGTGGCGTTCAACATAATATAAAAAGTATTCATGAATGAATGACAAAGGCCGTACTACAAATTATACGTTTATGCAAATGAATCGAATATAGACAAGCAGCAGCCTGGCGGTATTGTCCGCTCGTATCCGGCTTTACGTAGCTCACGATACTTCCGTTCTATGACAGAATGACCCTTGCGTACTTATGTGAAGTCAATGCTGAAGGTGCAACTATAACCCATCCACGGTATTGCCAGCGGCGCCTGCTTTCGCTTTCCACTGCACCATCATCGCAAGGAACGTAACATTGCATCACACCTGTCTATGTATATAATATAATATTACAGATTACTTCCCCCGTGGAAAATGACCTGGCTATTGCGTACGAGTGTAAGCTTACAACAACGTCACGAAGATTCTAGCAACGTCAACGTTTTTTATCTGCCATTGTAGACATAATCAAACTGCTCGGCTATATTATGGCGACGATAGAAATAGCACAATCCGCTACAAGAGCTCATGAGCGTTGATCAAAATGAAAAGATCAATTACTATTAATCAATAGCCAATTGTATTCGTTAAGCGATGAACAACAAACAACAAAGACGTGTTGATAAATGTGCCTTGATAGGGGGTCCCCACTTAGGGAATGGGTAAAGAATGTCAGTTATATTTGCTCAATTTTAAGAACACATCTGAAAACAACCAATACACAGTACGTGAAGGCATATATTATTTGAATTCAAAACGCGGTATTCCATATTTATAAAGTTCCAAGGATTCGGTTCCTTGTTCAGTATTTTTCTGTGCAACGAACCACAATATAAACAACGTATCAACAAAATGAAAAAGAACGACCGGCGAACCATGGGGCACGAGGACTATCCCCGAGGATGGAAGCAAGGACGGAAGATTCACGAGGGACGTTCGGTGTGACTCCTTAGTTTGTGGACTAGTGGCCATGTAGGCCCTGATCGGTACGCCACGTCTTTGCCACGGTAGGATGTAAATAATATGTCTATTGTCTCTTAATAAATATATGGTTTCTCAATGTTTGAACCCAGGAATATTTTCCCGGTCTTCCTCAAACATAGCAACGATCCCGGATGACGTGCGAGTTCTTGTATGTCAAGAACGGGTTACGACCCCAGTAAAACCTTGAGACAGCGACAGGAACATGGGTTCGAGTCCCGTACCAGGGTGGTAAGGGTTGGTTGGTTGGCGCGTGAATCCAGTACATAGCAATATGATTAAACATTACTTACACGAGGTTTGAATGATGACCGTAGAAGTTATAAATATAGGAGCAAACATAACTGTCGTAGTATTTTGGAAATACTTATGGAAATATTAATTGTGATTAATTAGAATGTCTGCTAAAAAATTTGATAAGTGGTTCCTTGTTCTTATCATGACTCAAAAATAGTTAGCATTGTTTTAATGAATGGTGCTATCTAGCTTGGAGCAGTGGACAAATACAAAGTTTTTTGCAATTTATTCCTTGAACAAAAAAACTCTTTCAGCACGACGTTGAAAATGGATTGCTCAATCAATACGACACAACAAGCGGAAGCTTTGTAATAAAGTTGAGTTTATTTTGGTTTGATTTTTCAATTAGTACCCTTATTATATTTTCATTCGGCCCATCACAGCGTTCTTGGTGGGGGGTACTATTCGGGTGACGTCACACATTAGCACTTGAACACTATGTGCATTGAGTGCAAGTGTGACGTGCAACTATAGCCAAGAGAATTGCTTTTGGATAATAAGAGGATGGAAGAAATGTCGAGACAGATATTCGTCACAAACTTTGTTCCACAAAAGGACTACATCAATGTTGCTAAGGTATAGACGCTAAACACCGGCCGTTGTAATAGTCATGATGTCAACCTCTGCCATCTCCAATAAACTGGTCAACATGGGCGTAGATCCCAAGACCATTTAAACAGAAGAATAAGAAGAAGAAGCTGGGCATTTAGACATTTTTAACTTCATTTTCTTAAACATAATAGTTTTTATTAGTTATTATGGATAGTGGAAAGAAGTCTAATGAAATGTTGAAAAACATATTTTGGAAATTGTATTGGTGGTGCATTACTCTCGATATTGGGTTAACTAAAGAAATCACGGTCTTATATTTTATGGATCATGATATTTCGTTGTTTTGAAAAATGTACCTGCAACAGTTTTCGCTGTCCGAATGTTTTCATTCGCCGATAAAAAAACACAATATTATTATCATTGACATTAATTTTCGCAAATGAAATTTGTTCCCGGTCGGCGGTGCAACTAACCATCTAGATTACATATATTTTGTAATTGTACTTAATGTTTTGTAATTTTTGTTTGTATTTACATGTGTAACTAACTGTACGGCTGAAAAGAGCATCCGCACAGACGGTGGCTCTGCAATAGCCTATACATTAAATAAATAAACACATAGATATATACATTTTTACAAATAAAAACAACCATGTTACATATACCATGTTGCATACTACGTTTCATTAATTAATTTTAATAATTATTATTAGGAGAGATTGTATGAATAGGTTCATGAAGATTGACGAAGCGAGGAAGGCAAGGTTATGACGAAATATCTTGTCGTATTATTGTATCATGATTGTACTTATTGTTTATCCACTCTTACTCTCTTAATCAAACCGTGCTTGATTTAAAATTACTCTCAAGTCTAGGCTTTACCTGTGAAAGTAACTGAACGCAAATAAAGTCTACATCTGTTACCAAAACAATATGGAAGGTATGTTTCTAAAGGCTCTCGAAAAAATGGCTGTAATTCTCTTAATATGTATTTAAATTATTCGATTATATCTCTAAATTTCAGTAATTTTAGAACTATTCATACGTTGCCAACCATAAATAGTATACGCAAGTTTACATACGAGCTCAAATTCCATCAAACATTGTTACAAAGATTTTTGTATGTTCCCTTTGCATCTATATCTGTCAATTAAATACATGCGCATATTTTCTTGTTTCAGGGTTCTAGTTATTGTTTTGGTGCATTAGGCCCGTTTTGGTCTATGACTTTATGGTGAAATTCCATACCGTGTTCCTTTGAACAATACTGGTAGTGTTTTGTACCGGTGCGGTTAAAACCAGTTTCTAATTTTAGTAAAAGCCATTGAAACTAATATTTCGACTTATATGTAGACTTTAAGGGGGTGTGTATGAAATATACACCATACCAAACACACGAATTGTTGATGTAATTTGGAAGGAAGGGGTCACCCAATGTGATAAAAACAACTGTGCTTTCTAATTTGCACTATGTTTACTAGTGTGAATGTGCTATTATGAAAAAGGCGTAACCTATCGTTGCCATCAAAAGAGAAACTAATTACACTTACTCCAACAAAATAGTATAATTTTGTCACTTCTCGAGTTGGCAGAGAGCACTAGCAGCATCACAGTGCATGCATGGCGTGGGTAGAGCGCTGCTACATTTTGTAAATTTGGCAGATGTATATTAGTCAAGTCAGAATGAAAATAAAGGCACGATTTTTCAATCAAGGAATACGTCATTGATCTAGCAACCACTAATTTACACATTCAGATATTTTTAAACCTGACCGTTTTCACGAAGCAAGGTTAGTGGTGTAGTTAGCTGAGGCTGAGGATTAATGACCACAGGAGCAATACGCTTTCGTGGACTATTACTGCCTTCTTCTGGTACTAAACATGATAATATATTAAGACACAATTAATCTTAAATATTTTGTATCTACTATCTACGAGGAGCTGAACATATTTTTATAAAACGTGAATAAAATACAACATATGGAGTATTTACTTATAAGTATAACGGGTTTTATGACAAATACGCCAACATTTTACCCGCAAACCACATGCATTTTGTATACGTGATTTTGTGTATCTCATCTTATAAATACAATATATCACTATAGAATGTGTGTTTAGTTTCTTAAATAGCATGGGAGTGTACGCGATTTTTTTATTATATCGCCGGTACAAATACCGTCTCTGTACCTGCAAGCACAAATCGTAGAAGACAACAGATTTAGGGTGATTAAAATTAATGTTGTTAAACGGTGGTCTAGCGTTAGATGTATAATATTAACTACGAATGTTGTTAACGGGCACGGGGTGCCGCGTTTGTCATAAAATCCATTCATTATGCGTGGCATACGCATGCTACTAAAAAATGTTCTTGAAAAATAGTTTTGTTCAACTCAAAAGAGCATATTATTTGATGATACACTTCTTTTTGAAGTTCTGGTAACGAAAGTAACTTGACAAATAGACCAAATCGGTTTCCGCAGACCTACCTCAACATTTGAGAATATTTTAATGCACGCGTGTGAACGAATTGAACATGATTCAGTCTGCATGTAAACCATCAACATTGTATATAATAGGTGGCCGTTCACTTAGTGTGACGCTACTATTTGACATAAATTACAGTGTTTAATATCAACCTTGGTCTTAGTCCGCTGGTTTTGATGTACAAGAGACAGTTTGATAGAACGCGTACTTGCCTCCTCAAGTTTTGATAACAATAATTATGGCATGCACAGCAATTATTGAAATTAAATTGCACTTACGAGTGCGAATAATCAATGTTTTTTGCTGGTTTTGCAATATAAAATCATGTTTGCCCTTAGCCTACACAGTCAACTTATCTGCACGATTATTTCATGAAATGTCCTTTTGCTTCTTGCTTAATGTCTTGCCCTTGCCCAAGACACCAATTTAAACGTCAACCTCAATTTTGTATCCCACGATTTTTTGTGACACCTGTTCGTCGTCTGGCTAGCAAATTTAACTAACCAGTCTGAACTGACGAAGTCAAGATACAATCTGATATTAAAACTTTTGGTGGTATTTGAACATCTTTATTTGAAAACATCATTCAAAGGATGGAAAGTATTTGACGTATTATTTACTTCAAATTTAATGCAGCACAATAATTGGGCCCTTAGACTAAGAGTGAAAAATGCCGTAGTGTAGGCTTAAGTTGCAGATATATCTATTTACAGCAATTAGTAAACCATAACTGAATCAGCCTATAAAATTGTTGTTTGGTAATTTATTAAACAGAATTTAATTGTAATTTCTAGTGAAATCCAAACGTATGATTGGTGATAGCTGAGTGAAACCCGGAGTATTCTAAACTAACATAATATACTGAAATATGAAACAAGTGGTTATTCAAACTTAATCAACTCACCCGAAGAAAACACTGGGAAGCAATTGAAAATGTATGTTCCTGATCGTAAAATGTCAACTGATGAAGAGACATGTTCGCACGTTACGTCAACTGTTATGTTCTAATAATCGATTGTACATCGTATCGTCCGAGTGGTCACTGAGCACTAACTGACAGCACAAGCTTGGCTGACCGCGGTCGACGCACTACACAACACGCCGCGAACAACTCGAATACTGAGGAGGCTAGCTCGCTTCTCACCTGAACTCGTGTCCCGCCACTGGCGCAACAACCGCGGGAGGAGAAGCGACCAGCATCTCCCCTGACGCCACTGAGCAACTGCTGCGGCACAACATAACTGGAGGACTCCAGCTGTCACGTGGCTGGAGAACACAAGCTGTCACATAGCTGGAGAACACTAGCTGTCACATAGCTGGAGAACATTAACTGTCACATATAGCTGCAGGACTCCAGCTGTCACATAGCTGGAGAACATTAGCTGTCACATATAGCTGCAGGACTCCAGCTGTCACATAGCTGGAGAACATTAGCTGTCACATATAGCTGCAGGACTCCAGCTGTCACGTGGCTGGAGAACACTAGCTGTCACGTAGCTGGAGAACATTTGCTGTCACGTGGCTGGAGAACACTAGCTGTCACATAGCTGGAGAACATTAGCTTAGCTGTCTCATAGCTGCAGGACTCCAGCTGTCACGTGGCTGGAGAACACTAGCTGTCACATAGCTGGAGAACCTTAGCTGTCAAATAGCTGCAGGACTCCAGCTGTCACGTGGCTGGAGAACACTAGCTGTCACATAGCTGGAGAACATTAGCTGTCAAATAGCTGCATGACTACAGCTGTCACATGGCTGGAGAACACTAGCTGTCACATAGCTGGAGAACATTAGCTGTAACATATAGCTGCAGGACTCCAGCTGTCACATAGCTGGAGAACATTAGCTGTCAAATAGCTGCATGACTCCAGCTGTCACATGGCTGGAGAACACTAGCTGTCACATAGCTGGAGAACATTAGCTGTAACATATAGCTGCAGGACTCCAGCTGTCACATAGCTGGAGAACATTAGCTGTCAAATAGCTGCAGGACTCCAGCTGTCACATGGCTGGAGAACATTAGCTGTCACATAGCTGCAGGACTCCAGCTGTCACGTGGCTGGAGAACACTAGCTGTCACATAGCTGGAGAACATTAGCTGTAACATAGCTGCAGGACTCCAGCTGTCACATAGCTGGAGAACATTAGCTGTCACATAGCTGCAGGACTCCAGCTGTCACGTGGCTGGAGAACATTAGCTGCCTTGGGGCGCGCGTTTGGGGAGAGAGCTGTGCTTAAAATTGCAATATTGTACCAGATTGTCCCGGGACGTACGGTATAAAAACGAGTTACACCAAGTTACACTTAAAATCGATTATAATTTTGTTATTAACTTCAATCTGGGCAAATTCATTGCCTGAGCAAGTAAGGTGATACACGATGTAATCGAGAAGATGTCAATACTCGGCCAGGGTGGAGTGAGAAAGTGCCATTTCATCCACGAACGCCACACGAGTGGGTTTTCCCGGGAGAAGCGTTTATTTTATAAAACTGATTGTTGCTCTGTGTCTGTTCCCAGCGTATGAGTATGACGTGTTTGTTGATGTCTGTTCCTCATGACATTATGCGCAAATAATGTCTTGTCACGATACGTTACGTTGATAATAAAATAAAGAAATATGTTAGAATATGCTTGAAAGGTTGCCGAGTACAAAGAAGTATAAAACTTAACGAGCCAAATTGGTTTCTCCATACAAACATGATTACTATTTGAGTCATTGGTCAATCGTGGTTGGTGAATGTTAACGTTTCATTTGTGACCTTTTCGTATAATCCGGGACAACTGTTGGAAATCATGGCATGCGCACCAAATAAGCATGGAACTTTTGATTATACTTGCAAATTATTTATTACATTATAATATTATATTCAATATGCGATTTTTTTACTTCGGGGAGCCTTAATAGATTAGAGGAAAGTTTAATTTTATAAATCGTTAAATATTACGTCGGGATTAGGGGAAGGAATTCCCGAAGGCTGTTTATAGACGATAATCCTATCCTTCGCCTTATGACTGAAAATTATTATATAAAAACAACTTGTGTTCGAATGCTATTCATGTTAGAATGAAAACAATTGTCAAAAGTGTTCGATTCCTGGTCGGGTTGTACTCCAGCCTTGTCCTTACAACATGCATTCCCTGAACAATTATTATTATTATTATTATTATGAGTTATTTAAGTCAGCATATTATTTCATTCAACCTTTGCACGATTATACGATTGACAAACACAATATTTATTTGTTTAACATCACTGCTTCTTTTCCAGTCACCTGGAGATTTAATCATTTATCTATCTGGATTATTGACGCAGTATTCATCACATCGGTTTTGGGGGAGCAAAGTAGTATACTCCATTTACTATGGCTTACGTCTTCGTCGCCGGCTAGCCAAGCCTGAAACAACTACCTCTTCACTTTGCTGCTCTTATCACAGATGCTAATACAATATTACCTATGTGATCTTATAGTATACTAATAACTATGATTTCATTCACTAAACCTCTTTATTTAAAAGGACATCTTCTCTGCAACTGAAGAACGCTGAAACTGCGGGATTGATGTCCACTGCCGTCTTGGCACTTTCGTGGTGAGATGAGGTGAGAGACAACTGACTGAACACTCATAAAAACCTTTACCCTTTACTTTGAAGAATATAAATTCGTACATCGAAAGAAACTTCATAGCGTTAACAAGTGTTGACCTTGAAACATAACGTCCTTTTTTCTCTAATTGACATTGCCATCAGAGTTTTAGCAGTTCTTATTTAGCTAATGGAAAAAGTACATTCGCCTGAGCTGAGACGTGATTGTGTTGTAGGCCTACCGGTGTACCGAAATGCGTGTATCAGCCTGGAACAGCCATAATAGTCGTTAGGCAACATATGGATAACTGTCTCCAGATAGTTGTTATTAGTTATGCCCCCTCTCTCCCTCCCCTCCCCATTAAATTATTTCAATTCTCGTTAGTCGTTATACAGATGGTACGAGAACAAAGATGGCACTCCGCGCAAATATTAGCAGAAAATATTTAGTATTCAAAAGTGGTGAGGGGGTGGAGAGGGGGGGGGGGGAAGTAGCCTTGTACATTTTATCGTCTGCTCTTCGAATGAAAACGTTATACCGACAGAACATAATGCGCCACTCATTTATTCTTATAACAATAATTGGATAAATTCACTCTAATGATGCACTGACTTAACAATTTCGAATACAATTATTTCTCTATCAAAAGTGATGGTCACCGACATCACGGTGGTATTCCAAGACGGTATTTTATACTAATACTAGAAACGCGTCTAAGTTTGCAATTGGCAAACGACGTAAAAACATTACTAGCATAAGAATATAATTAATAGTAATCCGCTCTACGCCATTTACATTCTTAATTGTTCTTTGCTACCTCATCATCCGGCATTCATTGTCTAAAGTCGCTTAATACTGATGAGTTGAAATACAAATGATAACGATCGCTCAGAGCTGTCAACACGGCTGAGTACTAATTGTGGCATAGATATATTCGAAGGGAAGTGTTCGACCTGCACACCGAAAAATCACAACGTTGTAATTATTTATCCAAAGTTAAATGCATTAGAAACAATTCAGAATAAATTATAAACCAAAGCCTTTAGCAAATATAATTTTACGAGCTTAAATGTTGACGCTTTGTCTTGTGATTTCTCTTGAGGAGAATACTAATTTTACCGTACACATCAACAAAAACACTAGTAAAAGTAATCGTATTTTGTGTCAAACAATTTTTTGTAATTTGTTTCTCAAAAGAGTTCCCGTTTAATGTTACCATTTTGTCGGTTGAATTGAATACACACACGTGAAATCCAACTGCTTCACTATACCAAATTAGAACATTAGTTACGAAAATTCAAAAATATTTATTTTGGGGCATACTCAAGGCATACACAAGAAATATGAAATATTTATAAATCTGTCTGCCTTTCGGCCTTTCGGCAACTATTAACAAGAAATATAAATTTGTGGTAATTACTTTCAATATTACGAATTTATGTATACACATAACCAATTCCCATAAATACTCCAAGAGGTGCAAACTTTTGAAGCGATAACCGCAAGCAGTTTTTGGTCCTACAACTTTCTCTTTTATCGGCGGTATAATAATTATTCGAAGCGTAAGAATAGTACAAAAATAAACTAAAAGTATTACAAGCCACGATGATTTGTATGCCGTGGATAGTAGGGCTACTGAAATGCCAAGCTTGGAAGTACTTCGTCTGCCTCCACCCCCCCCCCCCCCCCCCCCTCCCAAACATGAAATTATATATAAGTCCTTCTACAATGATCGATGAATTCAATATAACCACAAACATACTGTTGATTGTTGTATTTACCCAATGCGCGTGGCGCCAATTGGACGCCAAAACAGCACTCTTGTTTGCCTTCGATTGGTAATTCATTATTTTAATCTTTTAGACGCGTTTGGTTGAATTGAAGCTGTTTTCCAACATTGGTTTGCTTGAGTATTTCTTCTGGAAAGCTATCTAAATACAATGTTGACTTGTTTACTCTTTTCGCGGTTTTCAACGGCTGCACACGCAATCATCTTCATAAACTGTATCGGGGTGATGAGGGGGGTGGGGTTAAGTTTAAATCACTATTTATCAATAAGTATATTCGTCTTCTATCGACAGCTCAAATGCAGGACACACATTTCTGCCGTCAGGGCCGTTGTGATGTCACATGAAATATGAATACCGGTACTGCTACTCCCTTCTTATGAAACGACAAACCGCAATGAAATCCCCATGAATATGTTTTAAATTTATACTGTGTTGTGTATTTCCATTATTCATTCACATACTTCGTTATAGATTTTCCAGGATAACCCACTTCCAATCACGTGTTTAATGCTATGCTAGCATATCTGTCCAATATGTGTCTTTATGCAGGCAGGCAGTCAAACAAATATAGAAAGTCTCCGCTATACAACTTCGATACCTACTTCGAGTTTCGGCGGGCTCTGCTTTCGAAGTCACCCCAATCCCATGCAACCGCAACCACCTAATAATGAACCTACTGGGTAGATTAAATGAATAAATAAAAGTAATTATAGGCAACTCAGTTTTGTAGCTAACCACAACGTTGTCAGCTAGTCGACGAGGCGAGTTATTAGTTTCAAGAAAGTAATTTTTAATCCAATAATTTCGTTACAAGAACAAGGGAAGTGTCAGAGGGACTATACGATCATGACGTCATTTTATGTGGGCTTCGCTTACCACCGGTCCACCGTCCTGAATATTGGAATATAGGTGGTTAATCTACTACGAATGATTGCAAATATTGCTCTCGTTGTTTGTGCTAGAAATGAGATGCTAAAACGCTATAGATCTAGAAAAATAGTAAGTTTAAGTTATATTATGGTAATGGAATTCGCAGGTGTAATAGCTTGACTGGCGGTATGTAACGAAAACCGCGTTTGTATCACGCCTATCGCGGAAAAGGGTTCGGAACAGGAAGTAGGTCTCATATCGACCTTGAAGTAGCGAGCCAAGGTTAGAAATCATGCGTGTAGCGACCAATAAATTTACGAAATTAAGAAACGGAAGCACCTTCCCACTTGAAGATGGTGCAACAAAATTTCAAATCGACAGAAGCTTGCCTTGAACCGAGAGCCGGTATGTTCACGCAGAGAGAAAAGACAAGCTGGAACAGATAGAATTTTTGTATTCAGTTGTTTTTGTATTACAGGCGTGTGTTTACACCCCACCAGTCACGAATGTTCCGTCTGGAGGGATAGTTCAGTCTCGCAGAACCAAAAGTTACGCGTGCAAAACTTGATGTAATAATACCACCTAGAGTACGCACTCATTAGGCCTAGATATAATAAAACTGTTTCAAATAAAACAGTGGGGTTTCTTCCTTGATTGAGTTCAAAATTAAAGTTTTGATTCCTTTGAATAATTGTCATGTGGAAATGGAATCGTTACATAAATCCATTTATCTTTTTGTTAGTTTTTTCGGGTTTCTACGTTATTCTATTTTCTGTCTTTTTCCCTTATTTTGGTATTTTCTTTAGTAGGCCTAATTTCGTTCTTGTTCTCTTGTAGCAAAATATTAATGTAGACACTGTGTGGCGCGTTGATAAGCGAGCGCGTCCATATCCACGAACTTACTGGCGAAAAGTTATCTAAGCTTATAAAAACAAGATTTCAAGAATGCGTATTTCAAACATGTTTATAATTTCAATGACATTGTTGAATGCTGTGCAATGTGCGTTGCTGAGAATTTTCGTTGTCATTTCGTATAGTGTTTTCTACACAGTCCGCCACCTTTACCAACACTTATTGACAGCAATAGAAATGCGTTTAAATTATTATATTCGTGACCGGACCTCACATTTTGCTGTTGGGCCTACTATGTTTCAGGAAAATATTTTCGAGTAACTTTTGAGTAACTTTGCCAATACTTATTAGTTCAACACTTATTGACAGCAATAGAAATGTAATTTCTGCCTTTAATTCGTACCAGATCGCGTTTAAATTATTATATTCGTGACCGGACCTCACATTTTGCTGTTGGGCCTTCTATGTTTCAGGAAAATATTTTCGAGTAACTTTTGAGTAATTTTGCCAATACTTATTAGTTCGCCTAAACATGAACATATTCGTGACCGGAAAATTCTTCATAAAAATATGGCTATCTCACATTTTGCTGCCATTTTGTTTCAGAAAAATATGTTCAGTAACTATGGTGTAACTTTGTAACTTTTCGAACGATTTTGCCACAAAAGTACACACCTTTAATCCACATCGAGGCTTGTGGATGGTCCAAATTCCAACTTGATCGGACTTACCGTTCGACCACTCTCGACAGACAAAAAAAACAAAAAAAACGAACAGAACGAGTGCCATAAAAGTCTAATGGAGACGCTTGCTTCGCTCGCTTATTAAGTAAACTATTTTCTTTACAAGAAAGAAGCTCCCTCCTTCCTCCAGTGATTTGCCCCACTCAATGGTTTACAATTGTGCTTACCAAGTTTGACATAAGATGGTAACAGTGACAAATCACAGTCAGCAACACTTGTTGAAGTCAAACACACCGGTCTCAATAATGTACACACACAGCAAGTGAGAGGAAAAGAGGAAGGAATACCCACATTAACAGAATCCTTTTACCATTTCCAATCATTTAATATCAAGGTAATGTACCATAATTGTTGTAATACATTAACATCTAACAGCATCGCTAAATATCACATAAAACATTAGACTAAACATACAAAAGATATATAGAGAAATCAGCATATCTTCTCCATCAGCATATCTTGTTAATTATATCATTTGTAAGCATGTTTAATGTGTTGCATCCTTCACATCTGCCATCAATCTCAATAGCAATTGCTCAACCAAACAAACCACAAATGCTCAACACACATTTAAAACAAAAAACTAAAATATATTTTTAGAACAAGCCAAGTTTGACTCAAAGAGAATAAACATCATATTAATGGGAACATTTAACATAACACGAGAATGTTGTAGTAACAAATTGATTTTAACTTGAAACAAAACCAAGCAAACAACTAAGATGATGAATAGCGAATACACAATAGTAATTGTGAAACACCTCGATGGTGAAGTGGCAATACCGCGTAAGTAACGTTTTACACATTGTTCAGGAGAGACAAAACACGAAAAGGCGCTTTCAAATATAATGACTAAGTTTAAGGTTTAAGGAATGACCCCAATAATATTAATTGAATATTGTTTAATACTCATTACCTACATCCACAGAAGTTGCGATTTTCATTAATATAGGTTATCATTTATAAATGAAAAATACCAGTTATTTAAATAATACACACGGTTTTAGCATTCATATTCTGAGTACTTGCACGGTGTTACTGAAGAGATACACGGTTTTGCCATAGCAATCCTTAGGTTCTTGCTCATGCACGGTGTCATTTCTTGTCTTTACAGCATTTCTATTGGTTAATTTAGAACTAGCAGAAATCCAAGCTGCGTCAATGGGATTCATGATTTCAATATAATAAACAACTGTTTTGTCAAAAATGCGACACGCGGTATTGCCACTTAACCGACGACATTGCTTGACGATTGCTTTCCAATAAGACAATCGTACTAAATTATCAACCATTGATGAGAACACATGGGCCTAACACTGTCCAGAGGTGTAGGTAGAGGAATCTTTCAAATGTATTTTACTTTGAGATTTTGTGAGCAATCAGTATGTGGTACATGCAAGAAAATAATTGATTTACAATAAACAAATTGTCTTCTTCCAACTAAGTGGAATATATATTCTACTGCACTCATATAATGGCTTGTTACAATTACAGTATGTTCATATGTCACCATAGGTGATGCTCACAATTCCAACTCATTGAATCATTGCAGTTGCTTAAGCTATCATCTCCAATTAGGTGTGAAAACTTCAATTGCTACAGTAACTAGGTACATGTGCCACACTCAAAAGCTAAAAATAAAGGGGCAAACTTCCTTTGTATAACCAATTGTAGGGATGGGCGAACCTTGGTTTTTTGGTTTCGAACCGAACTCGAACTTCCAAACAAAAAAAGTTTCGAACTTCGAACTCGAACCGAACTTTTGGAAGCGGACTTGAAAGTCGAAACTCGATTAGTCGAAAAGTGAAAACGATTAAGTCGATCTAGCAGGACAACACTGTTATCGGCTTGTGCACGCTCGCGCGACCTTGCGTAGATCCAATGTACTAAAACACTCGACCACTAGCCGAGCGAAAATGGCTGATCCGGCCAATCACAGCCACGCACAGCCCGCTACACGGGAATATGTACATTTTCAAGGCACTGCAAAGTCACTAGTCAGCTTTGATTGATATTCAATATGGCGTTCATCGTTTGTCGTGTTTTACGTGAATGTTATGCGGAAACATTATTTACGTCAAATTTGATCGTTATTTTGATCAAACACAAACTCGAACCTTAGAATTCGAACTCGAACCGAACTTCTAAAAAAGTTCGGTTCGGGTTCGGAATTTCGAACGTTCGCCCATCCCTAACCAATTGGCAATTACAATTAAATTTAATAAAATAACATAATTGGATATTGGGTGACATTTCTTTAACTGTAGACCTACTTAGTAGTTCTCTATTGGGAATTTGTCACACTCAAATGCAAATATTCAAGTACACATCTGTGAGTATATATGTATTATTCATTTTCATTTTTATAAACTGAACATTAAAAAAAAACAAAAAACAGTACTAACTGGACAGTTCATACAAAGTTGTCAATGTATATCCAGAAAATAACCCAAGTCAATAGACTTGGTGCAATAATTAACAGTTTTTATTTTAATTTAACAGGTGCAATAATTAATGCCATTTGGCAATTATTTTCACAGTGAGCTCTCGATTGTCAGTTTTGTGTGGTTTTGTTTTTGTCATGGAAGGTGTTCAATATTTCAGTTGAAACAAACACAATTACCTCTTTCGTGGGAATCGTGGCAACCTTCTAGCTACCAATTTATCTAGTTATTACTGATATTCACGACGTCACGGCCATACTTCCATACACTAGGTATTACAGTTTCAACACAATATATCCCATACACCACATCATTGTTGCAGACAAGAAATGAGCATATTGCATACCAAGACTAACACCAATGGGCAATGGTGTGTTACAATGGCCGCACTGGACCGCACTGAGTGTGCTTTGAACAATTAAAGCAACAAATAAATGTGTACAACAATGTATAGACACACCAGTGTGCTTTGAGTGCAGCACATTGGAAAACACCTTAAGTAACCAGTTTTAGATATACAGTAGGAAAACAAGTGTTGAGTTTGGATAACCCCTTAACTGTGTAGTGCAGAGGTTCCCAAACTGTGGTCCACGGACCCCCAGGGGTCCGCGGCCACTTATCAGGGGGGCCGCGAGAATTTCTGAACATTTAAAATTGAGCTAAATTTTGTTAAATAAAAAAAAATAATTAACATAAAAATAAAACTAATGGAATCAAAGTTTTTAAATATTCTACCTATTCCCATATAACCCAGACCCAGAGATATGTAAAGCTACATGAACCGCATAATTTTATAGGACTTTTCATGTATTGACGGTACATAGATAATGTGCCCCCACAGGCCCTGAAAAAGTGAACATTATTTTGTATCCTGCTGGTTGTGCAAACACGCGAGCTCTCTACCCTTTCCATAGAAATTGGGTGTGTCATTCGCAACCAAATTCGTCATCTCATGTGCAATGCAACCCTCCCTCAACTAGCCCTTCGTTTCTGACCGTTGACTCTTTCAAGAGCAGGGTTTTCGGCACTTGTAGTTTTGAAGACGAAATATTAAAACCGGACATACCAGCTCTTTGTGCATCGAGTCAGACCCATCCCTCCCATTAAAATATGTAAGTACTGAAGTCTGAAAATCAAAATGTGTATTTAAATATTTGATAAAAGCAACAACAATTGTAATAGGCCTAATAGTACAATAATAATAAAGTGACATGAACAATAAGAAGAAAAGTACCATGGAATATGTTATTTACAAGAAGCTATTTGTGAACGACTTGTGTTAAAAATGTTCGATTTTAATACGCATTTTTTGTTAACGGGGGGGGGGGGTCCGCCCAATTTTTTTAAATGGCCAATGGGGTCCGTGGGTCATTAAAGTTTGGGAACCTCTGGTGTAGTGTGTACACAATGTTAACTGTTGCATGTCTCATCTGATGCGGTATGTCTGGATACTAATTGAATACTATTTCCAATTTTGAATACAATTGAATTCTTTTTGAGACAATAAGCTGAGTGATAATACATAGTGACGATGAGCAATTACAAACATCCACACAGGATTTTAACTTGCGATTGCAACCCTGTAGGGTCAATAAGCTGTATACACAGTTTCAATCTAAAATACCATGTAAACATTCTAAAACCGCTTGCAAATGCTTTTTATAAGGACAGCCAATTCAGCATGCCAAAGCATAACCAAGTATTTGCTTCAGAAACTATGCATACAGAATATGAGCTAAAAACAGATGCAAAAATTGTAATGTCACAAAATGAAAATGAAATCTTCCTTAACATGTTGAATACAGAGAGTATAAAACTATTATACAGGATCAAAATTTATAATACTATACATTTAAATTTTTAAACCATAGAATACTAAATTAATGCTTTGTCTTTTGGCACAGCATCTCGAGCATGCTAAAATCCTCGAGCACAAGGTTAGTGAGCACTGGGGCAAGCGTTTCCAAAACGTAATAGAACCAGACTACATACCCAAGTGTTTTCAACAACTTCCACAACATATCGCAATATGTCGCTCAAAAGTACTAGTAAATACTAAACGAGAATGAAAATACATTTGTACAGTATGCATACTGTATAATGGTATATACTGTATAGCAGAAAAGTAGGCTATATTACTGTCAAGGGTACAAATACTACACCAGTCCTACTCATTAAAAAAATACAATCAATTAATGCAAAGTATTTATAGTTTGTATAACAAAATGCTGCAAGATTTATTCAATCAAAATATCTAGTATTCCAATGATTAAAAAATGTATGTACACCTAATTATAATATTGAAATTTGAAATTATTTACTTACCGGGTAAAGAGAATGTGTCAACTAGCACCACAATAAAAAAAGATGAAACGTAAAACCCAAATACTGTATCGTTAGTCATTCTTATTGCATATCATAATATGAGTAACTCAGGAAGATGCCTTCATTTGTAATAATGTTTTAATTAGTCAATACTCAACATTTAAATAAACAGGGATAACTGTAAAGTTGGAAACAAACATTCCAATTTATTTCATATAAATATGTAATTATTAATCAATAGTAAGCAGGTAATCAGGAATCACTGTATGTATGGTTTGTGACAGTCTAGAATAATCTGCCCCAGTCACTGACTGTCTGAATGATAAATCTTAGTACAAATTCAAACACTGTACACTGCACTGTGTGTTGTGTGTGTGTGGAACTTATGTAATTGCAGCAGTTTATCACTGTACATTAAAGATTGAATCAAACTAATTAAAAGGGAAAATTTAACCATGTAATAATAGTACAAGCTTAATGCTGTCAAGACCCAGTATTACTGTCCCAATGAATACCACTTATTCATTAAAGAACTTGTTTTTGGCAACCACAAAGCCTTTGAAATTCACCAAATAGCATCTATTTGCAACAAACAATGTTGTTATTTGTTGATTGTAATTTAGGCTCACGTGTTTGAATTTGTACCAATTGAATGCATATTACAAACTAAAGAATCTGTAGGTTTTGTCTACAGTATTGAGTTAGAAGTGAGAAGGTGAATGTATGTTTTTTATCTTCAGAATCACTAAGAAAGCAGTTAAAGGCCTAATTAGTTAATAGTTTATGTTAATTTTGTAGTGTAGAATGTATATCGCTGCATAAATCTTCTTATACGGGAAGCCCTGCAGGAACTTCATCACTAGTTTGAATTCCACATAGGCCTACATTTGAATTCAAGAGGGATTACTATATGCTTCTACAGTATTCCTTTGAAGATATAACCTTCAGTATGTCAAACACCTTGTTTAAACGCAATAGAAGAAATAATTTGGTTCCATTTACAGATCTTTAAATCTTAGCATGTGCAGTATTCAGTTTAGTGCCAGTAAATAAGTTTGTGGCATTGTTTGGTTAGCAACTACAAATGAGTTCTTTAAATAAATACCCACCGAGCACTTCGTAACACTGCAACATTAATAATAACGTTGACCTGGACCTACTCACATATACTGTTTAAACCCTGGAGACGAACAATAAGAAAATAGATCTGGATTCAATGAGCTTGTGCTAGGTGATTGATCTATTAAAAAATCGTCTTCTTCCTCTGCACATGTAAGCTGTTGTACCGGTGCAGCTTCTTTCATCACTGTTTGCGCTGCTTGATATTCACGGTAAATTGGCGAGATAGATTGGCCCGATCTTCTGAGCAAGAATGGGTCAAAAGGGAAGAAAGTTTCTAAACACTCGTTACTATTTATAATGGACGACACACCTGTTTCGTCCTTGTATATAATGGGTATGACGTTCCGAGCGTTGTGCTCAATTACAGTGTAGCAGTATGCCAGTTGATACGTTCGTGTAACTGCTGCAAAGTTCTGCACCACTGGAGGTATGCAAACTTTCAGGGGATTTAGACGGCATGTGACCATTTTCGCCAAGTTCAGACTTTGAAGAAATGTCAGGTCTGTAAAAAAACGTTTTGTTAAATTTTGCAGAGGCCTACAAATAAAGAAAACAGCTCAAAGCTACTACATGTTACTAACAGGGCTCACATGTTTAAGCTCTAAAAAAAAAAAAAAAAAGGGAAAATAAGCAAGCAAAAAACCACTTAAAAATATGAAGATTGTCCAAAAAAAAATTGCATTAAAAACATTGCATAGGCTAGTAGTGTTCCAGTTAATTCTTTCGTTGCAAATTTGTTGTATGAAATTAAAAACAAATAATAATGAGTCCACATACATGTAGGGCCTAAACGTAATAAATATTCAAAGGGGAAAGAATAGCCTCTTCCCCCCTTCACCCCATAGTGTTTGGAGACAGTCATTGAATGGGCCAAAATGAGAGAACATGTCCGAGCATACCCAACCCAATAATAAGCTTTTAGCTTGAATGGCAATTTTCTTAGGCTTAGAGTCGATGGAATTAGTTTTCACATTCTCCAGGGGACACATGGATTATGCCCCGTTTTTATTACTAGCTTCGAACGCCGGTTAAAACGACGGGCGTAACCCACTTGTGTTTTCACTGACACCATGAACCATCGAATTGCTTAGTTGTCGACCTTAGCACCTGAAGCACTCCAAGATATACGCCTTCTTGATATTATTTGTTTATCTATAAGGCATTGGATACTAGCGCATAAACACTACAAATTTGTCTGACAGCTGACGTAAGTAGTAACGTTATGATTCTACATCAATAACTAGGGGTACTTATTAGTTACTCTAATAGGCGAATGGTACACTGAAAATGCTGCCATGTTGAGGAAAGTGAGGTTGATTACTCAAACAGCTCAACCAGCATTAATAACCCGACTGCGTTTTTAATTTTTATACACAAAAACTCTGAGTTAATACGGTAACTCTGAGTTCTGACGCGGGTTAAAAATTCCAACCACCGTTGCAACTCTGTGCGTTATTAACCAACCCCCGTTCGAAGCTAGTAGTAATAAAAACGGGGTCTTAGAACTCACTAGTCTACTCTGCTGGTTTCCGGCAATTTTCTTCAAAAATGGCTCCCGGTAGAAGCCACCATGCATTTTGTATGTAATGTTTGTTGAAACCATGGTAACCAATCCGAGATTATTAAATCGGCCGATTAAAAAGTTTGGTGAATTCGGTAGGGGTGACAAAACTCGACCTTTTTACGACCCGGGTACCCGTTCACAACACCCGCGGGTTACCCGGGTAATAATTACTGTACAAAGTAAAAAAAAAAATTAAATTAAATTAAAAATATAAATCGGGATGTCTAATTGACGAGTGGTGATAGGCGGAGCTTGCGCCGAGTACTGTGTCACGTGACTAGCAGTTGGGAAAAGTCCCTACTGTCCGGACGGATCCACGCAAAACACATCCACACTTAGGGCCTATCTCGTTCTAGCTGGTGTAATATTCATTTTTAAGATATAACCTGGAAAACATAATTAGTCCACATAGACCTACCAGTGGTCAATATAAAGGTTATTTCAAAATTATAGACGAAGTAGTTAATTTGTTATAACAATTCACGCACTGAAGAGGATAAAATGAGCAAGGTGTGTTTTGTTTTTTCAACTACAACTGGCGAAAAACTAATGATCGGATTTGGACGAGAGTTTCTTAAGAATACGTACCAATAATGTGAGACAATAAGCAAATAAACTTTCTAGAAAGAAAATGCCCAGAACGAAAATTCATAGCATGCACCAATATGCAAGGTGCTTAGTTTCACGGTCAAAACTGCTACTTTTGAGGCCCAACCGCTACACCCTGCATATTATTGCATGCTATGAATTTTTGTTCTGAGCAATTTCTATCTAGAAAGTTTATTTGTTTATTGTCTCACATTATTGGAACACATGCTAAAGAAACTCTCGTCAAAATCCGATCATTAGTTTTTCGCCAATTGAAGTTGAAAAAACAAATCACGCGTTGCTCATTTTATCCTTTTGATGCGCGAATTGTTATAACTAGTTAACTACTGGGTCTATAATTTTGAACTAACCTTTATATTGACCACTGGGATGTGAACTAACTACGCTTTCCTATAGCCTAGGTTATACCTGAAAAGTGAATATTATAACAGCTAGAACGAGATAAGTGTCGTACATTAAGCGCGTGAAAGCGCAACAGTTCGCGAACTGTTGCGCTTTCACGCGCTTAATGTACGACGTTCCTTCGTGACGTCAGGGGGCGGGTAAATCACCACTCGTCAATTATCCGCCAAATGTCTAATTAGGCAAACAATTAAAGTACATGGCTCATTTTCCGCAAATCAGAAAGATAAGCATGTAGCTTGGTAACTGGTAGCTAGGTATAAACATGAAGGAACCTACCCAACTATTGTGTGTGAGCAACTTGTTATTTGGGGTTCATTTATGTTGATAAATTTAAAATTACAGATCACAAAAAGCAAAGCATTAAAAAGCATAAATTACCTTTTTTTAAAAGGGGGGAGGGGGGCGGGGGGGGGGGGGGGGTAATCGGGTAATGGAACACATACCTGTACCCGGTTGGGTTGGTCGTCATCCCTAGAATTCGGACTTTAAGTGAATTAAATCCCAGAAATATAGTAGAAAAAGGAATCATATCTCAGTTACTGGTAAACGTTTTCTAAAGTCGTTTTACCCGAATTCACTTGAAAATCAAGTGCAATTTAGAGACAGTAGTTTATTATTTAAAAAATCCAAAAACTCAATTTTGTTTATGAAATGGAAAAATTAACATTAAAAATAGATAAAAGTACTCAGAATATGACGAGGCCTAAGCTCTAAAAATCAGCTATACCTAAGTAATACTTACAGGACAGCTGTTAACCACTAAAATAAGCATTTGTAAGCAAAATTAAAGATACATAGTAGGTCTATATATAGTGTATAAAGTCACTTATGAATCAAAGTGACTTTGCCCAGCTACCTGACTTCTCACGAAATTCGGTAAGGTTAGGGGATCCGGTTGATGTTTGCCCACGAAAGTTTGTAAGGTTATTGGGTCTGCTGTCTGAATCTGTACGAATCAAAGTGACCTTGCCCAGCTACCTGACATCCCACGAAATTCGGTAAGATTAGGGGATTCGGTTGATGTTTGCCCACGAAAGTTATTAAGGTTAGGCCTATTGGGTCTGGTTATAGCTCCAGTCAGCCTCATCAATCACTATCACCAGTGTCTCCACAAGGCTGTGCACTGGCAAGGATGGAACTTACAAATACCATCCCTAAATACAGTATATATATTTGATCTTGGCTCATAAATCATAATGAAAATATGATTGTATTTATTTCTTAAACATCCGACCCCTACTTACTTACGTATTACCTACTGCAAAATCAACAACTAAATTATGAATTAAGTTGCCGAACATTATGTTTTCCCTGGGAAAATCCCCATTTGCCAAATACATTCTTTGGCATCTACCCTCAATCCCAACATTACATGTTTACTGTAATAGGATAACCTATTTTCTACTTCCTCATTGTAGGTAAGTATTATTTATTTTATTATTTAATATATACCCTTTCTTTATGTGCATCTCCCAATCACCCCTGGGGGAGCCTAGTCCTATGTGTATTTTGACTAGGCCTAGCAACACAAATTTAACTAAAGATTGAAATGGTAGAAAACATTTTATGAGCATTTTCATCTAAGTACTACATAGCCCTACTTAATTTGCAGTTGTCAAAAAAAGGAAGACAAACTTGAACGAGAAATGAATGGATGATCATACTCACTTTTTCGCGTGTCAACAAGATCTCCGTGTCTGAAGGCAACCAGGTAAAAAAGAGCTTGACACACTGAGAAGAAAACTGCATGCAGTCTGATGTCTGAGCAAACACCACCAAGTCCGTCATGGTTTGAAATGTAGTTGTGGATCCACGCAGCTATTTTGGCCATCATGTCCTTTAGTATACTGAAAACAAATTTGAATGTAATATTTATACATACATTAGCCATTTATAACCTTTTAAATGTACTGTACGTATTATTAAAGATCATAGACCTACTCAACAGCAAGGTTATATATTATCTACTCAATAATATGGCATTGGCTCTTTTTAGTCACCTCATGTACATGCTATAGTTATACTTGAGCTATACTGGAACCAATCTGCCCAAGACCAGATTTTTTAAAGTTACACTGATACAAACGTGTATTCCAAGTCACATAACAATAATTTAAATAGCCTACACAGCTAAAACATTAATTATATTTAAATCTGGGATTTGGAGTTTGCATTATTTATTCAAGCTAGACAGTGTGCTACCCCGTTTTGTTCCTAGATAGGTGCCATCAGTACCACTCCTCAGTTTTATATAGGCATATCTTACTTAGGGCAAGTCTTGCAATGTCCCGTAACTACTTATTCGTCGAATAGCTTGTTTTCCCCAAGGCAAGGACAAATCAAAACTCTTGAAACTCTTCACTCTTCAAGTTTTAGCTATGAAGATGGGCAGTAACCTGCCCGAAACGTCAGCGTTTTAGTTAGAATCGCCGCGGCTAAACCCAAAAGCCATTGAGATTGATGTTATGCCAAAATTGTGATTTGAAGTTTCATAGGTTTAACAGTCAAGCCGCGGCTAAACCCAAAAGCCATTGGGATTGATGCTATGCCAAGATTGTGGTTTGAAGTTTCATAGGTTTTACAGTCAAAAAATATGTGGAGTTCAAGTAATAACAATGAAACAGCATAGCATTTTTTTAATGTGAGGAAAGTCACATTCGTTTAGACAGGATATTAATTAATCATGTACAAAGTATGGATGGTCCTAATACTGCATGGAGAGTAGGCCTACAATTATCCATACCTTCACAACTTATGTTACAGATAGGTCTACCTAGGTGTATTTGTATTATTTTATGTACATGTCAGTGCAGGCAACTCACCTAATTGGTACGAACGTAGCTCTAGCAAGGAAGCTTGTGATGTACATAATTGCCGTCTGTCGGGTAGTTGGTGCTTCATTCAGAGATGAAACTGTTCGCCACAAGAAGTTGAGAAACGCCTCAGCTATTGTAACTTTAAAACTGCATATGTAAAACATAATGAACTGAACATGGTGTACATTATGAGTTGGCATAATGAGGCGTTCAAATACAACTAGCAAATCTTGGTAAAGCCGTTTCGCCGCTTCCCAATCCAGCTGGGTGTGGTTCTCATGATAGCACACCGACTGGAAATACTTAAAAAGTTGTGTAAGGACTACATCCAACGTGTCAGCTATTGGATGCGCCATGGAGCATTTGTTTTGCCTTTCTGCAGACTCGTCCATTGTGAAGATTTCTGGTTCTCCATTCTTTTCATCTGCATCTTCATACTCAAAATTTTCTATTGCTTCTCTTGGAGCATGTACATCTAAGCACACCACCCTGAAAATCAATGATTTCTTTGAAAAGTCCCTATGATCACAATTAGCCATCCTAAATAGTAAGAAGTAGTCCAAATGGAATAGTAGGCTGAGATGAAATTATTTGTAGCAGGACTGCTTACATCACACAATACATACCTATTAACAATGATGAGTAAAATGTCAAGTCTTAAATCTGGCCGGTATTCAACTATTTTTAATAGATTGTACTGATACATTTCGTGCTCATGAGCGCTACGTTTTAGGTATGGGAACAAATTGGATAAAGCTTGATGAAGAATCATTGATGACATTGGAATAATTTGAAGCAAAATCTTTAAAACATCATGCACTTTTCCCAAGCAACATTCTTCTTCAACAGATGGTAGTCCATCTGGCCACAGCGACTTGTCAGAAACTGAAAACATTTGAACATTGAATTAGGCATAATTCAATATTGGGCTTTATTACTCAGTTTAATGAGTTCTGTCTCCACATACAATGGGTTCAATTAGACTAAACAATATGAAAAGTAAAAAATAGCATTTTGATCATGTGCCTTATATAAAGAAATAGACAATGGATTAGGCATAATTCAATAAATTGTGTTTTAGTAGGCTACTCAGTTTAATGAGTTCTGTCTCAACACGCAATGGGTTCAATTCGACTAAACAATATGTAAAGTAAAAAATAGCATTTGATCATGTGCCTTGCTACTTGCATTAAGAAATAGACCTAGGCCTATGCTTAATGTTAATTAGTAACAGTTTTTTTTAAGCTTATCCCACTATGATAATTAATAGGCCCACATACCTGCTTTAAAACTGGTCACCAATCTTTCAATAGCGTAGTTAACGTAGTAGTTATGTGCAGATAGCAAATCTATCAAGAAGCTTTGATATTCTTGGGCAGCTTCATTTCCACAAGTAAACCACTTCAAGTCCAAAATTGCTTCTACAAAATGGTGAAAATTTTTGTCCATAAGAGATATTATCTCACGGACATCGGAAAGGAGATGCTTGAGTTGCTTATCGCTGATTTCAGAAATTTTTATCTCACATACTAAATCTTCATATGAATGAATGTCAATTCTCTTATGGAAATTGACAAGAATTGACTTTGCAGTCTTTAACTTGCTGCTAGATGAGTCCTTTGTTTGTATGTTTCGTACATTTTCCACTGGAATCCCCAGAATAGTACGGGATATCGAACCAAAGCTAGTATTCCTTACGACTGCCATTGATGAACTTTACCTACAGAAAAGAATAAATAACTAAACAGACTACACTTCAAAATGACAACAGTTCCACCTCTACCTAGCCTAGTGTCCTGGTCATGGGCCCTACTCTTTCATACTAAGAAGTTCCAAGTTTAGAGAAGGCCTAGGCCTAGCCTAACCCACCACACACGGCTTCAAGAAAGGGTATTATGAAGAAACCAAATAACTATAGGCCTAGGCCTAGGTGACAAGACATAAGGAATGCACACAAGATAAGGGAGGTGAGGCCAATCATTGACTAAATGAATGTATTTGCAGCCAAGGTGTTGTTACATGGGATATGGTGTATTGGGGTAGAGGCCCGATGGCATGTGATTGGTAGTTCATTGTTATAACGTTTCAGATGGCGTTTGGTGCCAATTCAACTGTTCTCTTACTTTGATTGACTTGAACGCGACATAAAATAAACTCTTTTGTCTAGTATTAGAGGCCTAGGTTAATAGGCCTAGGGCCTAGTAGCTCTACTCAATACGCTTGACCAAGAACTAGGACTAGCCCTAGGCCCCTAGCCTAGCCTAGGCTTGGTATCTAGGCCTAACCCTAGCTTAAGCCAAGTAACCTACGCCTAGGTCTCAATTTACTTGCAAGGACTAGGACTAGGTCTAAGCCTACGCCTGGGCATAGAGTAGACCTAGGCCTAGGGGCCTAGGATCCAATACAGTTCTGCAATTGTTTAACACACGCCTAGGCTAAGCCTATTCCGGGTTAATGTAAACATGCCTCAAGCCTAGGCCTAGCCTAGGCCTAGTTACTATTATTATTATTATAATAATGCCTTTATTTATACAGAATTAGAGCAATTCCACAATGGTAAATATAATAAAGACAACAAAGGACAAAAACATACACAGTAAACAGTTCTAATAACTATTGGTGTAGGATGGGCCAGCCTGGCCTGTCTAACGTGATGTAGACCTAGGCCTAACCATATTGTTTTGACACAACATAACGTAATTTGTTCCTACGATCCATTGGGCTTGTACTTACAAGTTAATTCAATGACTCATTAGATCCTTTTCCAAAATATGGGTTTAATAGTACTTTAAATCACAACGCACAAATTTAAAACAACAATAAGTAGCTGAATCCCTACATTGCACCCTCGTGTTTTCCATCCACGTTCCAATTCACATTCTCCGTCGGACATCTTTTTTCGACAATACCTCGTAGCCTTCTATACTCTGGGTTTGAGCGGAGGTTTCCCACGATTTTGTGGGAATAGCCATAGCCACTCCGTTAACTTCAGGCCCTAGATGCACGTCGAACTGCGTCAGTTTGGTAGTTTTGGCGGGATCAAGTTATGGAGTAATTTCGTACACTTTACGCTTTACGTGTGCAGCACAGTGCTTATTGGTTTGCAGGAATATATCATTCAAAAACTAAATACAACGATGGCTAATGTAGACATATTACCCATCCATGGAAATCAAGACTCTGAGTTCAGTCTTTCGTTTATGGTAGGTAACCGACCATAACCTCAAATTTTGGGCTTAAATGAGCATTAAAGGCCGGCCTTGGCCTAGGTTAACCGCTAGGCCTAGGCAATCAAGTTCGTTTCCGTGTTATCTCACTACGTGATGCACAGTGCCATCAAATACCTTTATAGAACATGACTATTAGGTTTTATATTTATGGTGTTGTTGTAGGCCTTCCACCATCCCTCCACCAAGTACCTAGGCCTAGGCCTGCCATGCCTATTAGTCAATAACTAGCTACAGCAATAAATAAATAAAGTAATACTTTGCTTCCACCCTCAAAATTTTTGTGAGCAACTTATGATGAAATTTAGGGTAGGAAAATGTTTTAGTATGCTTGAGGTTATTTAGGGTTGTGTTGTTGTTGTTCTCCTCCTCACAGTTGGCTGGGCGCCGGTGGTGAGAGTCTCTCTACTTCTTTCCTTCCTCCTGTCCCATCCTTTGCATATTCCCTTCTTCCTCCAACACCCTCTTGCTGTTTCTTCCCATTCTTCTCAGTTTCTCTTGATCTCATCCCTTCCATTTCTCCTCTTGCATCCATCCCTCTTCCTTCTCCATGGCCATCGCCTTTTCCATCCACCTGGGTTCAGGTTTAGGCCTCAGCCTGTTGGCAAAAGCCTTCACCTTTCCTTGCCCCACAACTTCCCCTTCCAGCTGATTCCACTCAACGGTCGCCCTTCCCAGGAAGGAGAACTTACCTATATCTGTCCTCCATGCCCTTCTTTCTATTTCCCACTGATGATCCCCAGCCTATCCCTCCGTCTTCTGTCCTCAAGCGTCTCCCATCCTAGTTCCCTGACCAATTTCGTTACGCTCTCATACTCTCTCCTCTTCCTACCATCCCCCATGTCTATTTCCACCCATCTATTCGCCCTTCTAAGTACCCTTCTCGCCGCTCTCTTTTGAACCCCTTCCAGAGCATCCCTCCCCTTGATGTCATGCGGGTCCCACACCGCCCCTGCATATTCCAGACCTGGCCTCACCAGAGCTCTGTATGCATGTTCCCTTATTTCCCTGCTTGCTCCCCTCAGCACCCTCATCACAAAGTTTAGGTTCCTTACGCCCTTCCCAACCATCCTTCTAATCTGTTCTCCGCATTCCAGCGTATCTGCCAGCCACACTCCTAGGTACCTAATCACCTCCACTCTCTCCAAAATTTGCCCCTGGATCTCATACCTCGGTCCCACCCTCCTCCCCTGCCTCCTTCTTGTGAACCTTACCCACTTTGACTTGCCCGCATTTAGACTCATCATATTAACCCTCACCCACTCCCCCAGCTTCTCCATGTCTTCTCCCAGTAAAGCCTCGTCCCCCCTGTCCTTTATCTCCCTGTAGATGACGCAGTCGTCTGCAAATAATCTCACCCTTGTCCCCTCCGCTATGTCGTTGATATAGATTGCGAACATCAGAGGCCCGAGCACACTCCCCTGAGGCACCCCAGAAGTCACCTTCACCTCTGATGACAAGACGTCCCCCACCCTCACCCTCTGACTTCTTCCCTCCAGGAAGTCGCCCATCCATCTTACTACCCAGTCGTCCTCAATCACTCCTCCCATCTTCAAAAATAGCCTCTGATGAATAGCCTCTTATCGAATGCCTTCTCAAAATCTATAAATACCGCATCCACCTCTCCCCCCGTATCCAGTACCCCTGCAATGTCCTCTGTCATCCCCAGCAGTTGCGTTTCACAAGAGTATCCCTTCCTGAATCCATGCTGTCCTTCCGTCATCCACCCAATCTTTTTAATTTCCGCCTTCACGTAATCCCCCACTACCCTTTCCATAATTTTTGATCCAATAGATGTTAATGAGATAGGCTTATGATTCTTCATCTTCCCCTTCTCCTCACCTTTGTAGATGGGGATAACTACCGCTTCCTTCCAGTCATCCGGCACCACCCCTTCCCTCAGTGAAGCGATCATTACTACTACCACCATGAATCTTGCCGCTTCCCCGACCGCCGCTTCCCCGACCGCCAGTTTCAGGAAATCCCCTACCAGACCATCCCTACCTGGAGCCTTTCTGTTCTTTAGTCCTGCTATTACCCTGGCTACCTTATCCACATTAATATCAATCGGATTTTTTCCCCGGCCCTCCTTTTTCCAATCCCCCCTCCTTTCCGCCACCTGGAAGACCCCAGAGTAGTACTTGTTTAGTTCCTCCGCTTTCTCTCTATTCTCCACCAGCAGCTTCCCATCCAGTCCCTCCAGCACCGGTAACTCCCCCCTTGCCCCCTTTTTTCCCCTCACATATCTAAACATTCTGTTCCAACTCCCCTGTGTGTCCCCTTCTACCAACATCCCCTTCATATGCTCCTCCCATTTTCTCTTTTTTTGCCCATCTCGATCTCCTTCGCGGCCTCCTTGTCCAGTATATCTCCCGTCATTCTATACTTGCGATAGGCTTTCCTCCCCTTCCCCTTTAGCCTTATTATTTCCTTGGTGTAATAATGTGGGTTAGCATTTCTCCCTTCCAGTTTGCAAGGAACCCATCTCTCCCTGGCCTCCTTACAAATCTCTACAAATCTCCTCCACAGCTGATTTGTTCCTCCCCCTTTATCTCTCCATTCTCTTAATTTATTTCCAAGATCCTCCCTTATCCTTTCCCCCGCCACCCTACTGTACATCCACCTCTTTCTATTTTTACCCCCCCCCCCCCATCTTTTTCTTTCTCCACTCCCCTTCCCCTACCCTCTAGCGTGGCTATTACTACATCATGGTCACTTATACCTGCCTCCACCCTGCAGTCCCACCATTCCTCATCCCCCCCTTACCAACAATAGGTAGGTACCTGCATATAAATCTCATAGGGCCTACCCATGCCACTCTCTCGGATTTTCGATGAAATTGCATCACTCTTCAGTATATTGAAACTACAATTTCATCTAACATAGATCTATTAAGTCTGGGTATGTGCAATTACATTTTCTAGGTAGTCTCAACTGAACATACGGTGCGCACCAAGCTGATAGATGCTTTGTTGGACCAGGGAGAAAGGCAGCAGTACAAGTACAAGTTGTTCGCTCACTCCTGTGAAAAGTTGCGACAATTTGTATCATCCCATAATACTGAAGTTCACTTGGATTTTATCATCTTTGTTATTGACCTCGACAAACAAGAGTGGTTCAATGATATTGATGAAAACCTCAGGTATTTAGATAAAGCATTTTTCTTCGGGCGGTTTTGTTTTATACTTACACAATTTAGCCCGAACCATGTTAATGCTACTGCAGCTAAGGTGAGAGTTCTTCGAGAAAAATACCAGTGTCATATTTTAGTGCTAATAAATGACATTGTGAATTCAGAGAAGTGGTCCTCTTTAGCAGAGCGAGTTTTAAATTTATGTACAGCTGTATGTGGTCTAAAATCTGGTATGTCTCCATGCATTAAGTTTAAGTGACTTAGGTTTAAAGTATAGTATAGTAGGTAACGTACAATTATTATATAATAATTCATGGCCGCAATACAGATGGGCCCTTAGCATTTCACTTTTTTAGCATAAAAAAAAACTACACCATTAATTTAGATGATGAATGATCTGTATGTCATATTGTAGGGAGAGTTAATAAATTCACAATTCATTATCACTGCAAACTTTATCTCTTATGATATCCAGCATATTAGAACCTTAGGGGCCCCGAGATATACACCCATTTGTCTTTTTATTTGTTCAGCTCCTATATATTTTTACTAGGCTACCAAACCTGAAACAAGACATTTATTTATGTATGTAAATTTTGTGTGCAAGGTGTTACAATATAACTCTCGCAATTATTATTTATAATTATGGTAGAGCCTCACTAATTCAGGCTAACTGTGCCCGATGTTACCAGAGTTGACAAAAACCCGGATTAAAGATAACATGGTTCTATCACCGTAGTGTGTGCTGGGAACGGTTCTAAATCATTTTTGAAAAGTCGCCTTTTCTACCAGAGTTAAAAGTAGCTCTACAGTAGAGTCATCGGGAGTGCCACTGCTATTTATACTGTGGCCAGCAGTTGGCATGGACGTAAAAGACATCGCAACGTGCAAGAAATGAATGTTGAGGCTAGCCCGAATTGACCAGAAGTTTATTTTTATTTATTTATAAATCCGAACTACCAGGGCTCGAATTAGCAAGGCTCTACTATACCTGTACTAAGCATTCAGAATGGCAATTTGTACACTGTTATACTTTGTAAGATGTAGGCCTATTCTGTACCCTACCAATTCCTAACTCTTAAGATCAATTTTCTCAAATTCAGCATTTTGTAATTTATGACCACATCTCTTCAGGGATTATTCACGTGACGTCACATTTTGGCCATTAGGCCTATAGAGATTATGGTGTGTTGACATTTGAGCTGTCAATAGAAGAAGATGAGAATTGTAGCACCTATATCCACCGATAAACTTTACGAAAATGATTATTACCAATGCCATTGTAGGCCTAAACAATCAAAACGGTAATCAAGACAAAAGAGTATTTATGTTGCTTTCATTTCAAGTAATAATAGCAAACCAAAATTAAAGAACAGCTAAATTTGCACCAAACGCCATCTGAAGCATTGTAACAATAGGCTAAACTACCAATCACATGCCATTGGAGCCTCCAGTATAGGTAGCTTGCAATAACGTCATTTCCGGTATCGCACGGTAGCCATACTGAGGTACTCTGTAAACATTTGTTTACGTTCTTCCGACGCTTCATTGTTGCAATATTGCAGATGTCCTTTGACTGACACATCAACTGTTTACAAAAAAAGGTTCCGTATTATGACTGAAAACAAAATAAGAACGCGTAACGTAAACTCTGTTTGAAGACAGTCATTTGCATGTGTTATCATTTTCTTGAACTTTTATCTGCACACATCAATCTATACGGCTTGAAATTCCTGGATAACCTATGTGTCTTCTATTGACAGAACAAATGTAAACAAGCAATTTGTACCTCATAATGGCCGCCATGTGACGTCTATTGAAAGCTACCTATGGCCACCATGCACATTATATGAATATCCCTATATAGTTCAACTTCATTTATAGGCACCGAGATTGGCCACTGATGGCGCTAGTGAAAACGAATGAAGCGCTCAAAGTGGCAAAGTCGCGCAACAACCTGCTGAAGCAGCGTCGTTCTTCCTACGTCGATAAAGGCAAATTGTGAAAATTGTTTAATTAAATACGGCTTTTAAAATTTTTGTGCAGATTATGAATCCCATCAGTAAATCTTAAAAAGGCAAGCCACCATTTTAATCAGGACACGTTTTAGACGTACAAACAACAAATAACACACAACACACACAAACAAAACAAGACAATAAAAGCCAAAACAAAAACACAAAACAAAATAAATATACATCAACAATAAAAAAACAAAAACAAACACCAAACAAAAAACAAGATATATCACAATAATATCCAGCACTATTTTCAACCGCGGAATGAAATCTTCAGCAGTTTGTTGCTAAATTTGGCCACATATAGCGCTGTATGTACTAACACACGGTGCCTATAACTTTCAGGTACCACAAAACATATGATTTTGTCATTAAAAAAAATTCCTTATTTGGATGGTACCTTTCCTTGTACATAAGAACTAGGAATGCACAAAGATAAAATAAAATTATCGTAGTTAACAAGGTAAATAAAAATTGACTGTTAATTTACTCGGTTGTGACTTGTCAATCTTACTACCGTTATGTTTGCATTGGTTAGATAAGATTAAACACTTCAAAGCTGCAAATGGGCCATAACTGCCCGGTGGCCATCTGTCTAAACCTCCCCCTCCCTGCCCTCCCTCATCACTTCTTATCCCTCATTCTATTTGTGCACAATGTGTGCACATACACAAACTGCCCTCATAGAACTCATAGCAGGTAACAAATGTGAATTGACTCTATGTCAAATCTCACTAGGCCTATACCAATCAATAACTTTGGTTGATACACTTGATTGCAACCAGAGCTGACTGATAGTGATATGTGTGCACTGGTTTATTTAATTTCCTTTTTATAGTATTGAGATGTACATGTGTCACCAAAAGTGTTTTATTTGGTTTATTTACACTGTATTGTTTTCCTCTCCAATAAACACATTTGAAGCAAGAATAACATTTTTGCCATCATTGGGGAGAGCTTATAAATTGGAAGTACAAAATGCAACTATGCTAGGTAAGTTTAACACTAAAGGAAAATTCACCGGTTTTAAAAGTAAGTGACCTTGGTATCGTTTTACAATTGTGTTTGTGGTCTTAACATTATTCCTTACAATAAGTTTCTGCGTGTGACACGTATATATAAATATATGTGGTTACTGGTTAGATAATGATGCGAGGTCAGTATGAGAATAGTTACTTGGGGAAACTATATGTAATGCAGTCATTACAACATTCACATTGGTGTGTGTGTGTGTGTGTCTGTCTGTGTAGTAGTATATATATATATATAATTGGAACTCAGAACAAGATAAACATGTTCTAGTATCAGTGGTGGCTGGTGGCAAGGCTGGTTTGCAGGCAAGGGAGGCTAGGCCTTCTTAAACATTTCTGGAGGGAGGAGGGTTAATCTTGTCTGTGATCTTGTTTAAAATGGTTCCAAGTATTTTTAATGTTCTTCTTACATAAATTATACATATTTATCTATCCTAAGATTTGTCAACGTAACCACAAGTTCAACGTTTCAAAATTTCGCACCTCTTCAGAATGTGGCTGCAGGCCACGTTGAACCAGTAGAAACGCGAGTCCTGGCCTCCTGTCGTTCAGCCCTGTGGTACCTGAGCGGTGTGTGGGGGAATGCGATAGGCATACTCCCGCCCTCCCCGCCTAAGTTGCTGCACGTGTAAAAAGATGCCAGGGGTAATAAGATGCGACTTTGTTTATTTTTCGAATTTTTCACGAAAATAACCGAGTCGCTGTTTCCACTTCTCTCGTACTCAGCAGTTTGTAGTTTGCAGAGGATTGTCGGTTGTTTTCCTGCTGTGCAGTGCCACACCCTTCCTAACAGTCTGGGAGAGTCTTGTCAATTCTCAACGTCACATGCCTGGAATTATTTGTAGGTACCGAGTTGATTATGAACTGAAATATTGGCTCTCATTGTAAACTTAACCTGTCACGTACCAAATGCATGAATATCTATTGTCCTTATTATTATACTGTCTTTATTTTCAAGGGTAACTGGTATTATTTCAATGTCAAAAATTCATAAATACCTGGAATCCTTAGCTGGGTACAGTTCTACATTTGTAGAATTGGCAATTATGGCGCAGAGAGCCACGTTAGGGACGCGAGCTGCTAAAAATGGCAACCCCACAAGAACAGAAAGTTGCAAGTAACTTACACTGTAGAACAGTGGCGTAACTATTACTTGTTTTTGGGGGGGGCGAATACTTTTTAAACCAGAATAGATTATTGGTCGAGGTGACCATGTGTAAGAAGTATGAAAAAACAGCAGACTGATAAAGGCTGCTTCTGAGAGCCTGTTCATAGAGAATTATTTCTGTAAGATAGGTTGATATTATTTAGACACGAGTTCCTTACAAATATATTATGATATCTAATAAACAGGGATAATTGCATAGCAAATAGTAACATTTCTCGCGGTCGCAACAGCGGGTGAAACCAATAATAAATTACATTTTGTCCCCCTCGCCCCTCCTTGACTGAACTAGGGGGGGGCGGCGACCCATTCGCCCCCCTGTAGTTACGCCTATGCTGTAGAATGAGGTTCAGAACTATACATCGTCTTGGGCAGACAATGTAACGAACGACTAGGAAGATATGTGACTAATGACTATATTAATTTCCTTACTTTTAAGATATGTCTTGCTTACTATCTAAGATAGCAATTACTGCTCCTAATGCTGCATCACCTCCAGATACAAAATTTACTGGAAGTTGATACCATTGTTGCACTTCACTTTGCAAAACTTTATTTCGGGTCAGTCCTGAACCAATTCCGACAATGCGTTTAATATTGGAATCAAGAAGCATTTCACGTGGCATCATGCTGCAAAAATCAGACAAAGCTATAAGGAACTTGTAATAATAATAATTTGTAATCTCTTATTTATGAATTACTAATTAGTAATAATTAGTTAACAATAAATACATAGCCTAGATAATTTGGTTCTAGTATTGCAATGCATCCTCTAACTACACATTTATTAGATTTCTTAACATTACCTATGCAAGTTTTGTATGACTCCATGGCACAAAGCTCGAAACACCTGTCCTAGACTCAAGTTTCCAAGATCCACATTAGTGACTGAAGCATTTTGCTCAGGTGCGTGCCGTTCTCCCAAAAGTGTTGGAACAATGTGCAATGATGAAATTGCTTTTTCCTCTGCCCCAAGGGCCAACACTTTATCCCAAATCTTGGCTATAGAAATAAAACATATTACTCAAAAGTTAGAATATATGGCATGACAAGGTGTGGCTCGATGAAACAGTATAATAATGATAATTTAGTGTCTTTATTTTTTTCTTTTACATAAAAAATACAACCGCACTGGTACATGAAAAAATACATTAGGAAACATCCACAATGCCTTTAGATAATGTATTTTTAAGGGATTGCAGATGATAAATGAAAATGTAACAAGGTTACAAGACTGAGGAGGAGAACTTATGGGCAGTAAAACAGTAAAAGGCAATGGCTGTGACAAGAGTGAATGGCAAACATGTACATACATGGTGACCATATTTACAAATCAAAATTCCAGGACAAATACACGTGACGGCGACACCAATGGGGGGCATAAGCGGACGCCCCCCCCCCCCCTCTAAAAAAACGTGCCCAGAACATTTTTTAAAAACTTTTTATGTGGGTTTAGCCCTGTTTTGAGTGAGTTAAGGTTATTAAGCGAGCGTCTCCATTAGACCTTTATGGCACTTAATTCTGTTGTTTTTTTTTTGTCTGTGGATAGCGGTTGAACAGAAAGTCCGATCAACTTGAAATTTGGACCATCTACAAGCCTTGATGTGGATTGAAGGTGTATAGTTGAGTGGCAAAATCGTTTGAAAAGTTACCAAGTTACAAAATAGACTGTTCCTTTAAAATATTTTTCTGAAATAAAATGGCGGCAAAATGTGAGATAGCCATATTTTTATAAAGTTTTTCCGGTCACGAATATGTTCGTGTTATGGCCATCTAATAACTAGGCCTATTGGCAAAGTTACACAAAAGTTACTCGAAAATATTTTTCTGAAACACAGTAACAGCAAAATGTGAGGTCACTTTTGGAAGCAAATCTAACCTCTCCAATAACCTTTTACGTTCGTAGGCCTTCAGAACATTGGCAAAGTCATGTCCGCCATGCAATCAACGAGATTGATCTGTCGAAAACATTGAATTTCCGAGTAAAAATATTTCACGGTTAGGCCTCATATTTAAAGGCGGTTTCACATAAAAACATAAGACATAAGATTTAAGGTTTAACGCATAGTACTTAAGGGGTGCTGGTACACATAAAAACGTAAGCACAAAGAGTTTATGAGAAGGCATGGCACTCGTTGAAGTTCTTTGGAGGTTGTGGCCGAATACTGTACGACATAATTATTCTATATATTATTCTATATATATTAGCCTATTATATATTATTATATATATATTATTATTATTATTCGGTGACGTAGGCCTACATGACTGTGGCAGTCATAACCTTTTAAAGTAGATGCTTCTTTGACTCAAGTTTTTCGTGCGTTGTTTTAAGGTTTAAGCATAAAGTTGAACATTGTTCAACTTTCTTATGCCTTAAAACAGAAAATTATGCGTTAAAACTTTGTCTTAAAACTAGTGCATTTGTGTGAATGCCAGTACGTGTTTCCTATGATCCAACATTACGACTATGCGTTAAACCTTAAATCTTATGTCTTATGTTTTTGTGTGAAACTGCCTTAAAGTAAATTTTGTGATAAATAAAATATGGATACATCACTTATGCCTGGATAACACCTAAAGCTTCGAGATTTGTTAATTATGCGCGTAAATGGGGTGGACCGTAGTGGCAGATAATAACCAAAATAAATTTAGTTTTGCCAGTAACACGCTATTTTTTATGGCGCTTCATTTGCAGTGTACTCCTGTTTTTGCACGTGCCATCCTTCCGATTGGTCGACAAACTAAATCTGTCGAGGATCTACATGTTCTAAGCAAACCTACATATACTTACATTGGGGCACCTGGAATCCCAGATCAAGGGTCCACTGTTGCAACGTTCGTACGAAGGTTGCAAGACAGTTACCCCCATTGAGTGATGCTGCTACAGCCAGATATTTCCCACCAAAATACGGGAAGTACTCTACTTGTGACACATGCCCACCGCCATTGCAGGTTTTACTTGGTTCAAACTGTGAAGGCATGATAAAAGCAAGCTGAGCTGAAGTTGATATGTTCATCACAGCATCTGTGGGGGTTTCAAGTGTTGCCAACACTGAGCATTGAAAATCACCCAAAGCTGCACCAACTAACGTGCCCTTTGGAATTCCATACCATGATTGTGCCATAGATCCAGCTATGTCACCAGATTTTACAATTGTTGGTAAAAGATTAATTGGAAAGCCAGCTTCGTTTAATATTTCTGTGTTCCACTCATGGAGAGATGTATCAAAGTACCCCCAGCTAGCAGCATTTTGAGCAGACATAACAGGGAAATCAAGATTACATAACATTGATACCACAAAATCTTGGATTGTGCCAGCACGGTTATACCGTTCAAACTTGTCAGGTTTATGTTTTGCCATCCAGAAAAGAGTGGCACATCCCAGGCCAGAGTATACACGCAAGTGTGATTGCGGAATTGGAAGTGTGGAGAGAAATGCCGGATCACATCGAGAATCCTGCCATGTATAAAGAGCAGATACATGTTCAGCCGGTATGTCAAACTTGCACCCGCTGTTAGTTTCAGTGCAATCCCAAGCTTTTTTATCATCTTGATTGGACCACATCATCATACCATGCATCTGACCAGATATACCAATACGGCTTACTCTCTTCAATTGATCTTTAGGTAATCGTGACAAACAACTATTAAGTGCAGAAATTATTTTGGGTACAAACTGCTTGTTGCCTTCCGTACCCAAATCGCTTGGTATGTTCGCCTGTGTGTCTTTCGATTGCTTATGCACTACTTGTCTGTTGCTTTTTTCAACTAGGCAAACCTTCACTGAAGTCGTTCCTACGTCAATACCCAATAGAAGACTTTTTTCGCTCTCTACTCCCGTGTGTTCAGCCATCATATGCGAATTTTCTTCTGAAGTTTACAGCAGGAGTAACTAGGCCTACCAAGAGTAACTAAATAGTGTCTTAATTGAATGACATGCACCTATAACCTTTCTTCCCACTCCACTTCACAGACGTGAACTGTGAAGATAGCACTCAATAATCCCAAATGATAACCAAACAGTGTATCCAACACTGCCAACATTGAGCTAACAAAATGTGTGCGAAAAAAAATAAAGAGTGAACGTGACTGCTGCACATTTAAAACCAAGGTGAATTCGCGCAAACCTTGCTTTTCCGCGCGTCGTTGCGATTGGTTCGTGATCAGAAACTCGTGCTTGCTCGTGCTCGTCCATTGTTTTGTGCCAATGGCGTCCATCAATTTTTTCTAGGCCTAGGCCTAGTCCCCCACCCACAGTCCCATATTATCTTAAACAGTGCTCTAGTCCTGTGTAAGCTACTAAAGCTCAAACCAATCCATTGATCTGTAGAAGAGGAAACATGTAAATACTAGCGAATTATTGAATACGTGTAAATTAGAGGATGTATCCCGCGCATTCCACGTTCAAATTTCAAACCAAACATACCAATCGCTGTTGCTGTTACCTAGCAGTTGTAGGAATAGCACTTTTCTGATGCGTCAACCTAGCTTCAATTTGCTTCAATAGCTGAACTGCGGAAGTCTGAAAACGGAGAAAGCCGCTGCCCGCTGTTGCTATTTTTTCGGTGTCACTCGTTTTGGTGGTCAAACAATTTGTTTCTCGTAACTCTACATAAACCTACGCTAACCGATTTGGGTTAAAATGGTTGAAAAAATGGAAATGAGTCTCGACGATATTATAAAATCTACGAAAACGAGCCGACCAGGAGGACGCCGAGGAAGAGGTTCTAGCAGGGGTTCTGGCAACCCACGCCGTGGATCCAACCTTCGAGGAGCCAGAGTAGCCCCAGGTACAATCCGGAGACGCAGTGCTACGAGAGGCGGCGGAACACCCAATCGTACGACACCCTATTCAAGGGTAGGTAGGCTCCACGGCAAGGGTAATGATTTCATGGGCCTAGGCCTAGGCATTACGTTTTAATTTGTAACCTTGTAAACATAGGCATAGGCCTAGGCCCTACCATGCCTAGGCCTAGGCCTAGGCCTAGGCTAGCATCCATCACTGAACGTCATGCGACGCCAAACGATTGATTTCTTTAGGCTAATGCCTAGGTCTAGCCTAGGCCCAGGCCTAGCCTAGTTCATTAATGCAATAGGCCTAGCCTAGCAGTCTAGCCTATTATAGGCCTGGGTCTAAGCCTAGGCCTAAGGTAGGCAGAGGCTAGGCCCGAGGTGCTAGGCTAGGCCTATGTGCAGCACACGATAGCAGTTTCTTAAAGCCTCATTCACAATCTTGACTAGGCCTAGGCCTAGGGTAAATCTACTGACTGGCTCTGCGGTCTAAAATCGCTGTAAAATCAACATTAATGAAATTTCTTCAAATTTATTGTAATAAAAGTATTGGTAACTCTCCCGGTTGGGTCCTCGGCTTATTTGCACAGATGCAGTCCCGGAAAGTACTTGAAACACTTACTAATAGACAAATTAATGTTTAAAATTAACAACCAGCAACTTGCAAATTATGTAGGCCTAGGCTACATCAGGTTTTCAGGACAGAGCACATCTCCTCAGCTGTGCCGCACTTAAATCTGATATTGTCGCCCTGCCAAATAACCTGAGCGGGCCAGAGAAGGGTGGTAGTAGGTCCTTGATTCTGCATGAGCGGACATCTGGTGGCTAAGTAATCGAGTTTTAAAATATTGCTGCACTGAAACTAGTGCGCCTGACCTGACATGACGTCACTGGATCAGTCGAGCACTTGCAGCTGTGTATTTCGTTTGGAGAGGTCCAAATTATAAATGAAGATAAATAAATATACATGACTGGAGTAACACCTACTAGGCCTATTATTTGTTTGAATACTTTATCCGCATTATTGCATTGTATTCTTGTGAAACAATGTATTCACCTGCGCAAATGTTTTCATAAATATCCCAAAAACTATTTCAAGCTAGAAACAATGAAAGGTATTTGTAATACTACACTACACTTCCACATTGTCTATCGACTATCGACCATGTGACCTTCATACTAATCAGGTTTTTAGGGTACAAGCCTATCATTAGAATTGTCTAAATATAGTAAATAGTGCATAATCACAGACTAAAATAACAACTTGCTAGGGGTGTGCGAGCCTACGATTTTTAAGTCGAGCCGAGCCGAGTATGAGAAAAAAAAGCTTGATTTTCGAGCCGAGCCAAGCTTTTGAAATAGCGTTAATTGTAAATGTACGGCTGCATTTTATTTCAGTTGATGCAATGCGATAGGAAGTGTATGTATACCGAAATTTCGGTACATCAAGTATATCTTTGTTTATAACATATTATGTAAGTTACATAATTATATTGTTAACTTATAGGGTTACATAATGTAACCCTATACAACCCTGTTATTGTTGCGCGGTAGGTTGGTAAAACAGTTTACTTGAACTGTTTTACCGACCATGGTTGCGCTAGCGATGGCCATTTAGTTCACAGTACCGGTCATAGATCGCACGGTAGTTGCATTATTAGAGAGCTTAGAGAGTGTATTAATACAGTAACAGCAACTTTTCAACTTCTCGGCTTGTTTTTTAAATTGCATTTGTATTTCAGTAGAATATTAGGACATACTTAAATAGACTAAATTTCGTGTGAAATATTGATTTTATTGCAACTGAAGCTACAAACAGATCCAAATTCCATATCACAATGTCGGATATAAATAACGTTATAATACAGTTGGGGTTACTTTGTACTCAGTGGACGGTTCTGAGCAGACCCCTTACCACCATTGCTCAACGATGTTTGTCTCCAACTTTCGTGAAAATTAGAGCCAGATGTTCATCGTGCTGCAACTAGAGATGTAACATTTCTTTCTCACGAGATCGGGGCCTAGGGAAAGCCCAGCTAGGCCTAGGCCAGGTACCCAGAAAAGTATAGGCCTAGGCCTATAAGTTCTCTTTAAGTCTATGCTGGGCCTAAAACCCCGAAATTTTTCTAACTTCATCGTACTTGCAGACACCTAAATATTCGTTTCTGCATTTTGGATTCTTCAGTCTGCGTTTACAGAAGTATATAATTAAAACCGCGCGACGACTGACATTTTTAGGCCTAGACCTTGGTCTAGACCATTGATTAAACAATCAATAGTCTAGACAGCTCGGCTCGAGAAAATCGAGCCGAAAATGAAGCTCGGCTCGGTTTCGAGCTTAAAAAAAAGCTCGATAAAGCTCGTAAATTCGAGTACTCGCACACCCCTACAACTTGCCTGAACTGAGAGTGCTACTGAGTGGGTTGTTTGCTGCTCAATTATCCATTAAATCGGGGGTAGGCTAGAGTTACAAGAGGATTTAGAATCAAAGACTTTTCTGCCAGCTATCACCAAATGGTGAAGACTATACCGCCACCGAGTTCCAGGAATTCGCCTGAGGTTGGCTGCACGGAGAAGTCCGAACACTCACTCCACCTCGTACTATCTCCATGAGTACAACACACTTTTGTTATGATTGTTGAAAAGACCAAGCTGCAAGACTGGATAGTTTGGGAAGAACTGATATGAGGATGTCTTACCTTCTACCAAACTTTATTATTATTTCCTGATTATGCTTATTTTAATATATTTTGCATACAATGGGCCAATGAAGGTCAAATAACAGTATTTGCGATGTATTCTGACCACTCCTGCAGTGCTTGCTCATATAAAAAAGATAGCGACCATATGCCAGGAAATCCACCGCCTTGGCAAAAATACGGCGGGAAATTCAGATTTTCAAATTCTTCGAAAATTCGAATCTGTTGAATGATTCAGATTCAAATTTCGTTGATTCGTGAACCACGACATTTTATGTAACGTGTTTTGTCTAATCGATAAATTGATATTAGTTTTTAGTATTTTGCACGCCCCGACCCGAGCTCAAGGACAAGTACCCGACCCGGGTTCAAAAATCACTACCCGCACACCCCTACTTATTTTTGATGTAGGCTACCTCATCTAGGCCTATAGCTCAATTTTTTCATTGCTTTAGTTTTTTATGTAGGCCTACATTAATTGTTTACTAATATTTTTAAATGTTTTGCTTTCAGGGAGATGTAAACAGCAAATGGCAACATGATATGTTTGATGGTGCAGGAATGAAGATGAACCGGTTTGGGAGCATTGGATCGATTGGAACTAGTGGGCCAACAAAGCTGCTTGTATCAAACCTTGATTTTGGTGTTTCTAACTCTGATATTCAAGTAAGTAGCCTAAGTACATTTAAAAGAAGAAAAACTCTTGAGAATAATTACAAAATGTTGGTAGAGGCTAATGTATTGATTACCTTGAAATTAAATGTTTTTATAGCTACACATGTATGTATATTGTTTCCCAGGAACTTTTTGCCGAGTTTGGACCCTTAAAGTCGGCGTCAGTTCATTACGACCGTTCAGGACGCTCTCTTGGCTCAGCAGACGTTATATTCGAAAGGAAAGCCGATGCAATAAAAGCAATGAAGCAATACCATGGAGTGCCTCTTGATGGTAAGAGTTAGCCTTGCCCCAGCAGTTCTCTTTAAAAACGGGTTTAATAAACTTAAAGCTTTGAAGTCGATTATCTCAGTAACTACAGTAGTCCCTCGTTAATTCAAACTCGATTAATTCAAAATTATATATAATTCAAACTACGTCCCAGCAGAAGATTTAGGTTTGATGCTTAGTGTTGAAGTTCTTTTAATTCAAAATTTTGTAATTCAAATTGGGTCATTCCGGGCGGAATCATCCGGAGGTGGTTGCTCATGGATTTTTAATATTTTTTATTTTTTTATTGGTTATTGCTGGTCCAGCCCTGAGTACAAAACTAGTCTTACTTTTTTTTTAAGATGAACCGTTCTCAAGTTATAAATCATCAAACTTTGGCCGAAAGTCCAAATTTGGCTTCGTTCGACGTTTGCGGAAACCACTCCCATTTGTTAACCGCTCAAGATATCAAAACCAAATAAATTGTAAAATGTTCAGAAATGTTTGCACCTTTAGGTGAAATGTTTAGTTTATGCTTTTGATATAACAGTTAAGCCCAATGTTGGGTTAAAATGAACTATAAATTTTGATAATTTTGGCGATTTTGAATTTTTTTTTTACCAACAAGGGGTCAAAAAACCAAAAGTTCAAACACACTTCTAAATACCTCTACATCTCAATATTATTATTACATTACAATTGTTTTGTTTTTTAAGTCCCTTCATACTAGAAAAAAATCATGAAATGCAAGAAAAACCAAAATATGCTCTTTTTGACCCCCCCTTTATACCAAAAGGGGGACTAGGTAAAAATTAAAAAAAGTACAGATCGGAACAAGTATTGGTAGATCTACAACTGCAGAAAGTTTTATTCTGTTTTTTTAATCAGGGTAGAAGATATGAATTTTTGAATTGCATCAATATTGGCAATATATCGATTTCAGCATTAGTTAGTATGGGCCTACAACTGCATGAAATTACTAATGTTGGGATACAATTCTTATTAGTATACTACTAGTACTGTCAATTCTATACTTTGAACAACATACCTTTTAGTAGCCTTGCTGGTTTAGCATGGCCTATTGATAATTTCTAAGCTATTTGATGCAGGGAGGGTATATGCTCATTCCTTTGCTGTATTTAATTGCAATGGGGAAAGACCAAGCAAGATATTTGAATGATGAACCCAAAATGTATCACCTTTGGTTAAAGTAAGCCTAATTGACAAGCTGGGTTCATTGTGGTGAAAGAAATTAATGTTGTAGCCTATTACAAATTTTATGGATATTCGTCGATTACCGTACAAACGTACCGCTTGTTCTTGTACACACATGCAACCTCTCTAGTCATTAATCTTGATGTGCAGGATTTGGCCATGCTGTGACTTCATCTTTGATTAATTACACAGTTTTGGACGTGGACGAAAAGTATAAAACAGTGGTTTTCCCGTGTGTTTGTTTTGGCCACTAACATTCTCGTAATGTGCAGCGAGTGTTTCTTCCTCTTGAGTTATTTCTGATGATTCACATCCATAACTATGTTAATATCGAAAGCGAAGTCATGGCATTACCAAAACTGCACATCAAGATTAATGCCTAAGTACTGGTACGAGAACAAGCAGTGCGTTAGAACGGGTATCGAAGAATATCCACAAACTTTGGATTAGGTTACAAAATAATTTATTTCACCTCAGTGAACCCAGCTTGTCTATTAGGCCCTACTTTAACCAAAGATGCTACATTTTGGGTTCAACATTATAATATTTTGCATGTTATTTCCCCATTGCAACTTAATGCACCAACGGGACCAACACAATGGATGCGGGGATGGGTCCCCCCCCCCCCCATAAAATAGCTTAGAAATTATCAATATGCTAAACCAACAAGGCTACTAAAAGGTATGTTGTTCAAAGTATTGAATTGACAGTAATATACTAATAAGAATTGTATCCCAACATTAGTAATGCCATGCAGTTGTAGGCCCAAACTAACTAATGCTGAAATCGATATATTGCCAATATAGATGAAACTCAAAAATTCATATCTTCTACCCTGATTAAAAAAACAGAATAAAACTTTCTGCAGTTGTAAATCTACCAATACTTGTTCCAATCTGTACTTTGTTGAATTTTTACCTAGTCCCCCTTTTGGTATAAAAGGGGGTCAAAAAGAGAATATTTGGTTTTTTCTTGCATTTCATGATTTTTTTCTAGCATGAAGGGACTTAAAAAACAAAATAATTGTAACGTAATAGTAATATTGAGATGTAGAGGTAATTAGAAGTGTTTTTGTTTTTTTGTTTTTTTGACCCCTTGTTGGTGAAAATAAAATTCAAAATCCCCAAAATTATCAAAATTTATAGTTCATTTTAACCCAACATTGGGCTTGACTGTTATATCAAAAGCATAAACTAATCATTTCACCTAAAGGTGCAAACATTTCTGAACATTTTACAATTTATTTGGTTTTGATATCTTGAGCGGTTAACAAATGGGAGTGGTTTCCGCAAACGTCGAACGAAGCCAAATTTGGACTTTCGGCCAAAGTTTGATGATTTATAACTTGAGAACGGTTCATCTTAAAAAAAAAAGTAAGACTAGTTTTGAACTCAGGGCTGAACCAGCAATAACCAATAAAAAAATTAAAAATATTAAAAATCCATGAGCAACCACTTTTATTTAAATTGGATGTTTTCGCCCGGAATGACCCAATTGGAGTTTTTAGGGTCCCTTGAAATTTGAATTAAAGGGGGATTACTGTAATAGCATTAGAGGAAAACTAAGGGTATTTTTGGATTACAAAGTGTTAGGGTACGGTAGGCCTACTATAACGTGAAAAAAGAAATTTTTGGCTAGCCCCAATGGTTCTCTTAAAAATCGGGTTTGAACTTAAAACTTTGAATTCGCTTATCTCCTTACTTAAAAGCCGTAGAGGAAAATTAATTGTATTTTTCGATATCACTGTTTAGTAGTGTAAACTGAACTCTTTAGAAACGGAACTTTTGAAGTTGATTATCTCGGTAACTATTAGTCATAGAGGAAAACCGAGTGTAATTTTGGATCACTCGTGTCTAGAAGAATAAAGTGAAAACAAGAAATTTGTGGCTAGCCCCGGTGGTTCTTTCTAAAAATAGGTTTCCATGAACTCAAAACTTTGAAGTCGATTATCTCACTAACTATATGGCACATATATGTATAGCTTTTATAGTGTGTTACATAAACTCAAAATTTTGATGGAAGAATGGCAATAAAAGGAAGTTTGCAGCTGCTGATTTTATGTGCAATATCTATACAGTATACTTGTTTCCTTAGGACGAGCAATGAATATACAGATGGCCATATCAGAAATTCCAACAGTCCATACTGGCCGGGTAGGATTTGGAGGTTTCTCACAACCTCAAGGAGGACGACCGCAGGCCCAGCCCCGATTTGGAGGTGTTAGGGGGCGAGGCGGAAGTCGGGGAGGAATGCGGCGACCAGGGAACAGTGGAGCAAGAGGGGGAGCCCGTGGCAAAGGCAAACCACCCACTGCCGAGGAATTGGATGCAGAGCTTGACGCATATGTTAACAAGTTAAAGTAGATCGTACATACAGATTCAGCAACATTTTAAAAGTTCTGTGCTGCTGATCGTAAATCATTTTTGTATAACATTTGAAAATAATGACAGAAAGTGTTCCCGATTTTATGTGGAAATGCACAGTTATGGAACTGTTCGTCTTATGCAGTACTATTACTATATCTAAGGTGGCAACCTTTCGGACGAACTAAAGTGTAATAATTTGTTGACGTGTGGTTTTTGTTTATGACGTAGATCATCATTTTCATCGAGCGCGTGTAAACTCATTGAGTTACAGTGCTAAATTTTTACCACAAAGTTATGTTTCTTGTGTATATGTAGCCCTTAACTATAAATTTACTTACCTAGATGATAACATGATGGTTTTTATAATATTGAAACCAAGTTTTAGCCAAGTAAGAGAATTAAATAATAATTGTGAGTGAAACTGTGAAATGTGCATCATTTTTTATAACCATTTATCCCATTCATTAAAGTGGAGGAAAATAAGTTTAGCAGCAGCCAGCTAAATAAAGGACTTGGGTTGAATGGGCAGTGAGTGCCCAACCAATAAACACAGGTGGATGTTACTTCCTAGTTCCTTGTGTGAGCAACAGCCTTGCTCAGACCTCTCACAATTATTAAATGGTGGCTGGCAGATGCCAGTTTGTAGTATTTGGGTTAGGCCTGCATTTATCCCCACAACAGAAATGCATTAGTGGATGTATTATTGTACTTTTTCGAAGAAGTTGCATTTTACGTCCAGTCTCTAATATGACACACATGACACAGACTCACCATTTCTAAGAATATTGCCATACCTAACACCTTACATCCTCCTCCCACCACCCACCCAACAAACAGCAAACACAAAATGCTGTTTCAAATCAGTTTGGAGCCTTCTGCCACAGATATCGGTCCATTCTGTATTTTATTTTATCAATACTATTGATACTTATATGGTCAGTTATTTTAAAGCCTCGCATTTAGTCACAATGTTGTTTTAAAAATGCAAACAAATAAACAAACTTTGTATATTAACTACATAACTTAATAATTTGTGTTATATTTTAATTGTATTGCAACTTCAAAAGCAATTATTGTATTAGTGACATAACATAAATTTTTGTAGATTAACTGTGTGTACGAAAAGTATAAAGGCAATTGTATTGTTGTTGCATTTACAGAAATTAACTGTGTAAAATAATGTAAGTGCATGCTAGAGACCTTAGTGTGACTATAAACAATGATAACATTATACATATTACATGCTAATGTTGAGAGATAGAAATCGAAATAGGTGTATTGATGGAGTAGTGCACAACATCGTCAGAACATGTAAGCTAATGAGAAGAGCGATATCAAGAAATCAACGCATGTAGAACAAGGAATTGCTGAAATTCTGAGTAAGAAATAGAGAGGGCACTCTAACCAAGAGAACCCAATTCATGATTTTAAATGTGCACAAATACATTCATAAATTATATCCAAACACAGTTCCACAGTTAAAGGTATTTTTGGCTCACACGGGCACAGTTCTCTTTAAAACGTGTTGAACTAACTCAAAACTTTGAAGTTGATTATCCTAGGAAAACTAAGGGTGTTTTTAGATCACACGTGTTTCGTAGTTTTAAAAACGGGCTAAAGGAACTAAAAAGTTTGAAATCGATTAGCTCAGTAACTATTAGCTATAGAGGAAAACTAAATGTATTTTTGGATCACACGTGTTTCATAGTATAAACTGAAAAAGAAATTTGGGGCTAGCCCTAACGGTTCTCAAGTTGATTATCTCAGTAACGGTTAACCATAGAGAAAATCGAGAAGAAACTAGCCTAGCAAACCAATAGTGTTAAGGTGTATATGGGGTTCTAGAAAGGCTCTGTGGATGATTACAAATCTGCATCCGTTTTGCTCTAGCTTCAATACTTCAGGAGATATACACAAACAATTCTGAAAGAAACTAGCCTAGCCAGCCAATAGTGTTGTGTTATACTTATATGGGTCCTAGATAGGGTTTGTAGATGATCACAAATGTGCGCCCGTTTTGCTCTAGATGCAATACTTTAGGAGATATACATAAAAAAACGATTAGAAGAAGCTAGCCTAACTACCCAATAATTATATGGGTTCCTAGAGGGGGTATGTAGATGATCACAAGTATGCGTCCGTTTCGCTCTAGCTGCAATAGTTTGGGAAACGAAAAATGATTCCAGAAGAAACAAGCCTAGCCACTAGTGATGACATCGGGTACCCGACTCCTCGGTTGCTGTGCGTAAGTGTATCATGTATTGGCGGTCTGTTTCCCTTACCCTCCAATGTTCGCCTAATATTACGAATCAGTAATAAAAAAACAATAAAGCACTGTACTTTACTGCCAAATCACTTTTTTTTGCTCCCACCACACGGACGGTGGAACACACGCAGCCTGCCAAGAGTGTTGCATTGTAACATTGGTTAAAATGAATCGCTTTTACTTTATATTTTTGTCGTTCGAGTAGTCGACTCCTAAGGCTCAGGAGCCGGCTCCAATATTTACTACCCGATGTCATCACTACTAGCCACCCAATAGTACTATATGGATTCCTAGAGGGGTTCTGTAAGTGATCCTAAATAAGCGTCTGTTTCGTTCTAGCTGTAATAGTGTAGGAGATATACACGAAAAAGGATTTTAGAAGAAACTAGCCTAGCCATCCAATAATGTTACATGGATTTCTAGAGGGGGTGGTGATCACAAATAAGAGTCCGTTTTGTTCTAGCTGTAATGTAACTTGGATGGTGAGATAAGCTGTCAGTGCGTTGTAACTTAATTTTCTATGTGTGTAAGAAAGAGCTAACTCAAGATTTGGTATATATAGTAGAAGCAAAGAACGGTTTTGATCCCCACAAATAGCAAGAGTTTTGTTTTTTGTGTTCACATATTCTAAAAAATGTGCTGATTACGCACATATAAAGTCTACCACCGAAATCTGATGGGAAATTGCTTTAATTTGCATTTTAATTACGCATAATTAAAATTAAAATTATTTTTTTTATCGAAACTGATTGCCAAATTACAAAATGTTTTCACCTTAATGCACGACGAGTTCATATATACATCAAATGAATTTTTAAAAATTTCAAAAAAGTCATGACATTGCGATTAAATTACATTTTAATCAAATTTACATAAGTTTAATCAAAATTTAATTCTAGGAAAACGAATCAAAAACAATTAGTCTACTTCATAAAAACGTCTTTATTATGAACCAGTTGACAACATATATAACGATCATCAAAAGTCTACCACTTTTGATTACGTTTCAATCAATTTAATTGTGGCCTATAATTTTTTAATCGATAAATGAGCCGTATTGGTCGTTTGTGAAGTCTCATCAACATCATTGTGAACCACAATAAACATGCATATATATGTGATATTTTCACATCGTACGCAGGTGTATATCGCTAATTAGTTTGTAATAAATTATGCTAATTAGTAATTAATTGCTAATTAATAATGAATAATTAAAATATTGAAAATCCTACAAAAATAAATTAATGAACTTCACATAAATAGCTTTTATATTGAACAACATTCGAAATTGGCAATCGTTTATCATCAAAATAAAACTCATTGCCTATAATTTAATTGAATACTGATATTAATATTATCATTAATTTTACGTAATGTGTGATGCAAACAACATATCCAATAATCAAATTTTTACTTAATTCTACTATGCCACTTTACCCACACACGTATTGTGTCAGTACGAGTCATATCCGTACTAAACATCATTGATTAGTGATATAATTAGGATTGATAACAGATAACGCTGTGAAGTAAGGTACACATTTGTATTCATTTACATCTTTCTAACTATAACGAGCGATTAAATTTGAATTGGGTCAGTTATATTATGTTATTTATGGCAAATACGGGTAACATTATGAACAAAAAGAATTATGTCACAATCCTGTTTACAACATAATTACATAATTATGTCATGTTCTGAATCTCCCGTCCACAAGCAGAGTAAACCAAGTGCATTCAAGTTTTTTTGTAGTAGACGATGTTCAATCAGTGGCTGATAATAAACAAAAAATATTGCATAAAACATTTCAAAACAATAATAAACAAACCCAATTTGATAAACAAACAATTTAAATTTTGAATTTGTTAAAAAATAAACAAATAACGCATTTGGAATATTACGTGCATCATGTTGACTCTTTATTTGTCTGTTGTTGTTGTTCTGAAATTAATATCACATGTTTTATGGTACAACGCATCTGCTGCATGCAAATCATGAACGCAATTCAATCGCGATCTCACTTCATCTGCCCACTTATCTCCACGTTCATCACACAATTTAAAAATACATTCATCAAAAAATTGGCTTCTTACTGGGAAAACATTCGTTAGTTTGCGTTTTTTATCAAGAGATGCCGAATCACCGCATAAATAACAATGGGTTCTGTAGTCAAAATCTGCAACTTCTGAACGCAGGGTGCGAGGCGATGTTTTAGTTTGTTTTTCCTTGTCAAATTGATTTTTATTTTTAAGAAACAATTTTATAGCTTTAGGGTGACAAAAATCTCTTCAACATGTTTTGTGCACCTTGTCTCCAGAGACCAGATTGATAACAACACCTCTTGCCTCACTTGCTATTGTGATGCTATCAATGCCTTTGTTGCCCAATCGAACTGTTTTGTCCCCGTCATTGAATTGTTTGCTGCACATTCCGCATTTGTTTAACTCCATGGTCGTGGGTCTATAAATTAAAAGGTATAATATTAAATGTTTGCCCAGAATCGTTTCAGTGCCCCGCCCAATGTTACAGAACTACTGTACTGCATTTTGTGTGTGCGGTGAGGAGGTGGGGCTGGTGAGAGGGGGCACCGTAACACGTGAGTAGACGTGGTTTAGGGATTAAATCGGATATACAAATATGATACACACGAACTCGTTTACTTTGATAATTCTGATCCCGCAATCGTATTTTGAAAATTTCCGTTTTGCGGTGGGGACTTTTGTTTGCGACTACAAAATAGTTCGAATGGTCTGGTTACAAATGACTGCCCGACCTATCTTATCAGTTATCACTTTGCCGCATTTGGATCGAGAAACAGAATATGTTTAGTGACCGATTGGCGCGAGATTTACTAAAAACAAGAAGGTGGAAACGAACAAATACCACTTAACAAACCGTGGTTGCACATTTATAAAAAGATTTTGTGTTCTATACATTTCATAATAACGGAATCTGAAACCACAGATAACTAATTAACTACGCTGAAACTATGAATAGGATCGGGTACTATGGATTACTATGACTGATACCCGAACGATGTCATCCTCAACTGTTATCTAATAGAATGATTATGTGTGTTGGTCAAATTGAATAATGTAAGAAGTAGGGGAACAGTGTACTGAATGACTATTGAATAGAATTCATATTTCGGTTTTGTAATTCTTCAATCTAAATTACCCCCCCCCCCCCCCCCCCCCCCACCAACCAACCCACCAGAAACACTCGCACTTTGGATGCACCCTCAATGCTACGAAATTAATCGAAAAGCATAATATGTATTACAAAATCAAGAGACTTACCACCGGTGTTTTCAACATCGTCCATCAGTACAGCACGGGAAAACACTACTATGAATATTATATATATACTATATATACTACTACTATTCATAGACGATATTCACAGACGGATTGCACTTTTCTCCAACCACGTCCGAAAGCAGAATGACAATAATCAACCAGGTATCGTGCGACCCCCAATAACTTCAAGGAGATATTTTTAGAGCTCATTATCCCTTCTAAGAATCTGCAGCCCACAGAATTAACTCAAAACATTCCAACAAACATATTTTTCCCTACTTAGCGGTAATTTATTCGTCTAGATTATGGCGACTTTTGGTTTCAGTATGTGGAATACTGCAAGCCAAATAAACCATGCCTTTTGTTATTTTCAATAATCACATTAATCAATTATTTGTAGCTACTTTATGAGCAATTCAGCATACATTCTAAATTATTAATATGTAATATTGCATTAATTTGTTCGATAACAGTTCGAAATCATTGTGGATTCTGTATTATATTTAACATCGATAATTATTTTCATGCAATTCCGCCATATTCGAATTATTCTTCAATAATTAGCAATTAATTACTAATTAGCATAATTAATTACAAACTAATTAGCGATATACACCTGAGTACGATGTAAAAATATCACATATATATGCATGTTTATTGTGGTACATAATGATGTTGATGAGACTTCACAAACGACCAATACGGCTCATGTATCGATTAAAAAATCATAGGCCACAATTAAATTGATTGAAACGTAATCAAAAGTGGTAGACTTTTGATGATCGTTATATATGTTGTTAACTAGTTCATAATAAAGACGATTTAATGAAGTAGACTCATTTTTTTCGATTCATTTTCCTAGAATTAAATTTTGATTAAACTTATGTAAATTTGATTAAAATGTAATTTAATCGCAATTTAATGACTTTTTTGAAATTTTTAAAAATTCATTTGATTTAAATATAAACTCGTCGTGCATTAAGGGGAAAACATTTTGTAATTTGGCAATCAGTTTCGATAAAAAAAATAATTTTAATTTTAATTATGCGTAATTAAAATGCAAATTAAAGCAATTTCCCATCAGATTTCGGTGGTAGACTTTATATGTGCGTAATCAGCACATTTTTTAGAATATGTGAACATAAAAAACAAAACTCTTGCAATTAGTGGCGGATAAACCAGATTTTTGCCTTCGTTGCTTCTACTAATAGTAGTATAATATTGTGGTTCTCCATCATTTGCTTCTTATCTAGTAGTAGTAGGGATGTTATTCGTGGCCTTATTTATTTCTACATCAACCACTTAAATTCAACCCAGGTTAAAATGATTCACAGGAAGCCAAGCCAGGAGTGGTAAAGCCAAAGATTACTGAGTGGGGAAGATGTTTCATCGCCGTGTTAAAATATCTGCGCAAGTTTTAGCAAAATTTTTTAAGTCTCGCCACTAGTTCGAATTCTGACCGCAAGGAGAGCTAGCCCTGCACGTTTGACCAAGGTCTACTAAATCCCCTGGGGCCTGATTCCTGTACATTTTTTTTAACTCTTCTTAACTCTCGCTAACCCCGTGTTAAAATGACCCCGGGGTTAACTCCTACCAAGGCTTCCCTGCATAATTTGGAGGCAAATATGACCCTGTCTGATAGTAGGGTTAAGAAGAGTTATCTCAACAATACTTTGAAATGCCACCATTTTGTCAATGCCCGTGTGTATAGTTTCACAAATGTCACATTTCAATTCTTTATTGAGGATATCCTATTTTATGGATACGTTACTTTATGTGTTTATTGAAGTTTATAAACAATTGTGTGTATTTACAGTACATTATATAGTTCATATATAAGAAAATATGTAGTTTTATTTAGTATTTTGTCAACATTTTGAGGTTATTGACCTGTTTTTGTTTGTTATTGTTTTGATTTTTTCTCGTTTCTTCAACAATGCCTTCCTTCGATCGGCATCTAAATTGCTGACTCCTGATTGGCTATTGGCTAACACCGGGGTTAAGTTTTCAAATGTACTGGAATGAGGCCCCAGGCGGCTACTAGCGATCTAGTAGGCCTTGTGTTTGACTTCGTTACCATTAAACAAGGTCTACTAGATTGCTAGTACGTGCCAGGGGATTCAGTGGACCTTGAGTTTTAAACTTTTGGAAGAGCGACTCTTGCGGTGAGAATTCGAACTACACATCGGACTTAGAAAATTTCGCTCAGAATTCCCATATGGATGAACTATCTTCCCCACTCAGTCATCTTTGGTAAAGCCCAAGCTTAAAATATGTATTGTAAATATGAATTCAAGTGTGAAAGAAAAAACATAGTGGTGTAAAACTTTTTTAATAGACTGAATTGTATCCAACCAATACTCAAATCAAATGAAGGATGATGGCGAGGTCTACTATTTGAAGTATTATTGCAAGATCAAATATTAGCACAAGCCTAACAAACAATATTAGACAAATAGACAAAAATAAATGATTCAGTAAAAGTAAAGAAGTATAACATTCATTCTTATTCTAAAATACACAAATAACAAAAGGGTAGTAGTAGCAGAAAATTTGCTTGCAGGTGTTGCAAAATAAATAACGAAAGACACAAAATCAGATACAATACAATATTATTTAGTATTTACCAAATAATAAACAATACACTTGGAACATTTTAGTTATGTACCAAACACTGCATATGCCAACAAGTACCATAATGTTGAATTCACATAACACTTGCAGAGGAATCTTATAGATTACCAAATTACTGGAGATTTGGATGTTGCTAGATATTAAATTCAGTGCAGTTTTAAACTTTGTATGACCCATTCATAATTCTGAATTAACAATGTGCACACATAGACACACACACACACAAAATAAAGATTGTCACCTTGTCAGCACTATCTCCACATAAGATCTCTAATTAATATCTAGTGAATTGTCATTTACACATTTTTTAAGGTTTTCACATTCCTTCAACTGAGTGAAACAACAGAAATGCTATGCACCACATAAAAAATAACTCGGGTTGCTAGGCTCGGCATTTCTTCCTCAATTTCTTGATCAATGCATATTTAGTTTACACAGGCCTCTCCACACTTTCGACACACAGAAAGCCGAGTTGGCAAGCATGGTTGAGTAATTTGATGCATTCTCACCAAATAGTATTTAACTTTGAAAATTTACAAAAATATTAACTGATGGGACCAATAATTATGTCTATTGAAAGGAATCTGTAGTCCTAGGACTGAGCCTACCTTTTTTACTCATACCTCCACTGCCTCTTGTGTTTTTACCTTGTTGCGTTTCAAAATTAACGCTGCAATAATAAGGGCTTCCTTTGCACTGAAAAATTGGGTTCTAATACTGTACCATAGATTCATTTCAAAATGTTGAGTGTTACGTATAGGGTTGAATTGTTTAAAAAACAAATTAAATGTTCTGATTATCAGTAATTATTACCAATGGGTATTTTTCATAATGCAAGTAAGGTGAAAATATATTTATTTATATATACATATTTCATTACCTCACTTCTGATGCAAAACTGTTAGCAGAACTAACTTTTTTATAATCTTAGTTGCCACATAATAGGAAGGTCAACTGCAGTGGACGTTATAGCAATGCAATTGATTTAGGCATAGGGTAGAATATAGGTGGGTATGATTTTAAAGATTTATGGAATTTAATTGTTACAATGCAAAAAATTTATTTCTAAAACATGCTGAATGTTGACCCAATAAAATAATAAAATACAAATTAATTTTGATTATCAAATATAGTTTTGAACTGAACTAAATAAGAACGGGGACACGATAATCGGTAGTTGCTAGTCGCCAGTTGGTATCAGTATAAATATTTATCAATAATAATAAAATAATAAAAATATAACTTAGGCCTACAGACAATTCCTTCTTTATAGACAATAACTGGCATCATGGCATGTATTATCGTTATTGATTGCAAATTGCAATTTTCTGCCACAATTTAAAACAAAAACAGAAAAACTATGATATACAGTACATATTATATTGGTGCCTACATAGTTCTTAAGCAACAGGTAGCTGGGGCAGGAGGTAGAAAGCTTCCCACAACACCACAGCTCCACGAAACAGGATAGTAGTAAAGTAACACAGTCCAGCACATATCTTTTACAAGGAGCACATAAATGCAAAGAATGGAAGGGTGCTGCCATAGCCCAATATTATCAGGTCTTGCAAGGCCATGAGTGCCATGAAACAAGCAGTTCGAGTGTGCTACACTTTGTGCTATGTATAAAACATTTTGGTCCGGCTACGTGACATGCTACCTGTTGCATATTTTCCGGTTTTCATTTCTGTATGCAGACATCTAATCATCTAATGTGCTATATCTGTCATGTACGTCTGAAACTGCCACGAGCTGATATGGTATGTTGCAACTTGCAAAAGCTGATAATATTGAACCATGAGTACAGCATTAAGAAATAAAATTCATACTTTTTCACCTTTCAGAAAACTAACAGTATTTAATAGGGATGACATCGGGTAGTAAAATCTGGATTCGATTCCAGCCCCTCAAGGATTCGGGTAACCCGAATCCTAGAAGTGTAAATCACGTCGCTCAACATGTTATTTGAAGGCCATTGACCGCCCGTGGCAGAAGCTGCCAGCGTGCGTTCTGTCAGCCAGTGATGACGGTCGGGAAGGGGTAGGAGGTCTGCACGGGTACGGGCTTGGCCCGCGGGCCCGGGTACGGGCCTTGATATGTTTATTAAGCCGGGCCCGGGCCGGGCCTGGGCCTACATATCACTGAACGAGGAGAGATTTTTCGGGCTTTTCTAATTTTTTTTAATTGCAATGAAAGAAAAGTAATGTTATTTTACCAACATTTCCAAAACTTAAAATAAATACGAAACAGTATAAACTTCCGGTCACAACATTTGTGTTGTAATTCTTTACGCTACATCTTTTCATTGGCTATATAGTTACTAGAATTTCGTTTCATCTAATTTCCTTTTTGTTCCCACCCTGTCGTTCGCATTCCTTGCCAAATACTATAGAAATCAACTTGCTGCTTTAACAGTTGAACGGGCTTTTACGGGCCAATTTACACTTCAGGCTGGCCTGGGCCGGGCCCGGGCTTTGATAAGCTTACTCAGTACGGGCCGGTACGGGCCCGGGCCTGAAATACCGGGCCCGGGCCTTGCCGGGCTTCTATATTTGGGCACGTGCAGACCTCAAGAGGGGTAGGCCGAGAGCCAGTGGGAGCACAGGCAAACCAGAACTCACCCGCAGCAATCACACCGCATAAAATAGGCTTAGTCTATTTTTAATCAAGCCGATAATGGGTACATAGCGGAGCGGGAAAGTATTTTATTGAATGGAAACAAGTCATTTTGTTATCACCATTGTTGGCGCATTGTTGAAGCATACAATAATTCACCTAAAAATGTACCAGAACAAGATTCGAATCCTTAGAACGGATTCGGGTAATTTTTGGATTCGGGTAACCCGGATACCCGGATACCCGATGTCATCCCTAGTATTTAAAAAAGGCAACAATAAAAGTTGATGTTACACATCCATTATATTCACAAGAATTCTTTCTTCTGTGAGAGCCGTGTTCTACACTGTGTGCGTGTGTCATGCTATTGCAAGTTGCAGCCTGACAAGTGTTGACATATTAGGGCTTCGTTTAAATGTGTAAATGCCCGCGCGAAAATATGCGTGTACAATGTATTCATACACGTTTAATCGTAGGCCTATACACCACCCGACCAATCCCCCTCCCGCACCACCTCACCCCACCCAAAACCCAAACGCGCACATTTTTCCGATGCGGCGAGTTCGGGGACCAGGCGACGAGGAACGAGGCATAGCTTAGTGTGTGGGGTCAAAATAACTGTGGACAGTTGGACACAAAAAGGTGGCGGTATTATCAAAAATGAATCAAATAGATTGCCGGTGTTATTTTGTCGAACATTACGACTAATTTTGTTTGTTATCATTTTGTGAACAGAAGAGACCTTTAAACGCAAACAATTCAGAAGAATAAACGTTTACAAAATTAAACGTTTTCTCCCAGCCCTCTGATATATATATGATCGGTGATCGCGTCAGCCACCTAACCTTAATCTCAGGTAGCGCGCCTGCCCTGTTCCCTTTTAACAAAATTATCTATAAAACAAATTGTTTTTGGGGCCCCAAAAGATTCTTATGCATGTAAAAGTACCATCTTTATGAAGAAACGCTCTTTATAACAAAATAATAATGTGGCCCCCAAGAGTTTGTTATAAAGAAGTTTGACTGTATATCCATGTAGTATACTTATACTATGTAATGTATATATAGCCATTGAGTAACAGTGAACCCTAATTTATTTTGGAGGATATCCAGAACTACCACTGTGTTTGAGCTACCACTATGTTTATATCGTGTACATATCTGTATGGTATCAAAATTTGTTTAAAAGCTACGATACCTACTCTAGAGACTTCACCATTACCTAAGATCCATGTACAAATATATCCTTGCTTAAGTTCTAATCACAGGTACCGGTATGACAATGCCAATTAAAGTTGAATGATAAAGCTGTGCCATTGCAGTCTATGCTCTACCTTTTTTTTTTCTTTTTTTTTAAGTAGGGTATGCTTACAATAATGTACAATTCGTTTAGCAAGAACACAGACTATACGAAGTCTGCGTAGTGCGTACACAACAAGACACGTGTTTGCAAGGTTATTTTCATCTTCAGGGCTAGATTTAAAAATAAATGACAAGAACAATGCTTCTCTCTGCCACTTGTCACTCTACATCACATCCAAGAAAATATACGTTTGAATTAAATGCACAATTTTATCGAATTATACATTGTTAATATACATCTACAATAATATTGGAAGCCTGGAAAGTCAACACTTGATCGAGTTTTGGCATAAGTTCCTATGTACCATATTGATATTAAACAAGGAGCACAATAGTATTGAACATGGTTTTAGAAGAACAATGTTGGCATTGAAAAGTCGTTCCACAGCAACCTAATGGATGCTGGCATCATAGATGAGTGAGTGACCCAATGTCTGTATTGGAAAAAGCCACTCGGTGAATGGCTCAAACTAACTCAACTACTATGACGTCAGCATTCACAAGGTTGCTGTAGAACCACTACATATTTGTTTCCCCACCTCGGGAACCTGAGCGACAGTTGAACATCAGAGGGCAGGTCATTCCCAACTCAACAACTAGTAGTACCCAATAAAGTATTAAATTGCTTAGAATAAGTACTCTTTATAAACACAGCAAACCAGTGGTAGTAACAAAAAATACAGTAGGCCCACATACAATACAACCACCAATAAGAATGGGTAATCCAATGGCATCTCTTGAAATGTTCAAAGTGTATTGTTTATCCTACACAATGCTGAACAAACAACATACAGTTTGAAGAATGGCTGATATCGAGGGAGAGTGCATTCTCTCTGAAAATATGTACATAATATGTTATAAAAGTCATTCCCTAGCAACCCCTTCCTTTCTTGTGCTGTCATGCAAGAAACAGAATGGTGTCAGTGTTTCATAGTCGCTTTAATGTTCGTTTTTTGTCCTTAAGGAGCTTTTTCTTCTCTGCTGCAATTTTTTTGTCTCCAGCATGTTTCTTGGCCATTGGTCCATCCGTTGATGCTGTCCCCACTTCTAGTCCCGATTTCGGAAATTGGGTTGACTGAAATAATAGACTGCAATTGAATACTTGAAGTGTATTGTAACTTTATAAGTAGGGATGTGCGGGTACCCGAAAAACGGGATTTTTAGGTCGGGTCGGGCCGTAAATTAAGCCCGAAAAAATTGATTAGGTAGTACAACACACTTTGGAGGTTATGATTGGTCAAAATTGTGAATTTCAAGATCAAGCTGTAAGACTGGGAAGTTTGGCAGGAACTGATATTTATATGAGGATGGCTTATCTGCTATCTTACTTTATTATTATTATTATTTCTTGATTATACTTATTTTAATTTATTTTGCGTACAAGGGGGCAAAATATTAACAACAACATTTCGCGTTGTATTCTGACCATTTCTGATAGTGCTCAAGCTTGGTTTACACACTTATTTAAGATTTAAGGTTTAACAAAACCAAATCAAGCCAAAAGCATTATAGCATTCACTCACTTTCAAAGTTTTAAGATTTATGGAAACCATAGCAACGTTAGCTCTTATACCTAAAATTATTTAGTTGAAAAATAACTGCGTGAACAGCCGCAGGCCCAGCCGTGAGCCGTGCGCCGTCACCGCCATGACTGGACGAGTACCACATGGCTAGCCACATTGACGTCACTGAAAAGTGTTGCGCTAAATGGAAAAAATTGTAGACCAAGAAGGAGATTTTTGTGAAACATGCGGTTTTCACTAAAAATCTTAGAAAAAAATCTATAATTTTTTTTTAAATTATCCAGCCATAATTAATCTTGTTTTTTCCCCTTTAAATTATTCCCAATGAACCTGTTTAGATTAGATGGTAGCGACGTAGAAAATTAAGTTGTCACCTTGCACTCGGCTGTGTCATAACTAAGCATCAGAATACCTTTGTTGGGCAACTTTATCACCCATCTCTTACTACAGGCAAGAAGAGGATGAAAATCTAAATATGAACATCTACTAGTGGACTACAGAACTACTAAAAAAAGATAAGTTGATATACACTATAAGTTATTGAAGGGTGAGCTCATGTTGAACAGCAGCTTAATAAGGTAACAGTACTTTTTTTAATTAGGCTAGTACCCATAGGATCCTCAAAGAGATTTTCATGATATTCATGATTTTCATGAAGGTAACAGTACTTTTTTTAATTAGGCTAGTACCCATAGGATCCTCAAAGAGATTTTCATGATACTGGCCTAGCCATTATATATTATCCAATATGGCTCCTAGCTGTTTTATATTGGATAGTAAGACAAAAGAATGGCTGAAAAAGCCATCTTGGCACAAGAAGCAAAAAAAAAAAAAATTATTATAAAATTGCAATACAAGTGGGAATGACTTCAGACCCAAAAATTAGAACCTGTTCTTGTATACAGGGTCGGGTTTGGAACCAGTTCCAAACCAATTTCGAAAATTGTCAACTATGATAGATTTATCATGTTTCATTAAAAACGACTAACAGCAATTAAAAACACGTATCTTATGCGGGGCACACAGTAACTTACAACAATTAGGCCTACTTTAACAAAATATAATGAATCTCACCCAATTCAAGGTGAATTATGAATGAAATTAAATAAGTAGGTCTAAGCCTGTAGCTCATTTCAATATTTTATGGGCATCTTTGGCTCAAAAGATTGACTGATTTCAAATAAATAGGGATGAGCAAACCTTGGTTTTTTGGTTTCGAACCGAACTCGAACTTCCAAACAAAAAAAGTTTCGAACTTCGAACTCGAACCGAACTTTTGGAGGCGGACTTGAAAGTCGAAACTCAATTAGTCGAAAAGTGAAAACGATTAAGTCGATCTAGCAGGACAACACTGTTATCGGCTTGTGCACGCTCGCGCGACCTTGCGTAGATCCAATGTACTAAAACACTCGACCACAAGCCGTGCGAAAATGGCTGATCCGGCCAATCACAGCCACGCACAGCCCGCTACACGGGACTACGTACATTTTCAAGGCACTGCAAAGTCACTAGTCAGCTGTGATTGATATTCAATATGGCGTTCATCGTTTGTTGTGTTTTACGTGAATGTTATGCGGAAACATTATTTACGTCAAATTTGAAGATGAAGTTCAATCAAAGTTCGTTATTTTGATCAAACACGAACTTGAACCTTAAATTTCGAACTCGAACCGAACTTCTAAAAAAGTTAGGTTCGGGTTTGAAATTTCGAACGTTCGCCCATCCCTTCAAATAAAGTATCCTGAATCCTGATCGCGATAAAATCTGTTCCGATCCTGTTTTTTGGTAGGCCCTACCCGAAGTCATTCGGTAAATGCAAGACAAGTGACAATCATCCAAAGTAAAATTAAATATTTGTACAGTCCTGAGTCCAAAAACTTCATTTTTAATAGTATGGTATTCAAACTTTTCTTACCAGGGCATGTATTTCAGTCATCATCTTCGCTCTTTGTGAGTAACATTCGTATTGCTCCAAGAGTAATTTACCCGCCTCTTCATTCAAAGCAGACTCTGCATTTGGCACTATTAGCAAGCATTTCACAGTCTAGAACAAGATGTAAAAAACCTTATCTTAGCATGTTTCTACTATCTAGGCATATTAAAGTTAGTATTGCCTACCAGTAGGGTCAATCGGGGTAAGTGTAGCAGGGAGGTAAGTGTGGCAACCGGTCATAACTTTTTTGGTAAAGTAAAAGTAAAAAAAAAAAAAATATTGATCAGTGATATATGGAGGTTGTCATCTTCATTCTGTTCAATTCATACTCGTCTATGATCTCTTAGCTCGAAGAGCTATTGGCATACTAATCAGCATATGTTTTTCATTTGTCCAACTACATTCGTCCGACATGTCTAATATTTTGTTCCAAGGCTATGAAAGTACCATTAATATTTAATATTTTTATTGTTGTTATTGGTTACAGTAAGGTTAAAGATACCGGTATCGGCGGTATCTAATATGTATATATATATATATATATATAAAAAAAAAATAGAAGGTACTGCAGCTTTTATTCATGGTGTCACACTGCCCCACACAATTTTATTCCTGGGGTAAGTGTGGTAACAATTACTATGCTTAACATTTAGAAGGCTGTAGCTATGAGTTGCACTTTTTGATGGCAGTGGCTACATCATACAGGTATGTGTGCATGGTGCAACGTCCTCCAGAACCAGATGAAGAGGATGACGAAGACAAACTAAGTGCAATTTCGTTAAGATGCCTGGAACAGCATGAGGAAATTATTTTCTACCAAGGAAAAGTGATGTATCCTTCATGAAATTGTCGCAAGTAATTGGTATTCTTCCGGAATCAGGGCTAATTCAACGAGGAGAACGAATCCGGTACGTTTTCCCTGGAGCCATGGACGTTTAAGACAAATAATGGGCCTGATGGCCTAACCTTTAATGGAAATCATTTTCATAATTCTACTTTTCATAAGTATTAGTAGTAGTAGTATTCATTGGCCGTGTTCCAGTAATACCGCTGTAAAATGCTAAGTAAAATCACTCAAAATCTGGAAAAAATTCATAAACATAACAAGAGTATTCCTTACCCTGCCACACTTTCTCCTAGCTTTAATATCCATTATTTCTGTGTAAAACATGAGAGTGCCACCCTTACCCCCGAATGTGGGCAAGTGTGGCAGTGTGCATGCTTTGTTAATTTTTTAGCATAATTCTAATTAAATGTGTACTGATATTACGGGGTACCTTTTGGAAATGGATTGATTGGTCTACCCATATTATTTTGTGCATTTATGGTAAGCGGTTTGACCGTAACAGGGCTTCAAATTCAAACAATACAAAAAGATGGCACACTTGGTTGATTGACCCTACCTAATGAGTGACGTTTTCAGCAGTGAGGCTAGAGAGATGACTACACTCTACAGTATAAGTATACAAACATTTGGCAGTATTGGATTGTAAATGTGATTGTTTATTGCTTGAGCTACCTTAAATATAGCCAAAACATTGGTGGTTGGTTAGCCCAAATAAGTAAAGATAGCCTAGGCCTACTATGGAACAGATAAATACTTACAAGTAGTATGTGTTTGATCCCAAGGTCTGGTTTCCAATCCTTCTTCAGTGTGTTGACACAAATCTCCCCATTTTTTGCAACATTTGGATGGAAAATCTTTGTTAAGAAAAATGCTTTAGGTGGAGTCTGGGGGAAATCTTTACCTAGGGCAAGTTTGACTTTAAACACTCCCCCAGCATATGGTGTACCTGCTGGTCCTTCAATATATGCTTGTATATCTGATATATCTTCTTCATTAATGCTAACTTTAATTCCTTCAGGTGGTTTGGTTGCTAGTTCAGTCATTTCTTTTACAACACGCCTAATGATTTGAGGTGATAAGTTTTCCACGTTAGACATCTGCAACAAAAATGATGGTTAGTTAGTTCTAGTAAGCATTTGAGTGGGGTACTCGTATGATGTCGGTCACATATTGGCTTCAGTTCAATTTACGCCAGCACATATTTTTAAGCTCACGAAGATATGAAAAAAAGATCGAAGGAAGAAGAAGACGGGGAAGAATAAGACCAAGGAAGAGATGGAAGGAAAAGATTGCTGAAAAAGAGACAGTTTGCACAGTTGTAACTTGTAAGAGTGTGCTATGCGAGTGATTCTATCGTTTGCTTCGTCTTATCTATGCGACACTGGATTTATAGCCGCCCCTAGCTCCAGTCAAAACAAAATACCGCAACCGCCTTAATGTCGAAAATGACCTGAGAATTGCCCTCTCAAATATAGTACCACGGACTGAAGACCTGTGCCACGGAAAACAGTCACACCCACCCCACTAAATGGTAAGCCATTCAATAAGTAATATACAGTTTACATTTTAAGCAAATAAAATAACTACACATTTGAGGAAAGGGGGGCGCAGCTAGTATACCTCTTTAAGGGGGGCACAAGCACAAAAAGTTTGGGAAACGCTGCCTTAGTGTGTCTCTAGACCTACAGTAGGCCTGTACCACTTGTGGATGGGCTTCTTAGACCCTACTACGATTGAAATCCCAATGTTAACAATAGGAAACTCGTCTTTTTTTAAATTTTCCTAGTGGTAACACCCAAGACCCGAGACCCTAATCTCTAGCTTTAAACTTGGTAGCTATCTGACAAGACTGTATAGGCCCTAGTGTATGAATTAGAGGTAGGCCTATATCACACATGCTCAATTTATGCTTTGAATGAAAGCCCTTTGGTTCTAACTTCTAACTGGTTGCCAAACTGTAGTAACCTACAATTAGAATTTGCCTCAAAGCAAATTTTGATTTACTTAACACTTTCAGAGGAGATGTTAGAGGATTCAGTTCACGCTGATTGATCTCCTATAATGTTAAATATACTTTAATGTTAATGTTAAATACTTTAAGGCTGCAAATGGACCATAACTGCCCGGTAGCAACCTGTCCCAACCTCCCTCCGTCCCACCCACCCACCCTCATCACTTCATATCCCTCATTCTATTTCTAAATTCCCTTACTGATTCACACTCAACAACCTCCTCGGGTAACTCATTCCATTCCCCAAACCGTTCTTTCAAAATCTAAACCTACCCAGATCACTCCTTTCCACCTGTCGCTGAAACATCCATTTATGATCCCCCCTCGCTCTGTATTAAGGTTGCCCATCGATGTTAAATTACAACATCGACATCGAAATCAAAACATCGATGTCACATCGCGATGTCGGAAATTTTTGACATCGACATCAAACCTGAAATAATCGACATCGGAAAAAAAAGTTCCTTGAACAATGTAAAAACTAAAAAGAAAAACTAACAAAATCGTTTCTTGTTCATCGCAAAACCTTCTGGTAAGTTGATATTGTGCTGTGACCTTGTCGACGAGCGGAGTACAGACTGTTTTATTATTATTATTTTGTGTAAAAAACGATTTGATTTATGAAGAAAAAAAATCTTGTCGATTTTTTTTTCTTTTTCTGATCTGGGTCGGAAATTTGCATCGACATCGATTATTAATCGATATCGATGGGCAACCTTACTCTGTATACCCCTTCTTGCAATCTGAAATGGGTTTCCCCCCCAGCTGCTTTGTATAGATTACACATCCTATCACTCCTCCTCTCCTCTAATGTCTCCCAACCCAGATCCCCTATCATCGCTGTAACGCTATCATAAACCCTCATCGCGTTCCCTAACTTATCTTCCTCATATCTCCATCGCCTAACTTGTCCCGTAACCTTCCTTGCCGCCCTACGCTGCACCTTCTCTAGCTCCAAGACCTCCCCCTTCCTATATGGATCCCACACCGTCCCCCCATATTCCAAAATAGGCCGGACTACTGTTTTGTAAGCCCTATCCTTTACCTCCGTAGGCCCTACTAGTACCCTTCAGATTTCTCATAACAAACCCTAGGGTTCTATATCCCTTCCTTACACTCTCTTGCACTTGCACCCCCCAACCCAAGTGTTCTGCCAATACAATCCCTAAATACTTATACTTCCTTACCTTCTCTAAAACTAGCCCATCAAAAAAATACTCCCTCCCATCGCCTTTTAATTTACGCGTGAACCCAATCCCTTTACATTTTCCCACATTTAATACCATCCTGTTATCGGTAACCCAGACCTGTATTCTCCTCAAATCATCCTGCAACAATTTAGTATCCTCCTCCCCTTTAATCACTCTATACAAGACACAATCATCAGCAAACAACCTTAATCTTGACTCTATTCCCCTACCTATATCATTAATAAACAGTAGGCCTAAGGCCTATACATAACGGCGGGCCCAGCACCGACCCCTGCAGCACCCCCTAATGTGACGTCAATACTTGTTGATAAACTATCCCCCACCCTTACCCTCCGCGATCTATCTGCTAAAAAATCTCCTATCCACCTAACCACCACCTTATCTCCAATCTCACTATCCACCTTCCTCATCAAAATTCTGTCAGACACTTTATCAAACGCCTTTTCAAAATCAAGGAATATACGTGGCAAAGCAGCTCTGCAGTCCACACGCAGTCGCAGAGTAGATAGTCTCATGTGGTGTTCTGCAACCAGCTTGAAGAAAGTGGTTCGACTTTTTGTTATATATAGACCTAGGCCTATGTGGTATTTTCTAAACCGATTTAGTTGAAAGCAGCTTCACCATATAGGCCTAGCGTTAAAGGGCTTATAAAAAGGCTTATATAGGCCTATAGGCTTGAACCTTTTCTGCATGTGTGCCCTCCTTGCCCAGTGGCCTCCCTCAAATATGTATTAGGCCCTATGTTAATTTTGTAGGCCTACGTTAATGCAGGCAGGGAGGCCCTAGGCCTCCTAGGCGAGGAAGAGGAATGGCTGAGGAAGCCATCTCTGCATAGGACAAAAAAGGCCCTAGGCCTGGCCTAGCCTAGACTTATAAAATGTCTAGCCTAGGTATATGTACCCTACAGGCATACAACTACAAACCCTCTTAAATAAAATTATATAAATAAATTCACATTTTGAGTCTACCCACTCAGTAACAAGACTGATTTTCAGTGGTGGACTTAAATTTAACGCTGTGTATATTCTTACGGCAGAACGTAAGATTTGCTGAAAATTATTCTTACGGCAAGTGCTGTTATTGGTCGTTTTTTTCACGTGTTAAGGCCGATGTACAATTGCCCGTTAACGTTAACGGGAACACGGTAACGGGAAGGGTTTCGATGCACAATCACCCGTCAAGCAGACGCAAGTAAATAAAATATTATGTTTGTCAACCTGTATTTGTTATAGGTTTTAATACCGTATATTTGGCGCACCTGGTAATTTCGGCCAATCAACATTCGACCAGCTGATTAGGAGTAGGCCTACGTACAATTTTTAACAGGCCGTGGACATCTTGATTCTGAAATGGTTCCGGGAAGGCCCGGAACGGGAACGCTAACGAAAAGTTAAAACTTGGCGAATTTCCCGTTACAGTTACTGGGCCCGCAAACGGGAAGCTCTTAATGTGTATCGTATCGTAAGTTAACACGAGATCAAACTTTCTTCACGATCTAACCTTCATGGACCTTAACTAACGTCTCTAATGAATCGCCAAAAGCTTTAATCGCCCTGACATTTTTACCAGGAAAATGTTGAATTCAAAATATAATTCAACGTACATTACAACTAGGAATGTAAAAAAAAAAATAAAAAAAAAAGATTGGGCAAGATTCGAACCCTGGCCGTCCGCTTGACAGTCGAACTCGCTCACCACTAGGCCAATGTGACTGCTTACGGTAACAGCGTCTTGACTGCCATATAATATAACGATCCGGCCGCGCTTGCGCGACGTAAGAATAATTTTGACTGAGCAAATCTTACGTTCTGCCGTAAGAATATACACTCCGTTGATCTTACGTTTTGCCGTAAGAATATACACTCCGTAAATTTAAAGCGACTAAACCAACCCTGCAGGCTCCAAACACCATCGACGAGTGAGCAATAACCAATCAAAGATCGATATTTCAAATACGAAACATATGAATCAGTGATTGGATAGTGCGAGCACCTGCAGACAAATGCCAGAATCAAGAAGGCCGATTCTGAACAATTTTGAATTTATTGAGTGCTTCGTTGCTAGGACAGCTCCAAAGTCACCACTTACTTAGGCCTATTCCGAAGACAAGAGAGGCTGGGGGCTTAGGCATAGGCCTAGGACACCTTTCATAGGCCTAGGTCTAGGCCTAGGCCCTGGGCCTAATAAGTGAAGGTGCCTTGAGCATAAATGCATATTTTTAATTATGCCTAAGGCTAGGGCAAATAGCCTACATCTGGGGCCTAGGCCTAGGCCTAGGATGTGATTCTGCTTAGTGGGGGGGGGGTAGGGCCTAGGCCTAGGCCTTAGAGTCAAGTAAGGCTAGGCCTAGGCCTGGTCTATCTCTTTGCTCTCGAGTCCTAGGGCCTAGGCCTAAGCTTACGATAGACCTACGTAGCTATAATCAATCCTCAAGCAATGAAAGCCAGACCGAAGCTTACCTAGGCCCTAGGTCCCTAGGCCGTAGGATGACCTATGGACAGCAGGAAGGTTATAACGGTTGCAGATTACTAATAAAGTAATATCTAAAGATAGGGCCCATATAACACTCACCGAACTCATTGCAGCCATTTCAAATAAAAAAATTCAATATAAAATAATTACAACGGCCAGTTATAACCGAATCTCGAGTAATTGTCGTTGAGAAACATAAAAATCTATTAACGTCACAACTCACAACAAAATCTGACTCGCTGGGCTAGGCCTATTCTGAAAATTGCAACGCAGTGTATCCAACATCATTTCAAATCTTTGACCAATCAAATCCGACAATTTAAAGCCTCGTAACCATTAATGGGTGTTTCCTACAAATTATATGTTACTTTACTTGAATATACGCTTTTAAGTTAATGTTTAATTTACTTTATTATATATTTCGTATTTTAATTAATATTATTAAATAGCGCAAGTCATTTTATACGTTAATAATTGATAGTTAACGAGACTATATTGGTTTGTTTTGACTAGTTTTTGAATGTACTATCCAGAATTCTGAACCCCGCTGTTGAATCTTTGTTGTCATTTCCCACTGTCATTAGGTTCGAAGTATTAATTAACCTAGCTAGGAATAAAGTTTAGTTGTCAATCACAGTTAATTTGTTTGCCAAACAGTCGTCACGTTTAAAAACACTCTTCCAGGAAACTGCCAGTGTGTTGAAGAAGTTTAGTTTTCAGTTCATATCAGTTTTGTGATATCGATTTTTGGTTATAATGGCTGACAGTGCGTTAGTCAACGAACAGGTAGGTAGGTAGGCCTAGGCATCCTAGTTAATCTAGCCTAGGCCTAGTTGGACGTATGCCATATGCCTAGTAAACAATGTTGTTGCCTAAGTGCAAAGTAGGCGTAGCCCTAACCTAGGCCTAGGCCTAGGCCTAGCCTATAGGAGATATCGATATCCTAGGCCTAGGCCTAGGCCTAGGTAGGCATTCCCCATGTCCTTCGTGCACTAGGCCTAGGCTAGGCCCTAGGCCTACCCAATGCCTAGAAAATACAATTTAAAGGGAAATTTAAACTTATTTTTCCTGAGTCTCAAACTTAAGTTTTCGAACATTCCCACAAAATTATTTCAAGATACATTATTCTCTCATCTATATAAACAAAAGGAAACATGGTGAGGTAAAGTGAATAGGTAGGCATAGGCCTAGGCTATTAGGAATTTAATGGCCGATCATTGTTTTGTGTTGTGCAGGACAAGCATGTCAAGCAGTTGAAACGTGATCTAGAAGGGTGGCGAGAGGTGGTTATTCCCATGAACTCGCTTCTCCTATGGGAAAAAAACTGGTATCCAGCAGTTTTGGTGGGAGCAACATCAACATTTTTCCTGTAAGTGTGACCATACAATATTGTGGCTGGGGTTGAGACATGTGTTTCATGGTGGTGTAGGCCTAGGCCCTAGCCTGTTTCTTTTAAGGTATGTAGAAAACTGCTCATTGCTAAGATTCATATCTGATGTTAAATTCATCATCATCATTATCCATCATCATCATTATCCATCGCCGTTTCCTGCTCTTGGCAGGGTCAGCTTGGGTTTCACAACCAAATTTTTCCACCTCTTCTTATCTTCCCACAATCGTACTTCCTCTACTTGCTCCCAGAACTCTCTTCTCTCGTCTGTAGGTCTTCAGCAATCTTTTCCTTCCATCTCTTCCTTGGTCTTCCCGTCTTCTTCTTCCTTCGATCTTTTTTTCATATATTCTCCTGGGCATCCTTTCTTCCGTCATCCGTTTCATGTGTCCAAACCATATCAGCCTTGATTTTAATTTAATGTTTCAAATTCCTTCCCAGCGTTTAGCCTTGACCGATATTTCACTGTTGAAGACTCAATTTTGTTATGGTATTTCTTGCGAATAGCTGATCAGTTGTTGTACTCACTTTTCTGTGTATTCCTTTGCGAGATTGATTATGTACGTAGTACATACTAGGGATGACATCGGGTAATAAAATTAGGAACCGGTTCCAGCTCTCATATTACCTGGGTACCCGAATCCTGAAAACGTATTTTTCGATGTGTAGGCTTGATTGAAGGTCGTCGCTATGCCTTGTGAAGTGCGCGGGGCGCGAAGACGAGGGGGCACGCCGCCCGCTCAGCAGTAATCACGTCGATTAAAAAAAACATTTCATAATACACAACTGAAGCACGTACATAAAACATGATATTTTAAGTGAAATAAATAGTAATAGAACAAGTGTAAGCCAGAATATTCACCGGAATGTAAAACAAAGAACAAACGGTAACGAATGCAAGCCGGCTCGCGCCTGTTCTGTTCCCCGCCAATGGCCCTGCCCTCCCTTGCTGGACTCCTCTTATGACGACTCCCGCGATATAGATGGACATGATTCGACAGAGGTCATATGACCTAAGCTGTCGAGTACGTCGTTAAACACACCAATAATAATATTGAATAATATTATGTTCCCCACCAAGGCATGTTTTGTGGAAGTGTGGGAGAAGGGTCGGCGCGCGCCGTACCTGCTGGCTCCACAGGAATCGACTGCAGCAATACTGGCACGTAAATTTAGCCTAGGAACGGACTTTAAAAATTACCCGGACCCGAAAAACGGCTCCGGGTAATGTTTGGAGCCGGGTACGGTGTACCCAATGTCATCCCTAGTACATACACATGATTTGATTATTTATCTGTAAATTCCAGTGTTTTTTTTTTTTTTTTAATTTTATGTTTTTTGATAGTTAATTTCCATTTTTAAAATACATCCTTTTGACATGTAAATCACATTAAATATGGCAATATGGCGTACGTAAGTACATGAAAACGCCCTAAAACCAGTTTGACTGTCGGTATGAATCCTTGGATGAATTCGTGGCTTTTAGTTCAAGACGTTGAACCACAATAACAGCCGATCAGCTGTTCGCAAGCTTTACCGTTGTTTTTGTTTCCTAGTCAGTTCCAAAGATAAGACGCTTTAAAAAAAAGCCATAAAATGCTTCCTCTACTTGTGCAATGTGCAGGCAATGTGGAAACTTATTGATGGATCGACTAGTTTACAACCTAGGCAGATTCATATTTAAACTAACCCAATGCTGACCATACGTGTGCTGTTGCTTGGTATTAGAAGTTGTGTCATTGCATGAAGTTTGTTTCTGAAGTCAGCTGTTGCGATGTCTAGATGTTTTTTCTTGATTCACGATTAATATTGTCTTCTCTCTTACTCTTCAGTATCTATATTCTTGTCATAGGCGCCGACTGCGGGGGGGGCTTGGGGTCTAGCGCCCCCCCTGAAGAAGGTCAGGGGGGGTGAGATTCAATGGAACGCATAGAGAAAATACGAGACTTTCTCATATTGATGCGCGAACTTACAACTTTCGTTCGAAACTCGCCAAACTGATTAACAATCTTAAAGTAATTTCAAGATGACGATTCACAAGCCATTGTGGCCATTTTGCCCAACACGGTGATGGTGTTTTGTATCAAACCGAGTCTTACTTTCAAAAGATTTTACCGTTTTTGCAAGACGTTCACTTTACAGGCCAGGGCGATGGGGCTGGAAAAGCCAATGGATTTCTGTCAAAACTCTCCAGTTTGAAACTTACTATTTCACGTCTTGACGATCAGTGAAAGTCGAAATTTTTCAAAGCACTTGCCTCTATTTTTAAATGTCACAGTCTAAGATCGCCACAATTACAACGGCAATCAAGGTTTTATTATTACGTGGTGACGAATATTTAGCGAGGGGAAAAATCACAGTCAAGCTCACAAGCTTTATTTAGTAGAGCCATCCTTTCTGCAGAAAAAGGAAAATACCCCGTCGATCTGACGATGGCAGTGACGCTCATGATTACCAAACGACATATCTGTAAGTACTTATTCAAGTTTGTGATCAAATTTTCGAAATGGGTTTCATGTAAAAGTAATCAATCACATGGCCAAAATGAAACAATTTGCAACTTCAAAAATTGATGGAGAAGTTTGAACGTTTGTTTCAAAGAGGATTTGGATATTTCTCTGAACTATAGCACCTCTATAAATCTATCCTAATTTCGTAACTACTAACTGTGTCTCCAATGTGTATGCGAGTCATTTCTTTGAGCCCCCCCTGAAATGTTAAGAAGTTGGCACCTATGATTCTTGTGACCTCTAGGCCTACTTGATGTGTAGACCCTAATCTCCAAAACGCTGTATAAACTCACTGAATGAGCGGGGATGTTGTCCCATGTTCAAGTATGTAATCTTAACATTACATGCATTGTTGTGTTTTCAGGCTGTTCTGGTACCTGGATCCTTCAGTTCTGACAACCATATGTGTACTAGGAATGATTGCCATGTTGGTAGACTACTTGGTACCCATGGTAACTGGAAGCATCTGTAACCCGGATAACTGGACTGGAACGAAAGAGCGTAAACTGGAAGAGATTTGCCGCAGTATCTCTAACTGCCAGTTTCAAACAGTCAAGCTCTGTGGCAACATTTACAACATGAGGAACACAAGACCAAAAGTGGTAAAATTTACTTTTATTATTGATGTGGGTTTAGTATTTATTTACAGTAAAATTAAAATGATCGGATAATTTACCGTCAAAAAAACAAATTGGTAGGCCTATATTTACAGTTTTGGGGATATTAATCTTTATTAATATACAGTATAATATTAGCATATTAATGTTTATTATTTTGATATTAATGATTAATGATTAATATTCTTATAATTATTAATTATTGATATTAATTATTAATATTTGGATATTAATATTTTGGGGATATTATTAGCTATATGCGAATCAACACAAAAACGTCATGGATAAGAATAATGCATACCCTAAGCCCTAAACATAATAGATTAGTTGTGCTAGTTGGGCGTTGTTTTAAGGTTTCAGTTTTTGTTTATTAATTAATTAATTAAACTAAAACCTTAAATCAGTGCTCAACTAGTGTTTATGTACCTATTACGCTTATAGATTGAATCCTTATCCATGACGTTTTCCTGTAGATCCACCTTTAAACATGCATAGTTATGGGGGGATGACAAAAGTGTATGTTTTAGATTAGAATTTAAATTCCATCTTGTATTTATTTCAAAGGCTAGGGCCTACTGTTTAATTTCAAGTTTAATAAGAATTAGGGATGTGTGGGTGCCCAAAAAACGGGTATTTTTCGGGTAACAAAATTTACCCAAGTTTGGGTCAGGCCGAAAATTATGCCCGAATTAATCGGGTCGGGTAGTACAACACACGTTGGAGGTTATGATTGGCCAAAATTGTGAATTTCAAGATCAAGAGCGCTGCAAGACTGGAAAGCTTGGGAGGAACTGATATTTATTTGAGGATGCCTTACCTGCTATCTTACTTTATTTCCTGATTATACTTATTTTAATTTATTTTACATGCAAGGTGGCACAACAACAACGTATTGTATTTATTTTCGTAATGTTGGACCCCTTGCACCATGGTCCATGGATGTGTGTTCGGGGTAGGCCTATATTACATGTAAATTTCCTAAATCTAAACTAAAGTTGTATCCTTACAGACTAACATAACCACTTACATTGTCATATCTTACATTAGCTAGGGCCTATATAATAAATGTACAGACATGATTGATTTTTTCTAGTATAGGCCTATCTTGCTATGTATTCTGTCCATTTTCTGACAGTGCTCATATAAAAAAGATGTCGACCAAGGTCGATAAAGTAGTACTACCACTTTACCGATCCACCTCCTTCTTGGTGTAGGCGGTAGGCCTACATTGTAGCTGCTTTTTTTTTACCTCGCCAGAGTAACCCGTTCGACAATCAGTAATGTCACGTGACTTCACTTCACCGGTTCAGAGTTTTCAACCCGAGTAAACGAAAGCGTTTCGTAGTAGAGTTTCTTTGCAAATGGATGCCGTGCGCTTGCATAGCTAAACCACAGTAGGCCTATAAGGAGGATACAGTAGCGAAACTTGGGAGAGATTCCATCGGCAAACTCCTGCGCGCGCAGCTACGGTCGCCCTGGTGGCGAGTTATCCGAGTTAGCTCATATTGTAGGCAAGGAGAGCGGCGAGGGGTGGCGAGGAGGTATCCCTCTCCCCCGCCCCCCAGGTCTCGTCCATGTTCTCGTTGAGTTTGGTCTAACCCACCGCTACGAACGCCACCCGCTTCCGTGCCGCAAGTCATCTGCAGTGCCAGGCATAGCGCCTTCGCTACTGTATCCTCCTTATACTGCGGCTAAACCCTAACCTTCAAATTGTTTTGAATTTTTTGTAATGCCTGATACTTACTTTCTGCATGCAATTCATTAATACCCTACTCAAAAACACAGTATCGCGCCCAAATATCCACATGCATTATCCACAGCCACTTAAACACCACCATCAAAATCATAACATTTTGTAACTATTTTCCACCCAAACTTAACTTACCCTGCTCCCAAGGCAGGTCACTTTTTTGGTGATCGAGTCACAAAACCGGTTTACTCTTTTATATAAACCGGTTTACTCTGGCATAGTTGCCGAACACACCAGAGTAACCTGCCACTGATTGGGTTTGGTTTGCGGACTGACAGATTGCTCTAGTGAGGTAAACTTAAGCGGCTTCTGAAACCTCTTGTAGCCTAAATGTCAAATTATGTGGTTCTAGCATCAGCTAGCACGTCCTAGCATCACATTTTGTCAAGTGTTTCGGAATGCCTGCAAGTGAAAAGATTGAGGAAATGTGCGCTAAAAATTTTTAATGAAATTAACAAAACAATATTCTAATCGTTTTCCAATAATAACGAATACAAATTGAAAGATCATAAAATCCTGCAAGGCGTGGTTTAAGTAACAGTGAAATTATTATAATTCCTGACAATTTGACGACCCTTTAAATAATTTCATTTTGAGAACGCCTCCCATGATTTGTGAATGCTGGCATATGCCCTCGATCGAACCGGCTGGCGTTTTAATGATGCTAGATATATATATGCTAGCTCAGGAAGTAACGGAACACTCGGCCTATGATTTCTAGCAGGTTACAGAATGGCCTCAGCACGGAAATGACATATTCAGCTAGTTTTGGACCGTAGGCCTACCCTTGGTGAGAATAGAATGAAATACGGCGCGAAATTCAAATTTTCAAATACTTCGGAAATTCAAATTTTCAAATACTTCGAAAATTCGAACCTGTTAGGTACCGGTAGATTCAAATTCAATTTTCGTGGACTTGTAAACCACTACATTTTGTGTAACATAGTATTTTGTCTTATCGATAAATTGGTATTAATTTTTTTTTTTACACTACACTACCCGACCCGAGACCGACCCGAGTTCAAAACTCACTACCGGCACATCCCTAATAAGAATACCCTAATTTATAATCAAATAATCAAATGTTGGACTGTGTTAGGCTGATGAAATGTACTGGAATGTAATGTAAGACAATTAACATTACGTATCACTGTATCAGGAATGGTTCTGTAGGCATATAAATGATATTTTAATGAAGAAGCATGCCGGCAAATGCTTTGTTGACTGTTTGTTGCTCTCTCCTTATGTGTACAGTACAAGGTTAATGGTTGGTTATAAACATCACGTTGACAAGTGATGGGTTCTCCAAACGGCAAGAAACGTGGGTGCATCTTCCAAAACAAACAACCTTTTATTTTGTGCTGTGCAAGTACAGTGTGTGCTAGCTGCTAACATTTGTGGTTTTTTTTTACAATATTATTGTACAACACAAATTGTAAAATGAAGGGATGGGGGGGGGACATTGGTACGGTTCACACAATCTGTAATTTTTAAAGCTATATATTTGCAAATTTGTGTATGTTTTATTAGGGTATCTTTTGTGTATCTCTTATTAGGGTAAGATACAGACCTTTCTCAATGATATGGGAATCCAAACTTTAGCATTTGTGATCGATCACGATTTACGATCACCACAAATTAATAATTCACATTATGAAAGTCAGTACAAATGTACCCCGGAGGAGGGGCATATGTAGTGTACTAGTGTGGGGCATTTTGGTACACACATTTATTAGCCCCTATTGATTTTTCCAAAGGCTATGCCCACATCATTTATACTACACTACAACTTTTGATAGGAGCACTTGGGCTAGGTCTAGGCCTAGTTCAGGTTCTCATAGACATTTCACTATTATTTAAATAATTGATTCCTCGCCAGGCGCCAATGAATTGAAGGTTGATTGAGGATTCCAACGATTTCTTCTAACGTAACGTTGGAAGAAGCAATATAGCCTAGTAAAAATTACAGATATTTATATTATTATTTATGTAAGCCTAGAACTAGTAGGCCTAACACATAGCTGGTGGCTATGAACCAATGTGCCCCATCTGACATTGGTTCAGAAAATCAATTTAATATAATTGGAGGTTATAAGTTACAGTCGTACTCATAGCATGTGCTCGAACATTTAAGGAGATAAAATGCTGTCCTCCCATATAAAAATGCACGAAATAGCCACACATAACATTATGAGCAGTCCTTAAAAGTTTATCTCAACTTTTTACTTTTTGTACTATATAGTAAATACAATTTGTAATTTTGTATCATATCTTTCCTATTTTTTTATAGACGTGGCTAAAATTTGCACAGCAGGTAGAATTCTTCACTGCCATCTAAATCACACTAAATACAATGCTGAAAATTAAACATGGTGGCAGAATTGGAACTGTACCAATGTCCCCCCTTCCCCCTTTCTACATTTCCATATATTGGTGTCATCATCTGAAATAGATTGCACTTTATCTACAAAACACCGGCAACATACTTTTTTCATACTTTTTTCTCTTCAAAATGTCAGTTTGGTTTTCATTACATTACAAAGGTTGACATCATTCCTTTCCCAGGTTTTTCTCGTAAAACAGATGGTAAAGGTCATAACTGAGTAAACATTACTGTTTAGGAACACATTTGGGTATTACTTGATAATGATGGGGACCGATTGTTCTCCCAAATTACACAAATACAATTTATTTATTTGCTTAACCTTAAAGTAATTTGTATCTAGACCCTGCTTTTTTTTACGATAGGGTATCTTATTAACTAAGCTAGGCCTGTACTGAATGTACTTTTTATTTGTTTTCAGTACTACTCTGCTGTTGTAACAGCTCTTGTATTTCTTGCTTGGCTGGGCAACGTTATCAACAATATGCTGTTGACATATCTTGCAGGTAAATTGTACAGTATATTACAGTAGTACAGTATAGTCTTTATAATTGGCTAGGCCTATATTTATTGAGGTTGAATCACGAAACTAAGAAAAACTCTTGTCAGGTTCCTTAGTAAACATTTAGGCCTACATTCAAGGAATAAATGGACTATATTAGTGTAGGCCTATACTAGGAGAGTAGGTACAGTCCAGCCCACTTTGTATATAAAAAAGCTTGGAGGCAGCTGATTTTTACTTTGCTAAAACGGAACCAATTTGTAAATAATTTTTTTAAAGATAAATTGGTACTTTTTGCTAATCCAATATTATGCTGAAACAAAATTTAAAAAAATAGTTCTTTACGAGTGGGCTTGACTACGTGTGTACAGCCAAATGAAATTACAAAAAGTTGCATGAATCTTACTTGTTCCATTAAAATGATCAGTGCTTTTTTTTTTGGCTATTTTACATTTAATTCCCAGACGGTAACCCCCAAATTGTTCAATGTTTACATTGCAAGGCTTACAACTTTTACGGGTGTCGCCCACGTGGGTGATTTCGGCAAATGCCCCTGCAGCACCAGCAACTTGATTATACATCAATATTACTATTAGTGATAACATCGATTAACCGAAAACCGGTTTCGATCTTTAGATTCGGTTCTACTTTTTTTACGCGGCGTGTACTTCACCCTCGCTAAAAGCCACGCCGTCGGCACGGGCGGTCTGTGGATTGGCCAACGACGTGTCCCGTAGCAGCAAGGAACCGCCCGTCGACTTCTCAGATTTCGTCTTCTTTCCTGAGATTCCCCTGTTTGTGTAGACTAATTAGCAGCTGTATTATATTTCAGTATATTTGTCGTTATCGTGCATTTGTGTATTACGCTCGCAGTCGTGTTGTCGTAGAATGTAGATAATAGATTTGAACCTTTGTGAATGAATAAATATTAAATTGTTACTTCACTGTCGCATCACAATAGTACAATTTCTCCTTTGAGAGCCTCCCCCCCCCCCCCCCCCCCGCGCAACACTCCTTTACAATATTATCCGAGTTACCAGAACGCCAAAGTCGCAAGGTCATCCCCTTTCACCTTCCGGATCTTTTGTCCTCATATGCTGACAAAGTGCCAGGCAGAGCAGACTGGCTTTTTTGCTCACCTCCCTCGCTGATACAACCTTACGTAAATATGTTTATTTTAGGAGCGTTTTTTTTTTTTTTTTTTAAACCGGTATTGAATTCGTTTACCCGGTTAGTAATTTTACTAACCGATGTCATCACTTATCTATATGTTTATTGTGTTGCCGGCAGCAACCTTGCAAGCCGGCCTCTGCATTGTCTCGTATATCGTGCAGAGGAATGGTAAGAGCTTGCATGCATGCTTTCAATCTAACTCATCCAGCTCGCCTATTAGTTACTCTGGTTCATCACCCACCCCCCTTAAAAGAAGCAAATGACAAACATTTTCTTATGCTTACAGATTCCAGTAACGGTAGAAGGAACAAAAAAATACGTGTTAAATAGGGATGGTACAATGCTGATATCAATCGCTAGGCCTACAGTTTTTCAGCCAATTCCAGAAACGCATAATTTTGTAATTTTGTCGACCCTAAACAACCACATTGTTTTGACTGTGGCGACAGTCTTTTTGTTCAAAGCCTGAGCCTGATTCAATGCTATCAGGCTAAGCCCGACCCAAGTTTCAAAAGCACGACCCACACGCATCTAGGTTTTACTGTTCAAAACCTTGTTATTGTTAGCTCATGTGAGTTCACAACCATGACTATATATTATTATAAATTTATAATGCATTGATTTTTAATTATTGATCTTTTACAGCTACTGTATTGGTGTTGCTGCCAGGTTTGATGCACCAAGGGATTTTGCAGAAATATTCTTCTCAAATCGTGAGCACAATTTCTGGAGCTACAAAAGGCTTGAAGGAGAAGAAAAACTAAAATTACATATTAAATGTGGTTGTTCTTTTTAATGTGTACTATTAACTATACCTGTATGAGTATCACCCTTGAAGTGTTGAGAGTTGCTTGCAACAAGGAAAATGCCGTTATGCATGCCACAATTTGCCTTTTAGCTATTTCTATTAATTATAGTTAGTTATGTACCCTACCTAGATAATATGTATAGTCTTACATAGACTTTCTTGATTGTCAAACAAATGTGTTTGGCATAGTATTATTTGCTTATGTTTGCAGTTTGCAGATGTGAGATGACATAAAATATTAATTTCATAATTTGTTTATTTATCTGTACTTTTCACATTGCACATTTTAAGCAAGGACTTTATACTGTAACTGTGCATCCAATGTTTTGTTCAATATCGAAACCTGCACATTTCGCTGATCGTATTCCATTATCTTTACACAAAATTTATATCAATATCACAATACAGAATTTTTGCGGGTAATAAAACAGTGTAAAAATGATGAGTTACATGTTACAATGCAAGACAATGCCTATATGCAATTAGTTATGCTTGCGGGCAACTGATTGATATGTTTGAAATTAAGGAATAAGGATGATATAGTTTTAAAACAATGCAGCCGATTGTAGACGATGTTTAAGTAGCCTAGGCCTACATCAATGCTTTACATCTGCAATTTCATGTTCTTATTGCAGGATCACTTCTTGCAGTACGCCAAACTGGTGGCACATTATTTTCCATTCTTGTTCGATATCGCGATGCATATTTATTTGATATTTCCAATACCTAGGCTATAGTCTAGCGAGACTATATCGAAATTAACCTCCATTTACTCATGATATTGATATCGTATCGAATAACCAATGTTGTTGCACATCACTAGTAAACAGTAGGCCTAAACACTGCATTCAAGAAAAGATGTCTAAGAATTCTAATTTTTAAAGTTAGTACTGTCCTCGACACATAGTATTAGAACTGTAAAAAGAAATGTTATTGGAAAATTGCACACATTGAATCAAACTAAAAAAAAAAATGTAAATATAATTAATGCAGGGATTGTAAATACGTTCAACGACCAAAGAAATCCAAGGAAATACCTGGAAGATAGGATACTCACCACCTAACAGAACATGGGTAAAACACAAAACACACTGGACCCAAACAGTGACCAGCCAGCCATTAGAGCTGTCCAATTTCATTTTATATCTGAAATATTAAAACTAACTTTAAATTTGAACTCATTCTTTCATTGCCTAATGTAGTGCCCAGTTATTGAGATGAGCAACGATTCCATTTGCATGCCGAGAGTGGAACGGGAACAGCATACTTAGGAAGTTACCTTGGTAAGGCCGATAATTAATTTCTGTCACAAATTTCTAATTATTAAACATGAAGGCTCCAGCAGCCATCCACTAGGTGTGCTTGTGGGAGATGTGGCAGGTTTAAACAGACAAATGCAGACCATGTGCTTGGTCAATATCATAAACTAAAAACAAAGGTCACCCGATTTGTCACAAGCTTTTTTTTGTGTTTTAACACGACCGAGCACATTACCAATAACAGTACCATACAATGTGAGTTCAAAGATAACTGAGGTGTATCAGCAGTTGAGGAGAAAATTCGTTATCTAGGAAAGCAGAAACTATTTACAGTGGTGTATATCAATTTTTGGACCATATGAAGTGTCACACTAGCGGTCATAAAGCTGCCCACAGTGGTGGCTCTGTGGGTAGTTCCAAAGTGTTTGGCTTTTAAAAATGGGGGTTCAAATCCCACATTGGCATAAGGCATGGAGTTTTTGTAATTGTACTTGATCTTCATCTATCAGTATCACCCCTCATCGTTTTGGAGATTAATATGTATTGCATTAATTAAGACATAAAGCAACAATAATCAATCAATCATAATTCATGTTTTTTGTTAGCTGTCAAAGTCGAATGTATGACAGTCAGATACTGAAAATAAATTAACATAGGGCCCTTGCTCTTTTAAATGGAGTGGTTTAACTCCCTCTAAAACTCGTATTGCAATCGGATGAATGGTGTAGTAATGCACTAATGCATAAAGGACATACACACATACATTTGTTTCTATATGATATATAGATAGAAGATTGTTGTATTTTGGCCTACTTCAACAACAATTAACAATAATTGTTAATTGTAACAACAATTATTCTTGTAATTAATTCTTACTAATTGTTGCATTAGTCTGCTAGGGGAGTTAGTCGAGTTGGAAAATGATCTTAGCATCAATGTTGAAAAGTAAACCCATTATACCTAGGGTATATACTATATATTATGTTATCCAGATTTTAAATAGGCCTACTCTTGAAGATTTGTATTTTTGGCATTTAACATATTTTAGAATGTCATCCCTTCTTGCATTGTATACATATTTGTGTTGTATATCTGAAACTGTGTGTATAATCAATTGTTGGTGAAGATTTTTATGGATATATGTAATATATAAGCCTTTAAGGGCCAATTCTCTAAATACTGGTATATTACATTCAAGTAAATGTTTTGTCATATTAGATAGTACTTATGTACTGTGAATAAAGCATATAGGGAAGTTAATAAATTAAAATCGTTTGCGTTGTACCTCACGTCATTCACACATTTGACATATTAATGTGTTACATGGTTTTAGATAACTACGAACAATGTGTCGGAGCAAACCAAAAAGTGTAAAAGTGTTACACTTTTATTCTCATTAACCCAGGCCACGACAGCCTACGCATTTAAATTTTAAATATATATTAGAGAGAGAGTGAGTGTGGGGTGAGGTGCTGCAATCAGTAGGCATAGTAATAAATACGTACACCTATATATTTCGTAATTTATAAAGTGGATTACGTAGTTTCAAAAGTTTTGTTGGCCCTTTCAAGTAGTACGTTACTGCTTTATATAAATCAAAGAAGGAACTGTGAAGTAAATACATAGTAGTGTCATCTGCATATTATTTTCAAGCAATCAATAAATAAAATTATTTTCAGATCTCAACCAAAATAATACTGTGGAATGTACAGACCTATTTTAAAAACCACTTTGTCAAAAGTAATCAAAATCAATTCTGTTGAAATTTGAAATTGGCATTTGAATTTTACAAGATCAAAATTGTTCCAGTATCATTTACCACGTTTACATGCAGGTTTGAAACCGTTTTGAAATCGTTTTTAGTTTTCAAACTTCCATGTAAACGGTTTTGAGTCGAGTCGAGTCAACCCTGATTTGAAACTGGGTTGACTTGAAAATTAGTTTTCAAAACTGTCATGTAAACACCGCACCGCCACGTAGACTGGATCCCAAATTGATTCTTTACTAGTTTTATTATAGCTAGCGGTGTGAATTGAGGTTATAGGCCTAGTTGTTGTTGAGTGTTGACGGTCGACTTGACGCTCGCCAACAACAACAACAACATGTACATCACGTATATCAAGCGGTGTGCCAAATGGCGCTGCCTAGAGGTAAATTTAGGAAACATATTGGCCCATTGGGATTGAAAACGTTTTCAGAATCACACTTTCAAAACTACATGTAAACGCGTTTCACAAGTTTTGAAAATAATTTCAAAACTGCATGTAAACGTGGTAAATGACAACCATGAAATTTAACGTTTTTGTAAGTTTCCACATTGATTTGCTTATAAAGACGTAAATTTCAAAGAAAAAAGTAATCTCAACAACAATAAAATGTGTGGGGGGGGGGGAACCAGATATTGATTATTTTAAGTCCTTATAATGATATCAGACATCTCTCCATTTTGAATATCGTATTGAAATATCAGTATTTTTGCTCATACTTGACCCCGAGAGTACTTATTCTTGCCAATAAATCACAGTGATTACTGATTTGTCTTAGAAAAGGAGTGAGTTTTATTAATAAACTGTCAAATGAACAAGTACATTTCAATCTAGGTGTAGCCTATTCTCATTATAGACCTCTATGTGTTTCCAAAGTAGTTTCCACCTTGTGCAGTTTAATGTAGATCTACAGTAACGCAGCAACAGTACATTCGGTATTGCATAACAAAATAACTGACATATTTTGTATACATAACTACTGAACTTGAGTGTCCATCAAACTCATATGTGTGTATCCATTACAATTTACAATTACAACATAATAATATGAATTAAGGCATTATGTTCTGGTTTCTTCAGTATCACCCACATGCAGTTTTGCAGGCCACTTAAAGTCGATCGATGAAGTGAACTACCCATTCAATACAACAACTAAACTATTCAAATTAAATGCACATGAAAAATACTTTTTTTTATTCTAAATTATGAATTTCAAGAATTATTACATGTGAGTAGCATTTAATACTGGACGTCTTGAAATTATATATTTTTTTTTATTAATAAATTATATTTATAGTTTATAATTTGAGTAGATTTGAGGTAAAATTGACACACCAGCGCAAATATCTCGAAAACGGATTCATGTTAGTCATGAAGTTATCTACATTTGAGACGAAAATTTGTTACAATATATTACTTTTTGAAGGTGCTACGCAAAGTTATACGATTGAAAGTGTAGGTTTTTGTTCAGTTACAATGTACAACATAGGGAATTCCAACGCATTTCAACACTCAATAAATAAAAAACTAATAGCGGTAGGTGCATATTTTTTTCTACAATATTCACAAGCTTAATCTCAACTTGCAGTACATACAATTTGAATGATTTATATTACATGTGCAGTTATCATCGATCGACTTTAAGTTTTCACATGCAAAAGCGAATGCCAAATTTGATTTTTTATACTCATGCCCAAAAATAGCATTTTCATCAGCTGTTTGCAAAAGGTTGCATTAAAACATGATTAGCTACTAAATAGTTAAAATTACCATAATATAGACGTTGTTTTGTATGCACTTTGTTCCAAAGAAGCTAGTAACACAGACATTCCAACTTGCCATTCAGTTTGTTGAAGCATAAGCTCAGATTTCAAGCTGTGTTTGTAAGAAAACATAAAAGCTTTAGTAAACCAAGAAAAACTAACCTTCTTAGTGCTATCCAGACTGTTTGTGTCCTCAGTGGGGGCAGTGCTTAAATGGTGTATAGGAGAGAGGGGAAGGGGGTACTGTGAGGCCAATAAACCTTTATTCATATACTTTTAGAGAGAAAGGTATATAGTGGCTGAATAGAAATCTGTTCAATTTCCCACTTTCAGTGTTCGTACATACATTTTGTCCATATTTCAATTATACGGTACGTGTCGTATAAATAGAGTACTTGAATTATTTCTATGTGTATAGCTACTAAATTGGCTCATTACAGTATCGCTATTCATATTAAATATTTGTGGTTGATTCATACAAAATACAAATTCTCATAACCAGATCCTGAAAGAGAGTGGTAATGGTTAAAGAATGATATGATGTGCTAGGAATAAAAGACTAACAGTTAAGCCCACTTACTACATCATTGCCTCTCAGCATGCTTGCAGATTATTGAAAAGCATAATTAAAAGACCTTGATTCATACCATACTCACACCTCATAATGTAAATTAAAGTTATTTGACAACCAGATGTAGATAGGCTACAGTAAATATGAGATACTTGTATTTACATATTCAAATCTTGCATTATAATTTATAAATTTTCCAAATCTCGTCATCAGAGTACTGATCGCTCAGTCGCCTTGTGAAGTAGCGGAAATGGCTCGTCTAATATTGTGTTGAATGACTAAAATGTGTTGCCTATTGTTTGAAATCCATATTAGTTTTAATTTATAAACCTCTTAAGTAGATACTGTATCTTGCTCATTAATAGGAAATCTTGTGGTCATAGCTGTGCATGATCTAACATGTGACATGTGTTGTGTTCAGCCTCAAACTGACATGTCGAATTGTAACTTTACAGCCAGTACTGGTAAGCATATTTGTAATGTTTGATACCTAAAGGCATATTTTTCGTTGTCCTAGTCTTGTGAAGAGTAGATTGGCCTACTGATATCTATTACTGATTTCCTTACCATATATTCTATTTCAATGAGACTGAGTTGTACTTTAGTAAATAAACTTGTAAGAATATTGGCTATTTATATTTGATCGTTTTTGTAACCCCTATTATTGCAACAAGTATGTTCAGTTGTTCACATACCTATATTTAAGGAAATGTATTGATGGAGAGAGTATCTTACTATAAGGGCTACCCAATGATAAAAAATCATAGGAAGAACTCGCGATAACTTTTCAGTTGACGTATTGATATCGGCAATATCGAGACTTTTCTCGTCTGTTTTTAGGATTTCCAGACCAGCCAGCTGCCATCAATTATAAATTAATATTATTATGTAAATAATTTAACTTGGAAATGTCTTACTTTTGTGTCAATTTGAATGTTTGAATGTATTCAAAATTTAAAACATGACAAACGGCGACAAAAAAGCAGAACTGTAACACTGCCAAACTGTACTGTACAGGTGAAAAATTGTTATTCCAGCAATAAGGCACATGTTTGATATTGCGAAATGAAGGATTTATTAATTCTGTATAAACATCGAATTATTTTTCTATTGTCAATATCATTTGGCAGCCCTACTTACTATTCCCTACCTACAAGAAATTTTCAAATTAACTAAAGAATCCAACCAGTGGGAACTGTAACAGGTAAGTAGTAAAGAGCAAATTGTGCGTCTTTTTTTCAATGTTCAACTTTACGAATCTTAAAACAAGTTACGAAAATCTAAAGTCAACGAACCATCTACTTTAATATTACCTGATGAATGAATAGTAGGGCAAGGCTATTATAATTATTGATGGATAATACGAATTTTAATTAGTTTGTAATGTATCACAATTCACAATGCAATGATGTTTTAACTGAGGATAAAACGCTACAAAGTACTTCACTTTACTATGCTTATTTTGAACTAAACAAATTGAATGAAATGAAATGGCAGATTTCTGTGTGGAAGATACACTATTTTTCCCTGCCAGATAATGTAATACATTTTTCCGATGTGTCACTGATATGATATTGATATGATATATATATATATATGAGAGATATTTCTTTTTAAAGTTAGCGGTCTCGGGGACGCTCATCATTCCCAACGGAAATGGCAGAATATTCAGCTAGTTTCGGAACGTACCCAGATGTTTGATCTCCGCCTAGCGGAGGCTCGCTGAACTCGAACGTGGGAGTTTGGTATGTCGAGAAGGCTGTGGTCATTTATCAACATTCAACACCGGGCTGAGCTGAGACACGAAAAAGAAAGTGTTTTGTAGACGAGTTTAACATTAAATGTCTGGCGTTTGGTATTCTCGTTCAGGTGTGCAAAACAATGATGATGAGCCCCAGGAAGAAAGTCAAGAAGAAACTTTCAACTACAAAAGCAAGTACAGAAACTTGAAGAGAAAACTGAAATTCCTTATTTATGTGAGTATTGTAAACATAACCTTACAAATGAGGTCCTATTATAGAGTATTTCTTAAGATTATCAACCTTATTGTTTTTGATGTTTTTTTATTCCAGCAGTTGTGGCCTTGTTAGGCTTCGCTCACTGTTAAGATAAGATAAGATAAGATTTATTTGCGTAATTTTAGACTCTTCCCATGTATAACATGTATAGGCCCTAGGCCTAGCCTATGGCCTAGTTGTGGAATACAGATTGAATTTGAGTACAGACTGTAATGTTTAGGATTGTTAAATAGAGGGTTAAAGTAACTTTGCAAATGATCAATATCGCAAAGGAATACAGAAAAAAAGTGAGTTCAAAAAGAATCAGCTCATGGCCATAATTACCGTAACTTTTTTACCATGTTGTAACTGCCTAGGCTACATATTTGATTTGCAGTATTTTGTCAAACTGTGTAGACGTTCTTCTTTCTGGCCTATGCCTGCATTTTTGGCTTACTGGGCCATCATGTATTTCTATTTTTTCCAGTAGAGACAGGCTGTAAGTGGTTCTAGTGTGTGGAAGTTATTGAACATGTAGGCCTACCCTAATGTATAATGCTAATCTTTTATTTTTCAGGAAAATCAGTGTTTTCAAGAAAGCCTTCGCTCTGCTCAGCATGGTCTTTTGAAAGTAAACCGAGATAACAGCTTTCTGCTGGATCGCTTGTTACAGTATGAGAAGGTTGATATCACTTCTAGTGAAAGCGAAGAGACTGAGTCCTCAGATGACGGTGAGCAGGGCCGTTCAGAGCCTGCAAAAAGAAAGATTAAAACTGAGCCAGGACTTAACAGTCATAGTATAAATCAAAGTGCTACAACATCTGGATTCGGCAAGAGTCAAAACACTGCTAAGAAGAAACGTCCATCAGCAAAATCACCAAAACAAAATATTCCTCCAGTATGTTACAAGAATGCTTCTATCCTTGTTTTTGTAATGCTTTTAGAATGTAGCCTACCCTACCCAGTCAGGATTTCTAAAATTTCAAAACATTTTAGCTAACTTATTAGCAAAGTTGGGACTAGTTTCTTATTTCAAACTGTATTGCTATGTATCTCACCCTTGCCCCTTCCTCCCTCCTTGTCCATTTAACTGTTTAAAGGGGTTCTCACCCGCTACACCAAAAAAATATGTTTAATTAAGGCTAATTAGCTATGAAATTAGCGACTAAAAGACAAAAAATCGGGTTCACCATAACCCGGTAAAAAAATATCAAAGTTAGTGATTTTCGAGCTAGGTCCCATCGGCGAAAATCTCCCATAAGAAATAGCATTGGGACGACCTGTATGCCTTGGGACCTTGGAGGATTCTGCTCCAAAAAAAAATGATGCAATACTTTTCGCTGAGTCTTTCTTTTCTGCGTATTTCGTATATTTTGGTTTTGTAATCGGAGCTACCGTTCAGGTACAAAATAAAGATGTGTAATCGGGTGCTCCATTTCGTTTTGAGCATTGCTGTGCATGTCGAGTCATCAGGTGTCGACTGTCGAGTTGGTGTCAAGTAAGCCAAGCGAGAGAGAGAGAGAGAGAGAGTAGTATTGGGAGGGGAAATAGTCAACGCATGCACAATGAACGCGGTCTGTTATGCGGTGTCGATTGGAGTACACCAAGGCCGTCTTGATATATCGCTTCGAGTACACTCGCACCAAAAGCCGGCTGACACCAACAGTCGCCGCGGCAGTTAACCAGAAATTTCATTAATTAATAACAATTCACAGGTTTCAACTCACGATGTGTAATGGACGGTTCATTATCGATTGGTGTGGTGGAGTAGATCATATGGTAAAAAATAAATCTAGCGGGTGAGAACCCCTTTAATAGTGAGGGTTTAAACATTTAGGATCTACTATAAATTTTTTCGTATCCCTAGATTAGAGTAGGTTTATTTATTGTTAAATTATTATTATTTATTATTATTATTATCATATTATTATTATTATTATAATTAGGCCTATTATTATTATTATAAATTATTTAAAAAAATTATTTAAAATTATTATTTATTTTCAATGTTGGGTAGGAACGGATTTTTTTAGTTCCGTTCCTTGGAACTAGTTCCTTTTTAAGGAACGGTATAGTTCCTTTTTTCCAACCAGGAACTGTGGAACGCCATAGTTCCAATTTTCCAGGAACTGTAACTTATTTTCATAAGTTCCTTTTATTTTTACTTGACTGTATAAGCTTGAAGGACCAAAGCGCCAAAACATAGTTTACTTACAAGAAACGAGAAATCTAAAACAACTTTTTTTGTAATATTTCATTCTTGTCTACCCATCCCAACCCTCCACCTGCTACGCCACCCCCGCGTGGGGTCTCCAATTAGTCGCACACCGGCACAAGTCAAAGACCCGAAACCGGTGACTAATCCCAAATCGCTCGTGCGGAATAAGCGTGTCATGTCACTTATAACTGACCAACCGTCCAACCCCTCCTATACACAAGTGTGAGAGCAACTCGGACTGTAATTCCGAAATCAAACAAAACATGAAATATATCACTTGTCAACCCATCACTTCGAATTCATTGGAAATGGGAAGGCTTTGATGATGAAAGATGTGGTCCGAGTGGGGTGGGGGAGAAGTTATTTAGGGGCAAGGAGCTATCTCAATATTCACTGATCTATTCAATTCTTTGCGACAAGTGCATGTGACAACATCGCTGTCTCTTGCGATCGTTTTGTTATAATGTCTGGTGTTCGTGGCAATAATATACTGCCCTTTAAAAAATACAGGCCATTTTTTTTCCGGGCGAAAGTGATATTTCGGCGACGAAGAAAATTTTTCGGCAAAATGCTTGCTTTGTTTACCAGTTAATAAAGTAATCGGTGCTTCGAGGTCATCGCCAGCCAATCTAAAGAAGCACATGCATTAATTGATTCCTACAAATCTCAACCATCTTTTAGCCGTTATTTGCGAACCCTTGGCATTGAATTTAATTTAAAAACTTTAATTAAATTAATTATAATAGTTCTTAATAATTAATGTAAATTGTAATGCATTAAGAATTGACAATATAAAATAACCTCTTACTTTTAGTCAGTGTTCTTGGTATATAATGCATAAACCCGGATAATAACCATTAAGTCGATGGCTAGCATCCCGCTCGGCAATATCCAAAGAAAACTGGTTGTTTGCAGAAAGGAACTATTTAGGAACTTAGTTCCATTTTGAAAGGAACTAAGGAACGCCCCAGTTCCTTTTTTTTTAGAGGAACTTGGAACTGGAAAGAGTTCCTTTTTCCCTGCGTGGAACTGGAACTGGAACTAGGTCCATTTTTAAAGGAACTTACCCAACACTGTTTATTTTTAAACTGCACAGAAAATATAAGTTTGGCATGTTTCTTTTGTATGTTATTTTTATTTAAGACCTTTATTTGTACCCACTTTTAGTTGACAAAGTTTGCTTGATGTCCTAGAAAGTAGAAATCTAGTGTAAGAGATGATGTTGGGAGAAACTTAATTGGTTTTTAATATTCTATCGTAGGTATGCATATGAAACTCTCTTCGATAAAGGCATGTTTTAGGTCTTGTCAAGTCTAACCCCCTTCTTTTTTAAACTACTATGTGGATGTGCACTTAAAAGACGTTTGATTTTGTAAAATTAACTGTTAACAAGCTCAACTTTTCGTTCATGCGATGTTGTAATAGGATTACTTGATAATCTTTGTGTATTTGATACTTGTAATACAAGTTGTCCATCAATTCTAATTGCCTTCAGTTATCCAAATATGGTCCTCTTGAATTTAGTTGCAGGTTTTAGGCAGTATCCCAGTGTCGATGCTATCAGATGGACACATGACTCCAGAGGAAGTGGAACGCCACCTGGAATCCCGCCAAAGTTACTTGGAACTGGTACCAGAAAAAGCCCCTCCAACTGTGCCTACTGAAATGTTTAGTAACGATCCGTCACTAGACAGGTAAGCATGCCATGATTTTGATCTGTGTAACTTTTGTTTTTGTTTAGCATGATTGATTTGTATACCCATATAATGTGTGTTCTAAGATGTTGATTTTTTTTTCAGTGAATCTAATGAAATTTGTGAATTTGAAACGTCTCCGAGTAACTTGGGTGATGACTGTCTGAGTGTGGACATGTTGCAAGAGTAAGCTTTTCATTCAACTCCTGGCTTCTTTCTTCTTGAACTTCTTTTTTACAGTAATACTCTTCCAACATAGTGCATATATGTATGTACGCATATAGGTACGGTATATGTCAGTTAATAAAAATTAGTGAGCAGATGCCTATAACTACGTTATTTAATTTGATGTTGTTTCAACTAATCGACAAAAAATTCAAGATAAGTTTTGTTTTCTGTTCACCTATTTACTAGGAAAACACTCTGTGTGACGCGTTGATAAGCGAAAAGTGAAAAGTTCTCAAAGCTATCGTAATAGGGAATATTCCTGTTAATTTGTTTCGTCGTTACCAAATTAATGAAGATGTTATGAAGTCAAAAATATTTCATTTTCCCATTTTTGTAAATATTTTCAGTCAAGAAAGTAAGCTGAAAATTTCACAGATAATTATGGCAGGAAAAACAGGTCATGACATCAGAACTGACTAATATCAATCGGCCTATCACGCAAAAATAATCAATGATCGTATTTATGTTGAATATCTCACTTAAATGAGAGTATTTATATTGTTATTTGGTTCCAAAAGGAACAATAATTGTGTCCAGCAATTAATTTATACCACTGGTATGATTATTTGTAATAATGTCACATTATTTCAGTGTTTGATAGTAATTTTGTGCAGAGATTGGACAACAATGAATACGTTGTTTTTTCGATAATTGTTTAGTGTTGCAAGACGTTGATTAGCAAATTCATTCATTAACAGTGATAAAGTCAGTTATGACGTAACCATCCGTTTCACGATAAAAGTCCGGGAAAGGCAACATGTCAAACTTTCTAACGTGTCCGCGTTATAAAAATCGAACTGTGACATTTTGAAGTGAAAAAAGTATGTTGCCTGTATTAATTTGTAGATGAGAGCCTATCTATTTCACATGATCGAACCAATATCGGGAAATATGGAATATTCCTTATTGCTCAATGTAGTGAGATAAAGATAAAAGTGAGAAAACAACAATTAACAACAATACAAGAATGAGCATTGCAAGAATTGCAACGAAGCACTCAATAAATTCAAAGTTGTTCTGAATCGGCCTTGTTGATTCTGGCATTTGTCCGCAGGTGTTCGCACTGTCCAATCACTGATTCATATGTTTCGTATTTGAAATATCGATCTTGGATTGGTTATCGCTCACTCGTCGATGGTGTTCGAAGCCTACAGGGTTGGTTCAGTCACTTTCAATTAAAAGTCCCCCACTGCAAATCAGTTTAGTTACTGAGTGGGTAGACTCTAAATGTGAATTTATTTTATTTATTTAAAAGAATTAATTTAATTTTAATTAATTTCCATAGCTATTATACTTTCCGCCATTGTTGAATGCCTGGTGCAATGTGCGTTGCTAAGAATTTTCGCTGTCATTCTGTCTAGTGTTTTCAACACGGTCCGCCACCATTACTAACACTTAAATTGACAGCAATATAAATATAATATCTGCTTCTAATACGTATCAGATTGCGTTTAAATTAGTATTCATGACTGGACGGAAATCTACTATAATAGAGCCATCTCACATTTTGCTGTTACTCTGTTTCAGAAAAAACTTTCAAGTAACTTTTGTGTAACTTTGCTAATACTTATTAGATCGCCATAACACGAACATATTCGTGACCGGAAAAATCTTTATACAAATATGGCTATCTACCATTTTGCTGCCATTGTGTTTCAGAAAAATATTTTGCAGTAACTATGGTATAACTTTGTAACTTTTTGAACGATTTTGCCACAAAACTATACACCTTCAATCCACATCGAGGCATGTTGTTGGTTTAAATTTCAAGATGATCAGACTTTCCGTTTGATCGCTATCGACAGACATAAAAAAAAAACAGAACAAAGTGCCATAAAGGTCTAATGGATACGCTCGCTTAAAAACTATATTGGCTATTTAGTATTACGTAGTTAGTAGCCTACAATACATAATTATTACCTATGTAGTAAGTAGGGATGACGAAAGGTACCCGTTACCCGCCCAACGGAACCCGCCCAACGGAAAATAAATTATCATTTTCAATTTATTGAGGTTTGAAAAATACTTTTCTTGAGACTCGGGGGTTTGAGGGAGGAAAGAAACGAATGAATGGTTGGACAAGGTAATGACTGTCTCAATGTAAATGTTATTAGAATTTAACTTTTAGGTCAAAAGGCTTAAATGTATTTAAACTTTAAAGTATGGGTATGTACGTACGTGTTCTATTAGCCGAAAACCCCTTTTATTTTTAATTTCCAAAATTTAATTTAACTTTTTATTCCCCACTGGTAAATAACATCAATGAATGGGTGAACATTAAAATTGCAAACACTACTTAAAGACTTAAGCCGTATGATTGATTATGATCAAAACAAATCCTAGTATTTGTCTCATGACATCTCTTTGTTGTAAGTGCTAGTTAGTAGCTAGCCACCAAGGTAAGGAATATGTCTAAACCAGCTACATAATATGTTGTGTTTGTGAACTGGAATGTTAGCTTATATCTAACTCGTAATATTATCTACCATCAGTGGTGTGGGTGCTGCTAATACAGGCCTGTGTACTTGCAGGCCCTCAGGTACAATATTGAATTCCCCCGTATTTACTTGTATATTATTAGCTTACAAAATGTTCATAAATTAATTTATTAGTCATTACCATCAAACATGCATGGAATACCAAAAATGTGTGTCTTTCTTAGCTTTTGTTTTTGTTTTTTTTAGCTCTGCTTGGAATACTAGAGATCTGAACCCTTAACTTACCTACAGAAGTGTCTTTTTGGAGGTGGATATTGTCTGTGACCCTGACAGTACTTATCATCTTTAATTCTTCACTCTCCTTGAAGTAAATGCTCTGGGTAGCAACAAGAAATCAAGATCTCCACTAGCCTGATACGAGAAAGAAGAATATCATTCACTGTGCTCAAAGTTTGGGTGAATTTCTCACAGATACAAATTTGTGTTAGACATAAGAACTATTGCCTAATACTAATACTATTTTGTATTCCTTATTTTTAACGTACTCTCTCGTCATATTATATAATGATGATTTAGGTATCTTTAAAAGATCTACTTACTACTGTATAAATTTAGTGATTTTAGTCTTGTGTGTTCTGGAAACTGAGAACGTGCTTATTGCTTATTCCCAATTACTATTTGGTCACTGGATTACTATAAATCTATAATATTTATGCATAATCAATAATCATGTACAGGTTTTATTAATAATCACTTATTAATTAATTACGTCGTATGGGCTTACTTGTTGTACAGTATTTATTTGATCCTGGACTTGGTATATAAGGCCTATTAGGCTAATTTGGATAAAAGGCTACTTATTGTGCAGCAAATTCTTTGGACAACTAACTAAGTGGTAATGTTGTCTTTTTCAGACATGCATTGAATATGCACCAATCAATGAAAGATACAAAATCTGGTATTTGTTGCGAACGGCTGTTCTACTCACTTTTTTGTGTGTATTCCTTTGCGACTTTGATTAACGTCCCGGTTGACCGGGACAGTTCTAATTCTGAAGGTGTTGTCCTTGCTTTTTCGGCTTGATTTTTGTCTTATCTGTTCTCGAAATAATAATGTAGGTCTACGGCTTGGTCAACGTATTTCAGAAGATTTATAAAATCCCATTAAAATAGCCCATTTTATGTGGCTTGGCTTACCCCAATTATTTGCATAATATGGATCTAGGCCTACGATTTTCACTGGACACTACAAAGATATTACAATTTGTACATTATAAATCTTGGTCTAGTCGTTGTCAAAATACAAAATACGCGCCTCAAAACCGCACTCGATTCTTTGCACTGACCCCTGAAGTCAGTGCAACTCAGTGCGGAATTTTATGCACTCGCCCAGTGCAGTGCGGCCAATGGAATACGCGACGGTTGCGCGAGTGCGCACTCGCAAGTCCAATGGAATACCACATATGTTCCTCCTAACTATAGATTGCACTAGTGTGTATAATTATTAGGGCTGCCTAACGATATCGATAATTAAAAAATAATTCGATATCGATACAGAATTAATATATCGCGATATCGAACTTGCCCCTAAGCTAATTGTAAAGAAAAAAACTAAACATCATGTCACGCCAATCACAACATCGCTGTTTTGTGTGGATATTTTAAATTTTAAATAGTGCAACATTCAATGACATTTAAAATATTTATTTACATAATGTGGTAACATTGCTTATAATGAATGGCCATTGCAGGTCTGGAAATCTTAAAAACAGATGAGAAAAATTTCGATATTGCCGATGTCGATATGTCATTTAGTAAGTTCGATATCACGATGTCGATATGATTTTTTTATCGTTGGGCAGCCCTAATAATTATTAATTAAAACAAAAGTAACGAAAACATCCAGACAGACTCTCCACTTTTAATCCTGGTTTGATGGCGAGGTTTGATTACAAATCGATGTTCCAAGGTGGTAAACACATTTTATTTATTTAATATTTAGTTTCCTCCTGTAAGAAGTATATAGATAAATAATGTTTGTAGATACTAGGGATAAAACTGATATTCAAAGAAGAGCTTCGTGTAGTCTGATTTTTTTGTAATATTTTTGTAATCCCGCGCCATCGTTGTCCGCGTTATAATACAGATGGCTGTGAAACGTCGAGATATATGCAGGACTGCGTCCGTACAAGCTTAACCTGAATGGAACGGTTGTCACCTGCTGTTTGGTTTTGTGATTGTGTACGTTTTTAGTCCTAGTTTTTGAAGTAGTGGAATTTAGGTAGTTAAATAATTTCATGTAGATTCTACGTACAACCCGCAATAATAGTACAAACAATCTAGGCGCATACTTGAACTCTATAGCGTAGGCTACAATTTTGAGGTTAGTAATAGGCCTAGGGCAACCTACCAAAGGACCCTAACATTATTTTGCTAGGCCTAGCCTAGACCACAGGTGGATGTATGATCTGAAGGCAAGTTTATGTAATGCCTAGGTCTAATTAATTTCAATTTAGCTATAGAATATTGATTGTGTAACAGTAGGCCGCCTGGAGCTACTTTAGAAACCCACTTTCACATTCTAGGCCCCTAGCTAGGCTAGGCCTAGGTCCTAATGCTGTGTATGGCATTCTTGTCTTGCAGATTGTTTTGATATAAAAATGTCTTCTAACTGTGTGAATCAGTATTCTTTAGCATTTGAACAAGATGAATACGACTTTGATGATGAAAATGATGATGATTTAGACGATGACAGAGATAATGACGAACAGGAGGAAAGTGACGAAGATACAGATGAAGCAAGTGAAACTGATGCCGGTAAAGCTGAAGAATATACAGAGATCAAAGAACAAATGTACCAAGACAAGTTAGCTAGCTTAAAAAAACAATTGCAGCAGCTTAAAGATGGAACTCATCCTGAATACAACAAAAAATGTAAACGAATCGAAAATAATCACAAGGAGAGGTTGCGCCTGAATGATATTTCAAGAGATTATATGTTTGATTGTGTTGAAAGAGATTACATTATCGAAAAAAAAGCTGCAGCAAAAGAATTTGAAGAAAAGAAGATTGATCTACGAGAAAATCTAATTTCTGATTTGGAGGAAAAGCGCAAACTGATTGAATCTGAACGTCACACAATGGAACTGACAGGTGATTCTATGGAGGTAAGCCAAAAGTGTAGATGCATCTTAAGTGAGTTAACTAAAGGTGCATTCACAATCTTTACTAGTACTATGGTTTAATGATTAAGACTAAGACAAACCTTAGTCACAGACAATCAGAGCGCAGTATTCTCCCTCCCAGCCAATGAAAGAAGCCTGTGGCTTAGTCTTAATCATTAAACCATAGTACGAGTAAAGATTGTGAATGCACCTTAAGTCTAGTCATTTATTTACTATCTAGGCCTAAATAGGCTACTTTTTTTTAAGGGAGCATAGTGAGCAATTCCATTCTTCTTTTATGGCACTCGGTTTTTTGTTTTTATGTCTTGCAATAGCTGTCAAATGGACACTAGGATATGACTTGAAGAGAAGTTTGTTCGTTAAGATTTCTGTGCAGACATGAATTAGAATGAAAACAAATAAATACAGCCATAATTAATGGTTGTTGACCATAACAAGTTTAGATTTTTAAATACACAGAAAATTAATGTAGGCCTACTAGTAGGCCTACATAGACTAGGGCTGAGTCGTTTAAACGTGTACTGTAAATATTCATACACCTATTAACCGTCATCCTATACTCTCCCGACCAATCCCCCTCCCCCAAAACCCAAACTCGCAGATTTTTCCGATGGGGCGAGTTCAGGGACCGGGCGACGAGCAACGAGGCATTGCTTAGTGTGTGGGGTCCAAATAACTGTAGACAGTTGGACAATTTCATGGTGAGTAATAAGATGCCCCCCCCCCCACGCACAACACCGCGTACACGTAACACGACCAACCAAAACGCGCAATTTTTTCCCTCTCCCCCTCCCTTGTTTTTGACCCGAAAAAACAAAGCACGCATTGGTGAACTGTTGTTTTATTTTCATTTGCCTGACTCAACAAGCAAACAAAGACGGTTCGTTGTTGCATTCTCAATAATCTCAACCCGAAAGCTCTCCCTCCCCTCCTCACACCACGACCCGCTCAACACAAACCGTGGCCCACCAGCCATGTGTCCACTAGAGACGGTAACAGGCCACCGATGATTGTCACATGAATGGATGACATACTATTCAAGGTCGAACTATTGGGGTGAGGGGGAGGGGGCGGCGAGTTCGAGCCAGACCAGACGACGAGACATAGTTTGTTGTGTGGAATCAAAATAGTGGTCCTGGACAGTTCGGACATAAAAAATCTGTGCTATTTCGTTGACTTTTTTTGTGAAAATTAGAACTTGATTCTTTTATTGTTTTGTGAACTGGACAGGTGTTACCTTTAAACTCGAAAATTTAGGGGTACTAAACGTTTACAAAATTAAACGCATTCTCCCAGCCCTAACATAGACATAGATAGCCTACAGAGGCAGGCTATTTATGGGAATAATGTGTGTTGAATTGAAAATCATTTTTAGGGGAAGTTATCTAGGCCTAATGATTATTTGCTGCATGCCATTGGTTTTTTGTGACTGTCTTATCTTCATTTATCACCCGTCATTGTCTCGAATAACATTATTGCAATAATGGAGATGTAAAGCAATAAGAATCATGTTGGTTTCCAAAAATTACTGCCTCTGCCTTGTAATTTTTTTTTTCATCTCAATGCTTTTTCAGACATTCTTTTGTCTAATTATCCAGTATAGGCCTAAAATGGTTTTCTTTTCTGGGCTGCTCATATCATTATTATTTTTAATTATTACCTTCCTACTATTTATTTGTATATAATTGTAAATAATGTAGGCTATATATAGGCATAGGCTACATGTAATAGGCCCTATATTATTATTTCTTATAGGTAATTTAAACTTATTTACTTTGTAGGTAAAACCAGCAATGACAAGAAAACTACGGCGGCGGCCTAATGATCCAGTACCTATTCCAGAAAAGCGACGCAAACCACCACCAGCTCAATTAAATTATCTTCTTGAGGATAAGGAGATTGAAGGAGATCTGAAAACTATAAATCGTGGAGGAGGGGCGGGAGGTAAACCGTACATTCCTATAAGAAAACCTCTTGTTCCCACTGCAGGTATACCATTACCTCCTCCACCCCCACAAGAAAATGTTCTCTTGGATACAAAAATAGAAGACGGAAAACTACTCTATGAGCGTAGATGGTATCATCGAGGGCAGCCTATTTATGTAGAAGGCAAAGATCTCCCACGTTTTGCAGCTATTATCTCTGCCATCGGAACTGAAGCCGTAAGTATAAACAGTTAATTACTTTTTATTATAATTGTGAGTAAACTTGTTGATTATTGAATGTAACTTTATTTCTGTAACTTTTTAGATCTGGGTCAAGAAAACAGTTGATTGTTCCAAAGTTCGCATCTATGCATCGCAGTTGACTCGAGGGAAAATCACTATCAAACGCAGAGCTTCATAAGCTAGCAATAGTATTGCTCTACACTAGATATTAACGGGAATGGGTATTGAAATAAATTTCACAAAATTGAAAATTAATGTATTTGTATTAGGGCCTATACCTTGAGAACACTTCCAAATATTAATAATAATATTAATAATAATAATAATAATAATAATAATAATAATAATAATAATAATAATAATAATAATAATAATAATAATAAAAAAGTGATTCTGATCCGGTCTTTGGTTTTTTATCAACTACACAATGGGTTTAAGTTATTTGATTTCTTGGTAATTATGCCTGGGTATTAGTTATTAAATTATAAATAAAAAAAAAATAACAATCGTAACAATAACAAACTGTGAATGTTTTTAAATAATTGTTAAGCTGATACAAAACCAAACATAGGATCAGAATCACTCTTTCAATATTTGGAAGTGTTCTTATGATATAGGCTCATAAAAAATATTAATTTTGGGCAGTTTTAATAGTACCCATTCGCCCTAAGTATTATATTATTACTGTAATTAGGCTATAATAATGAAATTTAAGCATTGTGTGTATTGTGTAGCGTGTACCCACTCAGCTACCAAGCTAATTTCAGTGAGTATTATTATTTATGTATGTACAGTATCGACTATCTGTTCACATAGTATTTTTATTACATAACTGTAGATAGTTCTATTTGACACAAGAAAATCAAATTTGTAATGTGCATGCAACAAACCAACTGCAAAAGATTGAATTGAATTAGATCCTACTTATTATAATTTTTGTAGTTATACAAGCTAGCACTAAACTACTAACTTGTTTTATCCCTGACATCCAGGCTTCCCATTGGTTGTTGCCATAGTGAAAACAAGTTAGTAGCATTCTAACTATGTATTTCATAATACCGGGTCTAAGGGCTCTTTACAAGGTCCAGGTCACTTTTTATTCATGAAATATCTTGTTTACGTCATAGCAACCACTAATCAAATGGTTTGAAATTGCTACAGTACAAACTATAGGCCTGTAGCTTTTTTGTTGATGGCAATACAGGCATGGATTAAAAATTAAAATGTGTCTGTTTTACAGATGCAACTGCACCCGTACCCTGTCTGTATATTGTAGACATTTAAAGTTTCCATGCAGGAAAAAAAAATTTTAATAAAAGTTTTAACATATTACCCTTACCCTATTTTTTTCCCTGTGTTTAAGAGCAATTTGAGATGCACTATGAAATAGCCATGTATTAGCATTGCCTAGTATATAGACATACTACAAGTGCAACAATATTGATCTGCAACAGACAAGACTATAGACAAGTTACTATACGTCCAACACCACTAGATGTTAATTATTCACTTACGTTCTTTCGTGTTCTTATAAGCTATTTAATAATAAAGATAAGTTTTAAATCATTGAATATCTTGCAGGGGAATAATTTAATATGAGTCACAATTTGCGTGTACCTCGAAATTGAAGTTGGTGGAGGTGCCGGGTTATTTGTTTGCATTAAAATATGTGCCATATCGGAGAAGGATAAAGCCTCAAAATGGGTATGTCTACTTTTGATTCGATAACAAGGGAAACAACAATGTTGTCCATTGCAAGCACTCGTTAATCATGGGAAAAGGCATTGTGTAGAAAATGTAGGCTTGATCATTTTTTTTTTTATTTGCCCCCCAGTTGTGAATTTGCTTTACATATACTAGCACTAGACTCTCTAAACAGTATCGATTATATTGTAATTGACTAAAATAACACCTAATTTAAAACCATGCTGGAGACATATTTTTTGCTTTATGGCTAGGTCTGTCTGAATGCACCTTATCATTAACTTTGTTTCCGAGCGTTTGAGTCTATTTTTGTGCAAATTAAGATAATCAATAAAAATATTGATTTGCAATTATTGAAAATGAATGGCAATTTTAGTGCAATTGTTATTCCTACTATGGAAAGGAGCGTAGGGAGGGGGGAACCTCCCCCCCCCCCCCCCACTGGGGAGGTCTGAGTATCGCTTGCTAACTAATGTTAGATCATCATCATTCCGACCGCCGACGCGTTAGCACACAAAATAAGTCTCGTTTCAACTTGCATCCCTGCAGCTCATGACGCGTCCGCCCCACGTTCCGCCACTGCTCCAAGCGGGACACAATTTTCCCGCTTGGTAAAAAATATGGCGATGTCTACTTTACAATATCAGATACTTGCAATCCAGCTTCCAAATCGTGCCAAGTTAATCAACAGCAAAGTAGCCTACCTATATCAACAGCTACCTTACTCCCAACTTTCCAAGCCTCAAAACTCAATAAGCGTACTTAATAATTCTCTTCAGTGTTCCATTTTTGTTTTAATGTTGTCTGGTTTTTGCACTACACAAACGCAGTATTTTAGTATTACATTCAGTACGGTATTTTTTTTTAAACGCTCAGAAATCAAAAACCCCTGATTTTAAACAATTTCGTCTGCGGCGCTGTAGTTGGGGGGAGACCCCCAAGCCCCCCTGCTATTTTTGCCTGAAGTCATTGTCCCGCCGTCTTCATTTTGATATATGGCAATCCTAGCTGAAATCCTAGCACTACAAGAATTTCCTACGCCCCTGACTATACCGTATGGTAAATGGTAATACGTTCGGCTTGTATTGCGGTGGTTGTGAGTCTCGCACTCACACGCTAAATTAACGTGTTTTAATCATATTTAAGAACGCTGCAGTCTGTACAGTATTTAAAAAGTGACAAATGAGGGAATCGTGGTTTTGTAAAAACTAAAACTGGAGTAACAAAATGTAAAATAGCAATAACTACGGTTGCCATTAGGAAAGCCAAATAATTGATTGGTTAATTGTTTCTCTTATGACAAACGTAATGATTGCAATATTTGAAATGCTTCTAAAACCGCACATTTGGAAAGGCAGGCATGGGACGCAGATTGTATAATGCACTTAAAATGGAAGTAAAAGAAACAAAATACAAGGCAACGAGAATAAATCGGTTCCTACTATTGAGAACCTTTTCTACAGTTTAAATGAGTTCTTGGTGTAGATATGTGGGGCCATAGGTTAGGCTATCCTTCGGGGTTAATAATTATTGAATTTACTGGATTTTTAAGTGTAAGGCTCTTACAGCATACCCCAAAGGATGATGCAAAGGAACTATTATGGTGGCGGGCTAAAGTTTTTCTTCAATGTTGCTGTTCGACGGTCACGGGCAGATTGAAGAAAACAAAAGGCCCACTTAGCAATTCCAGTAGCTCACAGGTGACTTTTATTTGGTAATTGCTTCGAAAAGTACAAATTGTTTAGGTCAAAATTCACAAAACTTTTTAATCGGTCGATTTACTAATCTCTGATTGGTTACCACGGTTTCACCAACATTTGTATGCAAAATGCATGGTGGCTTCTACCGGGCGCCATTTTTGATCTCCGATTAACAGAAAATCGCCGGATTAAAGCTTGATGAAACTGGCCTTTACCCTAATGTTTTACAGTTTTGTGTAGCAAAGTTAATATGCAGGCCTACTCACGCTCCAAGCTTTGTTGATCTTCGATTTAATAATCTTGTATGGTTGCCATGATTTTAACAAACATTACATTAAAATGCATGGAGCGATGCTAACGTTATAACTGCCCTTGACTATGAGCCAGGAACCTGTCCGCTGTGCCTGACCCTAGCTGACCGTTAAATCCACCACTTTGGGCGTATGTTTGGTCTTCTTCTAATGTTTTTTTTAAGCCCGTCTGGGCCCGGGGAAAAATAGGCCCAGAGTGACTCTGCTAGTCGTAAGAGGCGACGAAAGGAGACCCTGTCCCTCCCCCCCCCCCCCCCCCTCCCACTGTCTCACTGAAAACTTCTCCTCCCACATGGCCCTGCCCTCCGTTGCTGGACTCCCCTAATGACGACTCCCGCGATATAGATGGATCTGATTCGGAAGACGTCATATGACCTAAGCTGTCGAGTACGTCGTTAAACACCACCAATCATCATCATCTAATGTTTTTTAACGCCAAACAAATGGATAAATTATGTCTATATCGTAGTACATAAAATGATAATTCAATTTGTAAAGTTGTGGGTTCGCGCTCGGAAAACAGAACGAGTTTTTTTATCGGTAACGACTTTTCCTTCTGTAAAATATTCCAGAACTCACGCTCTACTGAAATGTCTATGCGGGATAACAGGGTCACGGGGTGTCCCATCCATCAGTATTCATTCTCATCACATGTGTTTACGTCTGCGTGCATGCGTGGCTGGGTAACGATCTGCAATTAATAATTATTTTCTCGTTGGATTTATTTGTGGTTTAGGACATCTATCGAGGGGGGAGGGGGGAGATCAAGTTCGCATATGACGTAATTGTTGACAATGATGATCGTTTATATTTAACCACGTACTTCAGCACCTGTTGGGTAGTTGTTCCGAATTTGACTTGCAATCATAGTGCTAGTTTTCCTGGAAGAACAGTATGCAAGCCGTTTAAGGTGTCTACCTAGAATCAATTACCTACTTTAATGTATGTGCGATTGTTCTAACATTTGTGTCACGTGTTCAGTTGAGTTCAGAGGCGGACTGGGGGGATAAGGGCCCCGTACGGAAAAGGACTTTAGGGGCCCCGGAACTTGGCAAAGCTGAAAGGGGTCTGGGGCGAAGCCCCAGCCGCCCGAGGCGAAATTTTTCAGCCTATTATTTTGTGTAGAACGCATATAAACACGTTTAAAAATCGATAAATGATGACAGTTATGTGGAACAATGTGTTGAACTCTGGACACCACTTTAAAAAACGAAATTAAAGAAAAACTTTCCCAACACTGGCAGTTTCATATTGTATATTTCAAACTATATTGTTTCTCAACTCTACAAATATCGACTACTAGTTGTCCACTCACACCAGGTAATTTGTACTCGCAACGAGCTTGCGGGATGTAGCTGGGGTCTGGGGCGAAGCCCCTGCTCGAGAGGCAACTTCGCCGAAGGCGAAACAATTTTCGGTCGTGCATGATTCGAATCATGCACGACCGAAAATTGTTTCGCCTTCGGCGAAGTTGCCTCTCGAGCAGGGGCTTCGCCCCAGACCCCAGCTACATCCCGCAAGCTCGTTGCGAGTACAAATTACCTGGTGTGAGTGGACAACTATGAAACAATGAAACTTAAGTCAATAATAACATTTATAATTCCTTACTTGGCATAGAAGTTTGATCCTGTCATTTGAGAAAGGCTTATGGCTAATGTGCTGCGCGCGATCGGACTTCAGCAGGCACCGATAGATATATTTTTGCCAAAAAGTTCGCTTTTGAAAATTTTGAACACATATCACGCGATCAGCCCAATTTGTAATTTTTCTGATATAACAAAGTTTACTCGCAAACTATCAAAAGTCACTCTCAAGTTGCGAGCTAGCTAGCAGTCATTTGGAGGATTGTTGTTTCCTATGCATATACACATGTGTAAAAAACTAAAACTCGATAAATGATGTTAGGTATGTGGAACAACATGTTGAACTGTGAACACCACTGTTCAAGAGTAAATTAAAGAAAGAACTTTCCCAACACTGGCAGTTGGATATTTCAAACTATATTGTTTCCTATAAATTGGTTTCGAATATTTATAAACACGTATAAAATCGATACACTACGATAAATATGTGGAACACATATTGAACTGTAAACCACTTTGAAAATTAAACTAAAGAAATAACTTTCCCAACAATGGCATGTTATATATTTAAAAATAAACTAGACGAGGAACGCGGGAATCTTTGTAGCACTTGTAGATGGTCTTTTTGATACGTTATATCCCTTTCTATACACTGACATGACATAATATTATGCTCTTCTTACTATTTAGTTTCATAATCTATATAGCGTAAGATATTTATTTTCAGGGGGTTGGGTGGTGGCCCTCAAGGGGGCCCCCACCCGGGGGGGCCCCGTACGGGTTTCCGTAGTTCCGTACCTGCCAGTCCGCCCCTGGTTGAGTTCCATCAGTCACGCGCATTGACGTAATAATGGCCCCAGCTCAAACCGTGCAACGGTAAATCCGCAAATTATGCTAATGCGCGTTAGCTTATAGTAGGTTTTAAGATGCCGCCTTGGGTCAATTAGGTCCCGGTGTAATTACCGACACGAATCAATGCGCTACTGTTGTGGTGTGCGGTGCAATCATCAACGAAACGAGTTACTAACGAAATATTCTTCAATCAATATTGTCGTTATCGGTATGCAAAGTGTGTAGAGAGATTTATATTTTTAATAGGCCGTTCATTGATCGTCTTAAAAGATTTAATCACCACCTTACATAAGAACTGTGATGACACGAGTGTAGATTGTGTAATACCTCTTGTGTTCCTTTGTTTCCGCGTAGGTTGCACTGATCGCGTTATTTTCTCTAGTGTATGTGCACAAGTGAAGCATATTTTTTTAGCTTCCGAGCTGGTGTGCGAAAATCTGGCGGCAACTTCAATTAAAACGTTGGGTAAAGAATGATTAGCATTATTCAAGTTGTTGCAACATCCTGGTGTTATTGTCTTCCCTCAGTGCCACTGTTGTATGTGTTTCCGCATGCACCGTCAAGTTGCATGGTAATAAGTGCAAGACCAACCCGAAATTACCGACCTTTACATCTCAAAAATACCACACCATAACGAAAAAGTGAGGCTATACAGCTTACAACAGTAGTATCCTTGTCTTTTCGTAGGCAGGAAAAAGTTTCAAAGCCCATATTATGTAGTCCTTACTCCTTTGGATGAGCAGCGAATTATGATTATGGTAAATTCATATTTGTGTTATCAGTACTACTGAAGACAGACGACTGATGACAAGAATAATACAAACTTAAGAATATATACCAAAATATTAATAACGTGAAAGCCGGAAATTAAAATTATTATTATATTTACAAAATTCATTTTTGGGTCCTGGTTTTACACTACATAATCATGGCATCATGCCACCTAAAAACGTCCATATTTTATCTTGATTTTATTTGTAAATAGTATGTACAATAATAATGTATTTTATGATGGGTAATAATGAACAGTGAACAGTGACTACCGTTATTTCATGATATTATGCCGGAACGAATGCGTGACCTTCATTCACCAACTCATTTCCTTGTCTTATCAATTTGTTCTAGTTCCATTTGCTACAAATTACTGGATGTTTATGTTTGGTGTACTTAAATACCTCACTGAAATAATAATTACAAGACGTTCTATTTTTAAACCATTAATTTCTGATTTCCATACGGAAGCAAAAATAAAATGTGTCAGATTGACGATAATAATAATAAACAATTGGCTAAGTAAAGCACGTTTCATTCCGTAAATGACATTGAATAACTAATGTTTACACATTTAGTTTTATATTGATTTGGTGTGCCAAGTCAAACGATGTTCACATAGCACATTTTCTTCGCATTGTTGCCATTCAAATGTTTGTCTTGTGTACCATGAATCCCAGATATGCCTAATGAGTAATCACCTTGTAGTTTTATTTAATATAGATGAGTTCTCGGCCTAGTTTCTGTGAAGATATTCTATATTTGTGATTTTGCAACACTTTTATTGCGAAGTGTTTAGTATCGTATACAATTCCTCCTAGAGCTTATTTTCTCGATTACAGTTCATCCAACATTCGCTTAACCGCTTTGGACGTAGTACGGATGAAACGTCAATGGCGCGGCTTAGCTATATCACACGTTTTCTTCAGCTAGGTGTATCTCAAATCCCAGAGTATTTTATGTACCGGGCCGCGAATGTGACATATTTGTTATATAATGTGCTAGCATTATGCCATGTTGTAGACGGACGGATTACAGTTCACTCTCGGATCATGAAGTCCATTCAATTTATTACCCTATTGCAAGATATATAAGAAGGTTACTGACGAGTGACGAGTAACATCACACTATTTGAATGTTATGAATACCAGTCAATAATAATCTGTCTCGCATCCGTGAATACAAAGTACACGTGTACTTGTCAATCACAACTATAGTTCGTATTGCAGTACACAGCAGCAATCAACGAGTCAAATAGCAAATAAAATCGTACCAATCAAAGAAAACACAAACAGAAAGTGAACATCATTCGGTCATCACTCATCATTGATGAGACGAACTATAGATAAACCTTCTCTTCTCGTGCTCCAATGTCAAGGCCGGGATTGTGGATATATGCATTAAATAAAGTGAATAAAGATACATGCACAACTTTTAAAACTTAATCATACTTAGCGTTAATATACATATTTCGAAGTTGAGACGTACGCAAAATAAACATTCATTTCTTGATCTTAAGCAGCTTAACTCGTACTGTATATACTTACGCATGCGCATAAAATATGCACAATGAATAAGATGATACGATGCCTACTTTATAGCTCGGCAACAAGACATGAATGACGAATAGGAATGGTGTCTCGGTACGTGTAAACCTGACTAATGACGTGCCAAGCTGCACGAAGAAGCAAGAATCGGAAGCAAATAATCACAAAGCAAACTAGATTTTTTGTGTATTTGCTTCCCATCCACATAAATCGCTAGATACGGAATGAGTTTCATTTAAAACATATTTTATTATTATTATTTTCAATTGGAGTCTGAAGAAATCCTTATCTTCCAATTTGTGAAATATAAGATAAGTAGGCTATAAATAACAGCTATCTCTTTGTTTGTATATGTTGAAAATTAGTCAAATGTTTGTTGTACGTGTACAAAAAGAGAATATTGTAAAGTAAAATAAATAAAGATTTGGGTATGTGATCCGTGCTTGCACTCGCTTACATGGCTAAAATACTGCATATATTCAATTAATCATTACAGGAATATGAAAGCCTCAAAACACCACTTCATGGTGTAAATTGCCAAGTATCTATTTTTACTTTATCAGTCGAGACTACGTGCTTATTTCTCACGCCGAATGCAGATGGTTCCATGACACATATTATGCAATATGAGTTATAACCTAAATTTAGGTTTCAACAAGTTCACGATCTGTAGTCAAAAGAAGAGTGCATAAGACAGAAGAAGGAAGAAATAGCACCATATTTACAATCCTAGATTGCTTTTGAGACAATCTCCATTGTATATTGGCATTATCTGATCGTTTCTGAAGATACAGTCTTTATACAAACCTAAATACTGTTGTAGATATTCTATTCTGCGTTACTTCAACCTTCGTTTATCCCTCCTACATCAGCCGGACAACACTGTGGTTGCTAAGGAAATGGGAACTTTCAATTTGGACACAAAATACTCTATCTTTTCAGTTTTTATTCAACGTCATTTAATTTAAAGCATATAATATATACACACAAATTAATACCATCTAATAACTGTCTCTACAAACAAATCCAAGTATTTCGGACTGCTAGGTGAAGTACACTGATTAAAAAAAGGAAAAATTAACCTTTAGTTCCTGACTGAATCTGCTTTCTAAGCGTTTGCTGTCAAGAAGTGGAGCTAATAAAATGTTGCATCTATCGGACGGTGTTTCACAGCGTAGCTTGAGCCTGGTTGTTCATGTGTCTAAGTTTTGCCCCTTCGCCAAACATTCTGCAAGCCACATGGTCGTAAACATCCCATCAAATATCTGCATACATTGCTGAGTACTTGTTCACACATTCCTCTCAATACTCGGCTCTTCCGCACAAGTTGTTCCTTGACGTCTCCAGGTCTATGAGTCACGTGACATCGGTCATCTCTGCTCACACCAAAGCCACTTCCTTCCTCAACACTACCGGACATTCTTGGAATATGACGTGACGAACGAAACCACAATTCCATTCTTACACATTAGGCATTGGAGATTGATAAGCTGGTTATGATAATGGACACTAATTGAGTCTAGCTTCGTTTTAAAGTTAAGCTATATGGAAACATTCTGGTGGAACGTCTTATGAAGGAAGGTTAGCTTTTAAAAATAAATATATTATCTTGTACGATAGAACGACGTCATTGCTGTCTATTTGTTTGTTTATTTTTTGTTTATTTTTTGTAAGTTATACATACCATAAATATAATACATACACTTTATTTGATGCCCTTATAAGAACAATCTAGAGGCGTTTAAATGTTGAGAAAATATACAGTTTGAAATTTTGGATTGGAAATGTAAAGAACATGTAAAATATAAAGAAATTGAGATATAGTAGTAAAGGTCCCATACACATACATTACTGTTCAACCAATGAATACAAGCCGATATTTACAATCCAGTAGGTATATATATATATATATATACGGAGTGCATACCTAAAGATTATTCTTAGCTAACATAGTTCTGAAATGTTGGATGATGAAACGCCACACGACATCCATCTCCAAGCTAGGATTCGAACCTAGAACTCAGGAACCGTGGGTTTTAAAATACACCAACAGCTAATCGACTATGACTAACTATGCCGGCATTTAGAAAGCAACTATACGGAGACAATCCCTATTGTTTGAAGAGTTAGGTTGGGACCATGTTGGCTAATATGTAACGCGATGTTGTCCTGTTAGTCACAGCCGTGGTAGTTCATGGAAGAGAATATGAGTTCTCTCCACCTACCATTGTATTTGTATTAGGCGACGTCGCGACGAGTGGTATACTGATCTGATGGTAGAGTTGGATTGATGTGAGTATTTGCAAAAAATATGTATACACATGATAAGGAAGCAGAGACTAAAAACACGACAATCCTTATCGAACTACTACCGGCCGTTAGGCTACTTCTTCGTCTCATGACGTGACGTAACTCGTAAGGCTGTTCTTAGAATGTCTGCATGGGTGTTTCTGTATTAAACTTGATTTAGTTCTCATTTCTTACCTCGTCTTTTCGTGACTTGGGCTGGCAAGGTATTATTCAAGTACAAGAAATAGTAATTAGCTCTTATCTGTGGAGAGTGATGCGTGCTCTGTTGTCCCGTATTGGGCCAAGAGCAACCACAAGATTATTACGATATTCTAGGCGAGCTAAGTGCTTAGCTAATGATGCGGATTACACAACATTAGAAGTTCAGGCAATTAAAATTTTGAATAAAATACAAATTTGTCATTTTTCTTTTGTTAATTGCCTGTCCTGTCGTACGGACCATGGCAACGTTGTATGTTCTGCTCTTGAAATGTTAGTCGGTTTACACACTTTTTTTAGGATCTGTTTTACATATCGTTACCATTGACCGGATTTATAAAACGTCGCCTCTCATTGGCTGGGCTAGGGCCTAAGTGTTTGCCCTTAAATCTTAAATAAGTGTGTTAACCGACCTTTACTTACAATACAACCTAACAAACCCTACTTATTGCATAAATAATTACAAAATTAATAAAAACGAATTTTCATATACTTGTTCCGAAACAGAAGCGTTCGTCTGTTTCGAGTCCAATCAGCGATCGATATTTTAAAGTAGGGCTCGCTGGTTGGCCACGAATCACTCGTTTATGACGAAAGCATCTGTAAAGTTGTTTCGTGACAAGTATAGTAAACGTAAAATTGGTTGATAAGGACCTATCTCTCGCAGCCTTCAAATTGTTCATAATCTCCAAAAAAGACGTAACAAACAGGAATAATTAAAACACTGCATAATTTTCTACTTACAAATGCAAAAACAATAATGCAATAGCACAGGGATGTAGATGAAATGTGCTAAAATGGTCCGTTCTTTGCTCATTATTATTATTACTCTTTCTAGCAACGTTTTGTAGATAATAGATAATTCTAAGCGGGATGGGGTTGTTTTATAACGTGCCCCACTACATGTTGTCACCGATGTAGGGCCTAGATACAAATTAAAGGTATGACAAAACCCTTATCTACTATGATTTAAATTGTCGACCTTTTATTTTCTAAACTCACATTCGTAGATGAGTAGCAACCACCAGCAGCCATAGTGTAGAGCAACATCTTATGCGAAGAAAAGTTAGAAAAATGTAGATTAAAAACAGCCATACTCTTAATTTACTTTTATCGCCTGATGTACATACATATAGGTAACGCGTATAGTGAATATTACTCTCTATAGGTCGTTTTCTGTCGCAATTTTATACTCATAAAAGATAACTACACCGTCGGTAAAAATACTGAGGACAGCAGCTGTGACTCGACTTCAATCCCATCTTTACCTCGGGAATAGTATGGCCCGCACAACATTGTAGTAAAGGTTATTATTTAAAATACTGTTTTCTTAAACTACTAACTCACAGTTCCACTTTATATATATGTTATACTCTACTATCTATAGTTATTTTATTTTACGCTCCATTTATGAACAGCTGTGTTCACTTTTACTACCTGCGTGATATACTTTTAAGAGGTGTTGGCAACAAGTGGTATTCAAACAATAATCCATTGATCTTGTTTTCACTATTCTTTTATATCGTGCACTGCTCTGTCATTTCAGGTACTTTATGCAATACATGCAGATGCAACATGTTTGAAAAACGGGTTATATGTTCAACATCAAGATATGATGAATGTTAACTTGAAAATAGTTCCTAATGTACATGGCACAGATTACAGATAATATCACTTTTTGCACAACCATATAGCTATACACAATTATTTATCTCGTTTTATTACACCTAAAATCATTGGCTTGCTGTAGTTGTTGATTGTTTGTTATTACTAAATCGTTGACGTGCAAATTGGTCATTTATGTGAGTTAATCGTAGCCCGAACAACAATCTTTTATTTCCAGTGTTAACTGTTAACTACAGAAGACTTTAAATTTAAAGGTTGGTTTTGACACAACTTGTTCTTAATAGTAATTTTATATTATAGCTAATCGAATTTAGAAATTAAATTGTTTGGATTATTCCGCCGATAACGATATGTAATTATAGTTTTTGGGCGTTAGCGTCAATATTGCGTCATTACACAGTAAAACTATGAAACAAAACCATACATGATGGATTTGAAATTCTATAGTGATTTGGTAATCTTTTTGTGAAAGCAGTACGAATCAGCATTACCGAAAAAAAAAACAATTGGATCTTACAGGAACATCACGACTACTGCTACTACTACTACCATCACCACTATCACTTCCACTACCACTACCACTACCACTACCACTACCACAACCAATACCACTACCACTACCACTACCACTACCACTACCACTACCACTACCACTACCACTACCACTACCACTACCAACATTATTAATAATTTTTGTTATTAGTATTATTAATGTTACTTTTGTGTATTGTTTATTTCATTGCTCTATTATTGTATACTACTCGGTCAAAATCAGTGTTAACATGTTTGTGTTTGGAGCTTTGTTCTTTTCTGCCAGCCCCTATTCAGTATTGTAAATATGAATAACAATATTTAATAAATAAATAAATTAATTAATTAATTAATTAATTAATTAATTAATTGATAAATAAACAAACGCTGTACTGGCCATGTAAACTTTCTGTGTGTTTACCCGCACTAAATCATTATTCATGTTTTCTCCAAACCAAACCTTAGATTTTATATTATATATTATATATATTATTTACAGTATGTATTGAATGAAAGTATTAGATACTATTCCACAATGTTCACAATCATGTAGCATTTTGCATCTACTCTACTCTCTGTTTGCTCCGAGCTCAAGTTTTAACTTACAGCTGTGATGTTTTTGTGAAACAATATAATTTACTGATATTAATGGTAAAATCTTTACTTTATTTGTTTCAAGTTACTTACTTACTCAAGTTATTGGTTCACTAGTCCAAAAAACGTAAGAAATTTGAACAAATAAAAAGGAAGGAAGCTATTGTAGCTGGAGAGCGCGGGACGAGTGGTGCGGGGGACATGAGTTCGCTTGGTCATATTGCCCTCGCTCGGAACACTCGGTCAGTATGGTGCTTTGATTTATACTAAAAATAGCAATACTTTTGGATCGCGTTGGAAATGACATATTCGTGAAAGGATGGATTTACTTTACAATATCTAATATTTTCAAATTTGTATTTACATACTTTATATGCAATGGCACATACAGTGCGTATCGTATAGATAGATAGTTAAAATTTAAAATTCCTGAAATTCTGGGGGGGGGGGGGGGGGGGTAAGTGCCGCTCCCTCGCGGCGCCCATGCTTCGTGTACTCGATCAAATGTTTCTAAGAAAACATATTTACGTAGATAAAAATCATAAATTATCAAATATTCAGCGAATCTCTTGAAATGTATCCTCAAACTATAGATGATCAGATCTACTCAAACAAGTCTGGTCACTTGAAGTGGTGTTCGGCTGTGTTATCACACCAACTGCTCAACCTGTTCGAGTCGAGCTTGAATGTGCAAGCAAGAAAAATAACAACGATAAAAGTTGTGGCAGATTGCCACGATGTTGAACAGCTATTTTCAAGTATTACTTTAATATTTACCGCCTTCTATAATATTATAATATATGGTGTCACTCTTGTCACTCAATCCCAATATTCTATTAATCCTCAACGTTAGTCCGCATGCTTTAGTCCCATACAACAAACATTAAGATAAATATTTGACAGGGTATAATTTAAAATTGTGCAATGTCGCATTAGATTGCAAAGCAGCGAATTACACCCACCACGCTTTGCTATTGGCATTTCATTGGACCTTGTGCATTTTAATTGGTTTTGATTGCGCTTCGGCTTACGGGTGGTATTTTCTAATCGGTAAAGGCGGACATTCAGCACATACGGCAGCTGGACAATTGCCTGTCTGTCTTCCAACTCCATTGTTTACGGTACGAGCAAACAAGGTGAGTGTATACAAGTGAGTTTCCCAGTCGGTCTGCCAATGTGATCTGTATTCTGTAGTCTTTAAGCCGACGTACTGGCCGTAGTCTACAGCTACACGGTGTTCCAGATTTAAATCCTGGTTTTTACATGGACGTAATGTGGTGTTTTTATAATTTTCATAATTATATATCTTTCTCGATTAGCATTGTTGCCAAAATATATTACGTAAGCCTGAATACCATCATCATCCAATAAAAAGTAATTTTTATCGGAAAAAGTATTTTATATGATGACATATCGCGTTACTTATACATGTCTGTAGAAAGAAACTGATCAATAATAACGTTAGTTGGGGGGGGGGAGAGAAGCGCCACAGAACCTCCCATTTGAATCAATGCTCCACCATCAGAAGCGCTTCTGAGTGGCTTCCTGTCCTGTGAAAGGGCTCTTGGGTCACAATATCATAACGGCAGCTACACTCGGCCGGAAGCTTTCTTGTTTTCTTCGTGAAAACCACACAATAAGGTTGTAGTTGAGAAAATAATTCAGTCCTGGTCCCCGGACAAAAAAATTAAGGGTTCTTCATAAAACCTGGTCTTACATATTTATTTTGATTATCTGGAGATTATTTGGGGACATGGCCTACCATGGACTCAACTTTGATAAAGAGAGGGCAACCACATTATTACCGCACTGGTTTTGTCGGCAGTCCCGGAGTGTAAGTTGTATAACGTCACCACAGCAATCCCTTATCTGTGACGTCACTGATCAATCACAACATCCCGTGACCTTTATTACTGGCCTGGATCCGTCTGGAAGAGAGTGGGATGAACATGGTTTAGAAATACATAATGCATAAATTAATCGTCATCTTAATCACTTGTTGCATTGAACGCTGTAAAACATACCCTACCAATGTTGACTGGTCGATTCATATATCCGAAGCAGCATTGCACATTTTGGCGTTTTTGTGTGTGTAAAATGTGGTCAACGAATAATCTTATAACATTTAGAAACACACAAAATGCATGCACTCTCTAGTCATGATCGATGGATGGATGGATGGATGTTTGCTTGGTTTTCGCAAACCAACAAAATGGTTAATCTGCCATATCGAAAAAGAGTGATTTTGTCTACGTTACCTAACGTGTTTACAAATCTGTTATGTATGTGATCATCAATGTAACGAAACTACACCACACACTATCTTTTACATAAAAAACATGCTTCTCCGCCATTCCAAAACAGTGTCTTGTCTAATATTTTAAAGTTATTTGTTATATTTGAATCCTATACGAATTCTTGTGCGTTTACTTGTACTATTCGTGCCCGTCTTGTATAAATGCTAAAAAATAAAAACAAACATAAGTACATAATTAAAATGAACTGATATCTTCCTTGTCTTGAAGAGACTGTTCTGCTAGTTCTCATAATGGATATTTTACGTAATTAATAAACGACTAACTAGAATTCGGTAGGTCACCGCTTCGATTCTAGTCACCGGCATTCTTGTAAGACAGCCCTCGGAAATTCCATCTTAATATACACAAACATAATATACATAGTTTAGTAACTTTGCTGCTCACCCTACAGTACGGATTCCTATTAATAATAATTTATCATAATCATTATTGCCAAATGGTAGTTTCACTATGATCTAGTTTTATGAGAACTAACTGCCTGAAACAGCCTCTCCTTCATTTCAATCGTTCCAATTGACACTATATTTGATAACAGTAATTTACGTATTCGCTATGATGACAGTCTTTATACTAAGTATGATTACCATCCATCCTTAAATCCATAGAAAGATAAAACATCTTACAAGAGGACTCGATCATTTTTACAACCCCTTGTCAGCATTAATATAGCGAATGACTGGTAAACAGTGGTATGTCTGCGTTTAAGGCACGCGCTTCACTTTAATTGCGGTATGGAAGTATATGGCTGTCGTATACATCAGAGAGGTGTTTGGTTTACAGACATTGAAGACTTACCCTGGGCTATTAACATACTTGATTTAAACCGAAGTCGCCTGTCCTTGTAAACTGAGCGTTTTCAAGGTGCAACGAGACTATTCAACAAGTAGAGGTTCAACGTTCATAATTATCAACCGATTACGTAGCTACAATCAACCGCTAACAGACAATAACAACAGGGAATGAATGTAGTTCGCATTGCAGTAGCGGTCAAGTTCACGGCGGCCGGACTAGGGGATCACTGACTTTACCATATTGGCAGTACTGACGCACTAATACATATGTAATATATGCACTTGAAACAATGTTATAAAGTAATTCATTCAGGCTGAGACCCTGCAGTGACTGACTTTACCATATTGGCAGTACATGACGCACTAATACATGTGTAATATATGCACTTGAAACAATGTTATATAGTAATTCATTCAGGCTGAGACCCTGCAGTACCATATTGGCAGTACTGACGCACTTATACATGTGTAATTTATGCACTTGAAACAATGTTATAAAGTAATTCATTCAGGCTGAGACCCTGCAGTACCATATTGGCAGTACTGACGCACTTATACATGTGTAATTTATGCACTTGAAACAATGTTATATAGTAATTCATTCAGGCTGAGACTGAGACCCTGCAGTGACTGACTTACCATATTGGCAGTACTGGCGCACTAATACATGTGTAATATATGCACTTGAAACAGTGTTATATAGTAATTCATTCAGGCTGAGACTGAGACCCTGCAGTGACTGATTTACCATATTGGCAGTACTGGCGCACTAATACATGTGTAATATATGCACTTGAAACAGTGTTATATAGTAATTCATTCAGGCTGAGACTGAGACCCTGCAGTGACTGACTTTACCATATTGGCAGTACTGACGCACTAATACATGTGTAATATATGCACTTGAAACAGTGTTATATAGTTATTCATTCCTGAGACCCTGCAGTGACATGATTGTTACGATATATTTTCTTTGTAAGTGCGATTTGCGCTCTTTAGAGCAGCTGCTCTAAGTTTGCGGTAGGTTTGCACTGATTATGTTAACATGAACAGACACGTTGTAAATATTTTCTTCTGTTGAGAGTGGAACACGAAACTTCCTTCCTCTTTTTATTTACTAACAATGTTAGAGTGAATCTTCTGAAATTTTATGTACCGGTATCGTTTATTAGCGCTATTCCTCTTGCTATTTATGTAAGGTATTGAACATTCTTCCGTGCTCGGATTAATGTTAATAAAACAAATAGTAAATTATAGCCGAATAATTCGAAAGTGTTAAACTACACAAGCAGAGTGTAGTGAGTATAAATATCGTGATATTTTATTTCGAGTCTTAAATTGAGAGCTCAACCCAAGTATGTCTTTGTATGGAACAAAATGTTTCATCACAATACATTATGTGCCCACGTATTACCACGGTTTTTATGACCCAAGATGTAAACATTAAAAAAAGGGTGTGACATTTAATGTTTTGTTTAGGACCGCTATTGGTTTTAATCCTTTAACTTTCTTGACTAGTAAAACCACTTGGGTCTACGAATGTGTTGCTTATAGCTCACGATGCTTTAATTCGGGAGGTCGCAGGTTCTATTCCCACCTCATATGCAAGTATGCCGCCAGAGATAACTCAGCGGTAACACGCACGATTCTAATACGGAGGGGGGGGGGGGGGGGGGGGCACCGGTTCGATTCCAACCACCAGCAATCCTGACTGAAGTTTTTTCTCAGTTTTTGTAAAGGCGAATGCTGGGATTGTCAACAGCCCTCGGACATTCCTTTGCAAGTACTCAAACACCCTAACACAGGGGTACATCAGGTAAAGCTGGTGTACACAAGTATTCCTACGAAAACAGATTATTATACTTAGTATCCTGCGTCGTTTTATTGTTCTGCGCTGCGCCTATTCATGGCCTTAACCTCTGGACTCTGGTTTGTTTCATTAAATCTCATAGTCAGTGTCAGCTATGTAAATCAGATCGAAGACAAGGTCATTTAGCACAGCTTCATCAATCACTCGTCGTTATTAAAACATCCTCCCGCCTAGACTTTAGCCTTGACGTTCACGCGTGTTTACAGCTATTCACTTCACCATTAGTTAAGCTCTGGTGGATACTGTTTGCATACGCGATCATTCTGCTGGTGGTCTTTGCGTTTATCCTGCATGCCGACAGGGGTTTTACTGCTACCACGTTACTATCAAAAGATTTGGCATACGGGAAGTTAATTCGGGGCATCGGGAGGTTGCGGGTTCAATTACCATCACAGCAAATCCTGACTGAATGGTTGTCTAGAAGCTATATTCAATTCAGTCTTAATGCGAATGTTGGTGATGTTTCTTATAAACAGTCCTCGAGCATTACTTTCCATTTATCCTACTAATATTATAGCCCAACAGCAGCTTTACGAAACCATGTCCGTACTGGTTCGAGAGAAAAAGCAATTAAAAGAACGTTCACAATATTAAAATCATTGATGACAATGGGACAAACGTTTGAGCTGTCATATTGTGCCCATGTAAAAGTGAAAAACGTTCCCCACTGAAAGTTAATTAGTATGATAGAAAACAAACATAATGGTTGTATTTCTTACAGATTTATAGGCTATTCTATATTGACTAGATCAAGTGTATGCAATCATGCAATCACAATTTATGTCCAATCTGTGAATTAAGAGGGTTTAAAAAAGAAATTCGGTATACTTATCTGACGACTTGTAATCTCTTCTGCATCGACTGAATTGATTTCAGTTTCACTCTCCAATGATCTTTTCCTTTACGGCGAAAATGTTATATTTCTCAGCTCTTTGCACTTCGATCTATATCACTTTGTAAATGGTGGAATATTTGTTTTGTCACGTTTTAGCGAACCAGCCCCTTTGTTTGCCGTGTATTTATTACATAATATAAAGAATTGTCTAGAAAAATTACACGTATGGTTTGTACTGGTATGTTGTATAGTGGTGCTTTCTAATACTTTTATTGGATAATATTTGATAACGTTTGTAAGACTGTAGTAACTTCTGGCGTGCGCAAACTCGGAACAAAAGAACGTGTTTTATGAAGGTTCCGACTTAGTGGTCGTTGTTGATTAGGCGTTGGCCTGGTAAACATGGATCCTGCTTTTTATAGGTTAGAATCATGGCTTGCACCAGCAACGCATCCTCTCGGTTAGCATAGCTGAGCATCATCTTGAAGACAGTGATTACAGAAAGGGTAGGCCTAAGCCGACGAGCGATAACAGACGATCAATTTGGATCCAGATGAATGTATGGCTTGTAAATTAATTTGAAATTATTCTCGTAGAGAATTGTGTAAGATAATTTGCAACCAAATAATAGTAGTTCTCTGTGGCAACCGGTCCCCGCATGAGAATACTTGAGTAAATCAGTCATCACTATATTTACTAACCTTTTCCATTACTAAATTGGTTTTATCATATGCATAATTCATTCCTATAAATTCTGTTTTCTCGTACGAATACGAACTAACAACGTCCATCGTTGTTTAGTTTTTAAATTACAAACACGACGAAGGGTGCTAATAGTTTATCTGTGATACTCCGAATGAAAACTATACAAATTTCCTTTTGTATAAACATTTCTTTAAGGATGTAACTATCTTTTCAAATATGGCAAATTGTAATACTTTCTTGCTAAAATAAAAGTCATATATATAAACTCGCAATGGTATATACTTGGCATTGATGAGAGGGCGTTACAATACCGGTGATTAATTAGACGTGTTGACATAACAGGGTGAACAGGGTGACCCCTAGCTGAGACTTGTCACACTCCATGTCGTGAGCTGTTATTTCCTCTGACAAGACACTGAGACACTCCTTGCTATGGTCAGTATCCTAGCTTTAAACTGGTCTCCGTCGATATTTATTTAGCATCCTATATTATCGTTGATGCCATAACCTCTCTGCATCTTTGCGTATAGCGAGATCATAACATATGACGTTATCATTTTACGGACGAGTACGTTGTTTCTGTGTGAGAGTCACATAGTTGAATGCTATTCCTGCGAGATTTTTCGTCTTGCCCAGCCGTTCGTTACTATCAAATGATCGTGAACGAATCTAGGAGGATTTTTGACACATATCAAAAAACTAAACTAGATATACGTACTTCAAAAGAATGATGATCACTGAATGGTGATAAAACTTCACTCACCAGAACGACACAAAATGCATTATTTTACTTTCCTGCAGGTTTATTCATCATTTTCTAAATTAGTCACTAATAAAAATGAATTTCTACCAAACACAAGCACAACGGAATTATATGGAACGCAACTAAACGTTATACGCTGGAATTACGCTTCACGCACACGTAACACACATCTGCTAGAATTACGCATTACCTAAAAAAATGTGCTACCTACATAAAATCAAAGTTTTATATTTTGTCCATAATAAATTGAAACATTTACTTCCGAAACAATTTGATAATCTGTATCTTCTTGCCCGTCCTGGAGGCATATTATAACTCCTCCCGATGTGTATCGTAATTCATAGTTCACTTGCTACGTTCAGCTGAAATAATCAATTTCTGGGACGAATTTGGAATGGGAAAGGAAAACAAATAATTTTATTAAAACAAAATACGCACATTTGTTGCAAAATTTTGGTCATGAAATTGGTGTTACTGAATGAATATCCTGTTCTTGACATACACTGAAAACAATGACAAATATTGAATTGGTGAGACCCGATAAAGGTGGCTCAGTACTCAATACACTTTAATTCGGAAGGCTACCAGTTCGATCACCAGCTCCTAACTAAAGGTCGGCTTCAGTTTCAATGGAACGGGGTAGTCGCTATTAGAACCAAGCGAAACTAGTCAAATTACCGTTTACAGTTTACTGTTTAATTACCCCAAGAAAGAGCTTATACTTATAGTCGAGAAAGTGAGGCCTGTCCTTGTGGGTTCATTACATACTCTATGATAAATATGGCTTATAAATCAGTAGATTTGTTATTTGTACCCAATTGTCAAATTTCATTGAAAAAAAGAGCCCAATGACAACCTTACTGGTTTATTAATATAAGAAATGTTTATCGGCAATTTTCTAGTGTTTGAGAAACCACCTTAATTATACTTTTTAGTTTTTAATGCTATGAGGCGTTCTTGAGATACAATTAAAAACTATAGTTTGCGTGGTTTTGATATTGGGACCACCCAGTCACATTAAACATCCCTTAGATGGTATTCCTTATCAAGTACCTACATTCTGAAAACCATCATACACCTGGACAGTTGCACATCCCACGTCAGACATTCCCACAAAATTTATTTGAGTGGCTAATTTTGCAATTTGCATACACCCAAATGCGTCCTGCAGGATTCGATTGGAGTCGGTCTCGATGGCTGAATGGATGGAGGTGCGTCCCCGTTGGTTTGGGCTTGGGGTCACGTGCCGGCTCGAAGTAGGCGCGAAGACGTCTGTTGGCCGAAGGCAGGGTGTGGTCAGTGGACAACTCCTTGCGGCCCGGTCGGCTGCTTGCGTGCGCACAAATCGCAGAGGTCCGCCGTCGAGTTACCGGAGTGTTGTCTTCAGTGCCGCAGCTAGTCCTCGTCAGCACAACAGCTTCCGCGCAGGCGTGCGGCGGACTTACGTGGATAACTTACTGTCAACAGGTGGGTAACTACAGTGCACGCCGTAACACGACGCGGGCATGCATCTCAAAAGATTAGATTGCCAAAATTATTTTGTAAACTTTGAGAAGAGAAAATAGTGTGTTAATCACTGCATCATTGCCAAAAATAATTATTCGCAAAATAAAATGTGTTATAAAAATATAGGAATGCTAATCTATTTCATCAGTTCTCGTTTGTCCGCGGTTCACTGATTGTTTACCTTGGCAAGGACTTTGGTTCACGCCCAGCAAATATGTTATTAATCCTGCGCCTAGCCCAAGGTACCGTACTGTTACTTATACAATCATGTTGTCGAGGATTTAATCTCCCGCACTATCGCTTGCCAATCGAGATAGCGTCATGTGTTATGTTCGAATGTCAAATATGTCTGTCATGTGGGTGGAAAATATGAGCATTGTCTGGGCTATGTTTTCGTTTGAGATATTGTTGTTATGTAAATGTTTCTTATAAGTATTCAAATAATAATTGAGTTTTTAATGAGTGGCAATGAGATGCACCTCAGACTCGTCAGTGCACTCAGTGTTTTGGACCTGTAAGAGACGTAGGCAATAAAATCAATCACAACAAAACTTATCTGGAATAACTGGTTGTTGTTTGTTACCGATTTCAATGCTCTTATTTTCCCCTGAAGGATGTTGACAAGTGCTTTGAAGGAATTTCTTAACGAGAACCTATTATTTAACTATGCAGAACGAATTAACACTTGAGAATGAAGACTTGTTTTTGCAATAATAATTTTCATCGCGGCTATTCGGAAATCAATCGACGTCTCGTCGTGGTGATTTCAACGCACGGGTTTGGTTAGAGACTGTTTGGCTCCGACGTTCGATCCGCTAATTGCAAGGAATCATTGTCCTCGCGATCACGCACGCGACGTGCTCAGAAATATACGTTCTATTATTGAGACGGTGGTTTGTACGCAACGCACGTTACTGATGCAGCGACATGCGACCGATTTGGCTAAATAACGCGGCGGGTGCGTGAGGTAAGATACGACGCAACACTTCATAGTTCATATACATGAGCAGTGATGTGTCGCCTCACATTACACATTGTGTTTGTAACGCGTTGTGTATAACGGTGAACAGGCGCATCGTTGAGAGTTGTGTCATCGTTCTCTACAGAGGAGTCACTTTTAACACGATGTTAATGTATTCAGGTTCGACGGAAATTTAAATGTTTTGGGATTCAAAGCATTTTTTCGATTTTTGCGTGGAATCTATTCACAGGAGAGGGCAACCATTTTGGATTAAACAAAACATTAATTCTATATAAAATTTTGAAACTTTCGTTCCAATGATGTACTGTGTTAGCAGCTGTGGGTAAGCTTTCGCGCATCGTTGCCATAATCTCATTCAACAGACGCACTTTCGTCGCAAACGAACGCTTTATAAATTTAAGCTTATAATCCCAGACAGTGAGAACGTATTTAATGTTGTTCATCCTAAATAAACAGATCTTTTCGTCGTGAATAACAATAAAATTGAAACTCAACGTTAGAGAGTGGAAATGTGGTTCTGTTTTTCAAAAAGGTACTCCAAAATTAAAATTTTAAAAAATATTGCGTTATTTGGTACCTTCATTTTTACTATCCCAAATTCATTTTCATAAGCTTCGTTTTTTCAATGCATTGAAACCTAAAACAAGCCAGTCAGTGTTAACATGAGAGTACAGTAATGTACGCATATGTGTGTGTTAACAGCAGAAAGGTCAGATCGCTTGTTTGCGATATTTTATATCGGTGCTGTAAAATAGCCGTTTCAGTTTCACAAACTTCCGCACGTATATATTCAAATATAATATATTTAAAATAAAATTTTGCGTAAAAAAAAGTAATCATTTCGATATTTTGATATTTAATTTGAGAAATTTGTATCCGTTAAAAAACCATAGCTCTTTTCATATAGTAGATAAAAAATAGAATAAAACATTGCGTGGTAACTAGTGATGTACATATTAATATTATCAAAATCACGCTAAATGGCAAATTATATCAGAATCATAGGTTCGTTATATAATTGTAAATTGCTAGAACAGTAGAGTTGAAGGCGATTATTTGTATATATATTATTTGCTAAAAGTGAATGCTGTAAAATAGTGCACAAAAAGCAATTCCTCGAATCAACAACAGTATAAAAAGACACGTAGTCGTGATGTTGTTACCAAGGTGCTGACTGCTGACATTGCACTTTTGTTCTGTTCTGTTCTGTTCTGTGTTTAATAAAACCATTAATCGGCCCTAGTTTGAGTTCCGAATATTAAACGTTCGAAAAACATTGGAAACGTTCGTTTGTGAATCGAAATATCAATACAATTCACAGCCTGTCGTGATGTGCGTCCTTAAAGCTATAGACATTGCTGTCGATAGGATAACACGGCCTTGAAGCATATTTCTAGCAAATAACCGTGATACCAGTATTCAAATGTGTATTGATTCATTACTCGAGTCTGCAGTGTCATTATATTAACACTACACATACATTACTTTCTGGTTTTAGTTGCCGTAGTTTGTTGTTTCAGAGGATATGAGGCATTGACCTTACAGTATTTTTAAATTTAGATTTATGTATGCACAGCTTTATTATAAGATGACTAAGGTTGGACTTGATTCACAATTTGAATAACATGGGAGTGGGAGTACGAACCAATACAAAGTAAGAGATGCAGAGCTTACAAAGGAGAAATGCAAACTCGCACGTGCCACGTTAGGGCACGGATTGTGTGGCCGAAATCAGCTTATGAGATTACCCGTAGAACTATCATTTCAATTCAATTCAATTCATTCATTTAATTTAGCTTCCCGCTATTATCACATGTTTCATACATTATCTGCGTTTGTTTGCTCATTCGCTATACGTTTTATGCAATGTAACTTCCTCAATTGTTCCGCCAAACAAGTACATTTTCATATTTGCATAGAGACACAGCGCACCGTGGACAACTCAATATTATTCTAAGTTATGACAAATACCCACCGTGTAAATCACTCCCACAATAAAGTTTATTCCATAAAGGTCACGTAATTTAGTTAATCTTCTTCACTGTGACGTGACGGTGGTCAGACGGGATAATTTGTCTTCGGGCAAGCAGACTAACTCTTCGCCGCTACACGAAAGGTCATGGCCCCTAAACAGCGCACTATCGCCACAGAAAGATTATACAGGTGTTTTTCATCACAGTAATAATATCAACGAGTAGTCGAATTATTAGGAGCTCAGACAACTGTTTATAGCACCTGTGAAGGTCATGGCTCAACTAAACCGCCCATCATATAAACACCCGGTCTTGTCTTGTACAACGATATAAAGAGTAGGTAAGGCTCCTGCCACAGTAACGCACGCGGACGCGGTTATAGTAGGATGCCCGCTAACTTCGAGCTTGTGCAAGACTGAAAAGGGTGTAATACCTTTTCTTTGTTTTTGTTAATTTTCCAAATAATTACAATATTCATAGTCATGATATATATTTGTATGCCATATATGCCCCTATACGCGTATAACTTGAGGTGGGGCATACTGAACTAGAGTAAAATAGAGAAATAAGTAACTGTACAGCTGATGTAGAGACATGAAGATATTGTAAAATATAAGAAATAAATGGTTGAAAATGGTGAAAAGCATAGCATTATTAAAAAAAAATGCATTACAAGAAAGGAAAAGTAAATATCTCTGTGCTAGAGCATAAAAGGAATTTAATCGGAGCTCAAAATTTTAAATTGTTAGTAAAACTGTAGTAATTATATTTTGATGGGTTCATCTCGAAGTACGACTATATTCAACATCTAGAAAGAAGTTAACCGTTCAATTTACAAATTTAGCTTAATTAAAATTTCTAAGTATTATAAAATATGGTATTTTTATTTCAAGTTAATATTTCCTTTGAGGCACTTTTGAAGTAGGCCTAAAGATACGCAAGGTGCCAATTGATTCTGAAACGTAAAGAAATAAAAATAGTTAATTAGTTAATTTCAAAACCTCATTCACCATGCAGTAACCGTGGTCCATTAGCATGTATTTCGTGGTAGACCAACTCTATCATAGAATCGTTTATCTGGGAACAGTACGTGTTCTTTTCATAATGCCTATCAGTTATCATAGAAGATCGATTATTGAGAAAGACTGCAAAGACTGGTTTCTCTCAAGTCAAGCTTACACTAAAAGGTCGTAAAAGCTTGAAAACATCTTTAGTCAAATCATTGGAGAGATTCGAGTCCTTCGCCTAACGGATCAAAGTGCAAATCCACTGATATCCACTACTACATATAGCATCAAGGCAGCGGAGTTTATATTACGTGACAGTGACACAGATGTGTTTGTTGTCAAAACAGTTCATACGCAATAACTTCCTCTCTTTTTTTTCGAAAACAGTTAAATTTAAAATGATAAAATTTGTAAGTTAATTGAAGGAATTAAAATAAATTATACATATTGTTGTTAGAGAAATGTTTAAATTGGATAAAAGAGTTGTTAAAATAGTGTGCTTGCGAACCAAACATCCACATCCAAGTTAAACCCTTAACGCTGAATGAATGCGTACTATTATTTTTGTTATTTCTCGGTATTATCACTTTACACAATAATGCTATTTTAACGTTTATACAGGCTATAAATTGCCTTGCCATCTTTATTATCGAATATAAGATTGTTTCCACTGTCATTACATTGGTATCTAAGAATACCACACTTTTGCTATTCTTGAAAAAGTGAAAATCAATCGTTGGGCGTTGCAAATCGCATGTTTCATTTTTTTCATACAAATTTCTCATTTTCTCAGTGATAACAGTATTAGATTTCACGTTCTGATCTTATGAACAATAGTCTCAAAAAAAACTTGTTGATTTCTAACATTTTTAAACAAGATATCACATAGTCAACTTCCAATCTCATAGGTATATTTCAGTATGCGCATAGCAACACAGATAATCTTAACAACATAATAATAATATTTACCTGTGTAATTTATTAGTGAATGGAATTCAGAGACGCTACAGCTATCCGCGTGTTTGTACAACGAGGTAAAATTCCAACGACTTTAAACAAACAGTTAACTATTAACGTGTGGTCGTCGTACTCAAACGCACATCCATGTGCATATATTATTGTGCGGTATTTTAGCCTAGCAGAATATTAGCAAGCAAGAATTAATATACGCAGTTACGCACTGCTATGCGTAGAAAGAAATACCGTGCTTTTTTAGTAAGTTACCAACAAAGATATTGCTCTTAAAATATCTTCCGGTGAGCGTGAAAAATAGTGATAACGACAACTACCATATGCATAAAAGTTATAGTTTTAATTGGTTTTCAAAGATTTTTCTATTTTAGACAATGAGCAGATTATAAGTCAAAATGAATAACGTGTGCTCGCGTCTCTTATATATAGTACCTCCGCTGCCTCAACCAAATTGAATTTTAGATGACGTGAATGGACCTACATTGACAGCAGACAGCGTGACATTATAATGTTAATACAAAGCTGTTTGTACGTAAAGAATGAGAATGACGGAGCCATAATTTTAAAGTAAAGCTGTGTAGAGAGACATTCGTATTGGTGTTTTATTTCGTAATTTATGGTTTTTACTCAAATACTTCAATGAGATATTATACTTCACTATGATACCAGCTCTTTTTTTGATAATATGTAAACTGCTAAATATAATTTCCAAGGAAAGAAGTTGAGTCAGGCAAACAACATAAATGTCAGTAACACAAACATTTTTTCAAAAGCGCCAACCTATATTGTGTAATGAAGCTATTTATAGGTTCTAAGGTCAACCATATCGACCTGTCAAGATACCGATTTGTATATGAAATATTTGACATGCTTATAGGCCGCCATACGAGATGCAGTTTATATTTCAATTATCTTTTAAAAGCTTGCTAATCTTTAGTGTCGCCCCAAAAAATTGCATAATTCATTTTATTACTGTAGACGATTTGGAAGTGACCTGTTGTCCTTCGCATCGGATGTGAGCTCGTTAACTGTCTAATCCGCCTGCGTCGGTAACAGTAAGCCTACTGAGCGCTTGCGTGGGCCCTGGCGGGCATGTCTTGCACTTGCGAGGTGTGAGTGATTGAGCTACATTTCCACGTGGAAACTCATTACAATGATTGAAGATTACCAGATGCAATACCAGCGTCTTTTTGCAATTCACATGTTTCATATAGACCTCCTGCTGCGCTTAAATTTCGGAGACTAATGCATCGGTTACGTTGTTTCTTTTTGTCTGACTGTATTGCAGTTTGGACGTTTCAGTATCCATACGTGTCCTGCGATCTGATCTTGGTTCTTTACCGATAGAGGTACCGATAGAGGTACCGTGGCTCAGCGGTAAGACACGAGACTCTAATTCGGGAGGTCGCCGGTTCGATTCCGGCCACCGGCTGTTCTTAATGAAGATTTTTTCAGAGGATTTTCCTCAGTCGTAAATACGAATGCTGGGACTGAGTCATACTATCATCCCTAGGACATTCCTTGCAAACTATACAAACACTCTAATATACCTAGTTAGTCACCTGAAGAGGGGCCTATCAGGTAAAGATTGCACCCTATAACAGGGATTCATACGAAAAATTAAACAAAATTTATTCATTCTAAAATCTACACCATGCATTCATAAACCAAAAGTGCTCCGAAGCCTGTGACTTAACCTTAAAACTTGGTGATATAACTTTTATTCGGTCACCATTTTCTATCCTACAATTTTGGAACCTATAAACAAACGAAAACTGCGGAAAATTATGTTATTACACTTTGTAGTCAAAATTAGATTTTGAGGTTGAGACAATGATGATTTGGACACTCTTTTCTTATCGAACAAAAATATAATGAAAAATGGAAATAATGGCTTTCGCGGTTTCGGCTAAGTATTGAAACGCTTAAAACTATTTCGTTTTACCGTCCTATTCTTTTACCAATTATTTTGAAGCTTGTTTACTTGCATGACCTGTATTGAAATTCTGTATGCGCACTTTTTGTTATCGTCTTATATGTTGTTTCTGGTTCAACAACCAAACAATCTTTTACTACTTACTATCTACAACAGTAACTTGACTAACGTTTACTAGATTTATAGAAATTATCACTGTTTTGAAGATTGGCTTTATTCATTTCTGACAGCTATTGTATCAACTTTGAGTGGTGATTGGCTCATTTTTGTTTGCGTTTTTCTTAAACCACTTTATTTTTTGTTATATATTGACGAAACCTCGTAGGTTCCAGATAACAAAAATAACGAAATATAATCCTAGTTTAAAAAAAACTTTTATAAAAGAAGTCGAAGTTTTTGCTGTAACCAGGATATAGCTATTTAATTTAGCCGCAATTTAAAAATATTTCTGTTCATCTTGGAATGTTTGCTTAGTGTCGTGTATCCCGCACAGGAGTGACACCGAATATGCATAATTCATTAAGCATCTATTTGGTTTCGTGGGACGATACTTGCTTCGGGCATGTTAACGTATGAGCGCTTATCTCATAAATTAATCACATCAAATTTGTTTTAACTATGAGGAGCGACAGGTGCAAGCCCTGTGGAGTCCGGACCAAACAAGCAAAAAAATGTGGCATTATATCCCAGAAGAGCAAGCCAAAATATATTAATCAATTCTTTCAATTTTGATGCATGCATTCGATGTGTAAATTACAATTAAACCAGGTTTAATTTGTGTACCGTTGAAATAGTGTTACTGACCTCAAATAATTGTTTTCATTCAGTTGATTTGAAATCAATTGTGTACTGTCTTTTCTTTTGTATATTACTAGACATTGTCTGCATTGCCGGAGGAGACATTACAGTCTTGAGTCAAACGTTGAAACAGAAAGGCGTAATTTGCATGTCTGCTCGTGCTCTACTAAATAAAAGCGCACACATTACCGCTGTGGGCTATATACCAAGCCAGTAATGAGTATTGCTACGAACGTAGGTTTGCGAGCCTGTCAGCCACAATCAATCAAGTTTGATTACGGGGGGGCGATCAAAAAACAGGTGTTGGAGTGCGTCATGACAAATCATCTAGGAATCTGTTCCCGAGTGAACTTGTTCACTAATTTTCGAGCGCGTGATTCAGTTTTCCACGCGACCTTGATTTCAGAAGTTATCGTATGTGTGTGTGTGTGTGTGTGTGTGGGCCCAATGAACCTTTTGGCGGGCGATGGTCAATGTCCCGTCCTCGCACAAGGCCAGCCCAGCCGGCCATGCACGAGGTGATGTTTCTCGCTAAACCAGATCAGAGAATTAATCAAACAAACCACAACATCAGCCGTCTCGGGACGACGCGTGTTTGCGTGTTAGTAATGGCAACAGTGTTACACGGGACTTATGATCCCAGTTACAGTTTCGGCAGAATGTGCTGTCATTAGTCTATCTGGTGTCATTAGTCCAGTTGGTCAGTTATGTCATTAGTGATGGTTTGCACTCTGAACAACCTAGACGTATACAACTGTCAGTGAATCAGATCTAAAATCTAGACGTGTCTGCTCAGTTTACACTTGTTTTCATAATATTTCACGACTGTGGAATATGCAGCCACCGCTTGGTCTCGTCTAACTAACCCTTGGCAGCCATCTTGTATAGAAAGATGCAGCCATACTCTGTTAGGTATGTTTACTTCAATTTAGTGTTGAACATTGCCAAAAGTAAGGTCTCACTTCTACGTAAATTATGATGTCCTAATTATTTTATAAAATTTGTAATTGACTTGAAATAAGGTAGCCGATAGTACTGGGTAATTGGCGACTTTGAGCCTTTTTACCAACGAGTCACAAACTGTCACATGCTTTTTTTTTTAAATATTCATTTTCTTCAGAAATCAACTCTATTGCTGAGTGAATAGGCAATATACATTTAGTAAATACACTTATGAGTATGACGATTTATACTACAAGCACATCGTACAACGCAGTTGTTGCTGTATAAATATAATCAAAGTTACGAAAGTTTGAATTGTATTTTCAAGTGCATGATTGGGCGGTATGAGCTGCTAAATAAAGATAAGTAAGTAAATAAAGCAAAGGTAGTTAACTCGTACACATACTATGCCATAAAATGCAGCCACTATCACGGTCGAAATAAAAACATGTATATCTTCTCGGCAATCTCGCGTGCAGCCTCGAAAAGACCATTCAGTTTCTATGCGGTGCGGTAGCTATAGTTACGATGAGAGAGTTATGGGTGAGACTGAGGAGGAGCAGTGAACTAATCGAGAGAGCTGTCACCAGTGTTACCGGCTGGACTATCGGTCGTGACTCGGGACGAAGTGGCTGCGCGGAATAGTGAGAATGAGACGTTAAATAACTTGCAAGGTGGTGTCGTCACGGATTATGAAATAGTGAAGTGACAACTACCAACCTAAATCTAGTTGCATCTCGTTCTCATGCCTCAGGTATTGTAGTGATAATAACGCGCGTTGGTCGTCAGGCGTGGTGAGGTCGCATTCCAATCATGGTCTGTGCAGTCAATGCAATAGACAATAACAAGCAGGTATGGAGAAATGCATCGGCGAATACAGTTGAAATAGACCTGCGTGGTTACGGCGTGGCCAGAACCGCTGTGTAACACAATATGCTCGTATATTGCAGGTGTACAGTGGTATAATAATAATTGCTCGTACGAATACCTGGTACAAAGTTTACGCCAGTTTCCTCGAAGTGCCCCTTTTCGTAAGTATGTTATATGGTATTTGGATATTTAGGAAAGAATATACAAGGGCTGTTAGTAGGACTCAATTGCAGCATTCGCCTTTACGACTGAGTTAAACTTCGGAAAAACCTTCAGTCAGGATTACCTGTGGCCGGAGTTAACTGAATATGCTTGTGCTTTTTAATGATAATTATATGGCTACCTACATTATAAACTTATGGTTATATATAAAAAGGCCTAAAAACAAAGTCGACACACAATCTTTATATTACTTCTAAGTGGAATCATATAGTCACTTATACCTAATATCATTAATAAATGATGTCAAAAGTATCCGTATCAAGGATTTACATCAGCTGTGATTATGAAATTTGTTCAGAGAGTTGCTCGGTTGCAAAAGTTCAACCAAATGTGAACGTAGGTGTGCAAACACGTTCAAACGATACCAGTGGGAGTGGAAATTTACCGATAAAAATTAATGTGCGATGCCTGAATACACTTGACTTGATGTTACAAAATGCTTGTTTGTCAAAACAGTTTAGCGTTAGCCGTAAGACTAATCGGAGGAAATTGTATAGGGATACGTTTATTTCATCATTTCCAAATAATGTTTAGAGAAGTGATGTTACTCAAATATCGATGATTCGTAGTGTTTAGTTTTTTTTAATCGTTAAACGCTCAGTTTTATTATGTCATTATAGCTGAAGAAGATCGGGAGTTAAATATTCGAAATTCAGACATCTTCGGTTTCATGTACATGACATTCAAGGCCATTTACATTAACGCCACAGAATTAATTCTATAAACTGATAGTAAAATATCCATAAACTAATAAACTCATTACTCACATTGCATGCATGACTCCAATATCACCTGCATAAGCAACTTCGTCAATACAACGTTCATTGCCTCTAGCTTCGATTTATTTAACACATTATTATTATCACGCTTTACAATCAAATATATCTATTTATTTTATTTTATCGTGCATTCATACCACTTATATTTATAACATAAACTCAGAGTAAAGAATACTATTATACCATCAAACAAACCAATTAACGAAAGGGTGTGATTTAAGTGTAAATATAAATTGCATTGGTTTGTTGCCTACACCTACGAGTCCATTGTTCTTTTAGTTATAACTCTTTCAAATGAATCTTTTAAATGAAAGAAATATTGATTGTATATTGGTTCCGTACACCTGAGTCATAACATATCTATGATGTAATTAATATTTATTCATAAATCACAGAATTGTTGGGTCTTGTAAAAAGTATGAAGTAAGCAGTATAATCTCCTTTCTTGTAAGTATGCCAAACTATTGGTGAACTATCGACCAAAGGTAATCCTAATCCTAAGTCTACCCAAATGGTTCATGCACGTTGTTTATATCGCAAACAAAATCTTAAACAATCGTCGACGCTGGTACAAACGGGTCGACTACAAATGAGAACTTAGCGTACGTACCTTTATTTGCTTGATTGTTACACATGTAACTACTCACGCGTAAATGCTCACGATTTTATGAAAGACTATCATAGTTTTGGAATAACCAATTATTCAACATATGCGTGTAATGATTCAAGTAGTTAAAACTGATTTGACTGGGATGCCGTTCATAGTTTTGGAATAACCAATTATTCAAATTTCAAACTATGCGTATAATGATTTTGACTGGTGCACGTGTTAAAATTAAAAAATTATAAAAGGAGATCACAGGAATAGTTAATAAATATTTTATTATTTAAAACGCTGTAATAGTTCATGTATTACTGAAGCTAAATGAAGTAAATTAGATCATTGATTCGAGTACACTAAAGAAAACTCCTAGTTTGGTGATAACTGCAGCATTTGGTGGAGGTGCCGGGTATATGATTATAACTGATCGCATCCCCAGCGGCGCCGAACCCACGTGAATAGATACACCATATGTGAAACATCATTTTGTATCATGTGTGCAGTACACACCTACTTTAGAACCATACAATCTCTCTGATTGTATGCTCCAAACACTAACCAAACACTGACTCCAAACACTAACTTGGTTCAATTGTACTGTACAAACTTTATGCGATTAGAGAAAGGTGAATTTTTTAATGATTGTATAGGGGCCTACCTTTATTTGGAACACAAATGCATTTTCACTTGTGAAAACTGAACTCATAAACGTTTCAAACAAGAATTCATGCAAATTAAGCACAATTAAAATATATAAGAACAAACCTAAACCACAAAAACGGAAAATAGACTTACATGATATACAAATGTCTTGCCGATCAAATATATTACAAATAAAATTTACTTTTTTTAATGGCTGCTAAAAGTTACATTTTGCAATAAGGATATAAAGTGTTGTGATAAAAGTTACTATTATCAGAGAACTTGAAAGACGGGACTCAGTGCGTGTACACGTGTACACTGTACACGAGCCCCGTGCGCCACCTGTACGGTTACCGCCTTGGGGGTGTGGCGAGCGACTCCGCGACAACTTTCTGGTTTCGAAAGGCCAAGTTCACGACCGTCAAGCGGAATGTGACACTTGAGAAGTAATGGAAACTTGTTTGCAGAGTATAACGCCAAATTAATTTGATTTTTTCTTTTTTGTTAATAAAGAGTTCGAACACCTGTTGGTTTATTTCGTGGCAGGTGCTTTGGTAATGATTCGCTGTAACAAGCTGCACCGAGTGCTCGGTACACAGAAGGACAACCATATGTTATAAACGGTTATTTGAACGGGGAAACTTAATATTCAATTTAAATGAATTTGAATTATTTTCTTCGTGTTTCATTATGGCAGAGAACGGTTTTCTGTTTGTAATGTTAATTACGTCTAGAAATGTCTGTTTAATGGTTCGATGCCCTCAATTATGAAGAAAATGTGTGAGTCATTCTTCAAACACGTATTTTTCATTATATTTTCATTATAATTATAATTTGTGTACTTATTGTAGCATCGTTTATCAAACATAAGAGTGGCATGTTCACTGTACATGTCATGAAATATGATATTTAACTGTGTGTAGTCTTATAAAAAGAAAAACGTATACCCACGATACGGACGAAAATAATTTGACTATAGTCTTGCAACTCAACGTGCGTGATATAACTGTGAAATTTTTACTACTAGTTCGTTGAGGTATTTTGTACTTTTTGATTAGTTTTTAAGAAGCACAAAATCATTTAATTAAGATTTATTGTGGTCTCTGGTCAGCGATGTCACCCCCAAATAGAGGTGCACACTTGCTTCACTTCAACCGTTCAACGCATCAAACTTCTTTCAGACCTCAATACCTGGTAAGCCCATAATTTTCATTTGATCGTCTCGATTAGCCTCTATGCATATCAGGACAAGTAAACCCAACAAAGAACATAATTACAAATGTTTAGGTTTGGATTGGTTTGAAATGTGAATGTATTCATGAGTATTCACGAGACCTCAAACAACCAGATTAATAAATACAAGATATATTGCAGAGGGTGAGACAAGGAACCGTGGAAGATTACGATTACAATGAGCATTCATAAATGTTTGAGTCGTATGAAATGATGTGTGGGTGGCACTCAACGGTTACACTTTATGATGAGTCTGAGAGCCAACCCTCTTTAGTAACGTTCTTCTGTTTACCCCTCGTACCTTTGATCTAAAATTAATGTGAAACCTGTGAAAGATTCATAATATAATGTATAAGACGTACCTCTCAATGTGTTTCACTGAAAGGAAGCATATAAGCACACTAGTTTACAGGAAGAGTTTATGGAAATATAATAGGAAGATGTCATGAATGTCTAGCAATGTTTTCAATAAGGACATGCATGTCCACGCTGGATCTGTGGTTACGTTAGTCTTGTTCCCCTCTTCTGCCGACTTCCTCTTTTTCGAATGTATTTATTTCAAATCTTTTGAGTACGTAACCTAAAGTAATGTTTTGTCTACATGTACCATGCCAAAAATCGAAAATTGAAATTGAACCTAACTACAAAGCATATAATAATGTTGCAAATAGATTGATGAGTTAAATATTGTGAGTGAAAACCAGTCGTTCTCTAACGATTAATGTAATGTAAAATACAAAAACGATGTTAATAACATAACGAAATAAAACTACCAAGCAGATAGAAACGTGAAAGCTGTCACTCATTACTGTCGGGTGGTGTTTCAAATGCACGCTTACATTATGCACGTACGCTACCTGAACAGTGAACACGCCCGTGGGTAGAATCGCGCACACTTGACGCTACTCACGCCAGTAAAGGTCAAGTGTAACTCAGTCAGATCGAGGCAATCTCTTGCATCTAATTTATACCACCTTCTGCGTCGTGACGTCATCCAACCGGCATTTGGCTGGACCTGGTTTGTCTCCCGGGGTTAAGTTTTGGCGCAGGCTGATTGGTACAAAGCTATTGTACACACGGTTGACCCTCGCAGGCTAAGACCTTTGGGCTGTGGTTCACACCAACCTCCTGACCTTCAGGTCAATGACACGGGGATGCGAGAGAGTTATGGTTATGTAGATTGTGGATTATGTCATCTGCAGAACCTGGGTTCTGTACCTTACGACTGTTTTTTTAACTCGAACTCGGAAAATAATAGATAGGCTTGGTTGGAGACAAGTCCATCGTACACGCAGGTACGTAGACACGTTTTGCAAACTGGTGGGGGTAACATTTTCTGGCACAGCATACACTCCCCCCACCATCTCCCTCTCCAGACGAATGTGGACTTGCCCATGGAAAATTTTATTAATTCTGTTGATGGATTTATTTAAACAATTTGTTTTTTTATATTTTCATGTTTTATGATATTCATAAAGGTCAATTACATAAAGCTTATTATGACTGGTGTATTATCAGAAAAAAGTATAACTTTACTTGACCCGGTCTGCCATTTAAAATGTAAACAAGGCAAGTGTTATAAATTAAGAACATTGATGCTTTTGCGAAGTATTCTAGGATTAAATTCGACTGTAGATAATGTTTCTTTTTCTTAATGTTTGAATTACATATCAATAAAATGAATTGAAATGGAATAAATACAACATTTAAAGTAATTATGGCCCTTTAGGGCCGGTCTTACAATCTCCTCATAAGAAAGTTATTTGTAGCAAATAAGCTATTTGGAGGATCTCAAGGGTTTTGATTGGTCGTTGCCATGGAGAAAACAAGCTATTTGACGAATAAGTAGTTATTGGGACATTGTAAGACTGGACCTTACAGTATGCCTATTATATAGACGAGCACTTATTCCCCTACGGCTTACGGCATCCCCTGCGTGCTGTTCCCACGACATTGAAAACTCCAGAGAGCTTAGCCTTGGCCTTGGGTACTGACATCTCATTCCGTTGTCTTTATGTATCGCGCACTTTGATCTGATAGTTATGTGAACGAGCGAGTTGTAAATCTGTATGAGAATACGAAATACAAGCGCATAAAATGCGCATTCTTACTTTTTAATTATGATATCAGTTTTTGTGGAATCCTACAACGTCATAACTCCCTGCGCTACAGTCCTGAGTACCCAGAGGAACGGGACATGTCATTCTTATGTAGACAGGGGGACAGGGACATTGCATTCTTACTTTTTAATTATGATATCAGTTTTTGTGGAATCCTACAACGTCATAACTTCCTGCGCTACAGTCCTGAGTACCCAGAGGAACGGGACATGTCATTCTTATGTAGACAGGGGGGACAGGGACATTGCATTCTTACTTTTTAATTATGATATCAGTTTTTGTGGAATCCTACAACGTCATAACTCCCTGCGCTACAGGCCTGAGTACCCAGAGGAACGGGACATGTCCTCCTACACAGATAGGTAACCCGTGATGACATATGAATACACAGCTACCACACACGTCACAACACAACACATTCCCGCCATCGCATGCGCGTTATCTGTGTGGAAACAACACCTACAGCTATTCAGTAGGATGCAGACCAAGTCTAGTTATAAAGATAACTCGTGGACAGCTTCGGTAGCCTTGCGCGGAGTCAATGATGTCACTGAAACTAGAAACAATTCTTGGCATTGCAACCAAGGACGCGCGGTCAAGACGCTAATAACGCAGAGCGGCAGGACGGGACGAGATGGGACAAACTAATTTGGTTTTGGTTCGAGACTGCATCAAGAGTCGATAGACTTGCAAATGAAGCGAGCGAGTGCATCGATGTTTTTTTTGTGCCACATTCGGTTACTGATCTGATGAAGCGAGTGCAGCGCGTGTGGAAACTCCGTTGTTTAGCCCGGAGTCATCTTCGTAGCGCATCTCAATGGGCAGCAGGATGGTAATACTCATCGGAGACTCGAACTAAAGAATGCCACTGTTTTGATTTGGGTCATGCGTGGGATAAAAGTATAAAATAACATTAAATGTTCAAAGACCCCGGGTACGACCTTGACATTTCAAAGGTATCGTTATATTCTTTATAGCCTTGCTTCAATGTAAAAAAACAAAAACAGCTAAGTCCGAGGTTTGCTCATTGTATGGAGTAGAATGCTGCTTTGGGCGCGTCACTTATTATTGGACTTATTTGTCTTATTTCGTCGGGGCGGACACAACACAAGACGCTCGGAAACTAACTGTAGAGCAGAGCATCGCTTCCAAAGACCTTATTAACCGTAACCGTTCGATTAGAGCGGTTATGTATAATGGCCTCTAATCATGCGTGAACGTAATAATATGCTGTTTGCGGTTCGCAGCAGTCTAACGCTCTCGACATTTATAAGTAATTAAGCAATTACTCACCAACGATTAAATAATTATCCTACAATTGACAAGTAAAGGACTCATATTTCTTCATTAGACAGTTTTCTTTCCCACTCAAGTAAATTAATATTATTTGTTACAGGCGAACATAATTGAAGCGTCACATATTATTACAATATGGATGCATACGTCAATTATGTCTGGAGTAAACACGCGTGCTAATATAAATATCAGCACAGGTGATAAATTGTAAATATGGAAGTCATTCGCAAAAGGTGCAGCTTTTCATTTTAATGTGAAGATATTTTATAGGTTTTTCAATAATGAGTGTAATTACAAGTCAGATACACGGCGAACGCTGGCAACCTAAGGCAGAGCTATTTATTTGTTCTTGCTGGGTAGCTTGGATACTGATAGTCTAGAGCACTTCCCTGCCCGAGGGGCTATGTGGGTCTACTATGACTATGAAAACTGAGCGTCCGACGTAGAATATACCGTAAGAAAATTAGCGCAGAAATTAGACAATTAATTGACGTGGAACTAAATATTAGCAATTACACGGAACTCTGCTTCCAATGTAACGTAATGTTAACACTTGACAACTTGACACTTGACAACACGTTGACAACTGGAAAAGTATCGTATAATAGTAACGTGGAAATTTAAAATAACACGCAAATATTTTATGGAAACATAAAGTGGGAACGTAACATGAAAATTTAACACAAAACATATTAAGGAAATGTAACTTGTAAACTTAACTAAAAACAGTACGTAGATGTGTACTTTCAGAGGGAATGTATCGTTAATTTTGGCTCATAATTTTAACGTTGTAGAAACATTGCGTCACTCACAGAAACATCATAATAGACGAAACTCAGCCTTCTGATCATCCCTAGTGACTAATTAATATGGTTCTCTGTACTACGCACTAGTAATATCTACCACGCCCACAGACATTGCACGCTGCATATAATGGTACGACCATGAGTCTACTAAAGCCTTCGTGTGATGTGATGCGCAGAATTGTAAACATCGACTAGAAAATCTAGTTCCAGCAATTACGGAAAGATTGTATCTCTTTATAGATTGAATAGCGTAGTTCGAGTCCCGTTGAGGTCAGTAGCCGCGCACTTAGATCCAGTCATGGAGACTAAAACCGATGTATTGAGTTATTATATGTTAAGCTCGTTCGTTTCCCAATATATTTTCAACATCAGTTGGTATTTTTTCAAACCATCAAAAAACTTGTAGATATCATGAAGGTTATATCTACTGTTTCATCATTAGAATGGTCATTATAGTGAGTGGAACATAGTGTTATTTAATTTGACTGTGCCCACCACGCTCGCTGCGAGTAGCCATATTCACCTGCGCCCATGCACAGTTGAACGCCTGCCTGCATAATAACAAGGCGTCTCGCTAGGTCTAATATCATATAATTTATTAGCTTCAAACACCTGAAGCAGCTTAGCTCGATGCGCGATCGCCAATCACAAATAAGACGATGCATGAATATCCGCCTAGGGTATATCATGCCAATCACTTACGCTAATGGAAATCGCTCAGAGAAAGGTGTGGATTTTTCCACAATGCCTGTCGGAATCCGATGAGACAGCTTATACATATTATACAAGGAGGTGTGACTACCCATGTAGAATGTACTTTATTTCAATTTACAAGTCGTACTGTGGGAGGGTCATGAATAAATAATAAAGAAATGTATCTACATAAACCTGACCGTTACATTCGTCATTATGTCGTTTAACGTGCCGTGAACGACGGGTTGTCTGAGGTCTGAGGTGGGTGGCTCAGAATCATGAATGAACACAGATCTGGAGTAAACAAACTAATGCGTCTTCAGCTCTCTTCAAGTAAAGTGAAGGTGCGTGGATGTCCAACTGCGGCGCTACCAATACTGCAAAAAGAAAATGCTTTACTCGTTATACTTTATGAAACGCGTCATCTTGTTGAAATGTAGCGTTTCTATAAGGTTGGTTACAAATTGTGTCAATACAATATTATTTAAATGTAACTGAATACATAAATAATTATGATTATGTAACATTATAAGTAACATCTTAAATTCATTATTATGACACATAAATTAGTTCAGTGAAATCCCTCAAATTTTCTGAATGCTGCCCTCGTGAGAGCCCTTGGCCAATGAAAGAACAATAATTTTAATAAATAGTGAGGACTGAGGTTCAAACTTCCATGTACTCCAAACGCTTTTTGGATAACACACGGTAATCGGGCTCTTCCCTCGCACTGTTGATTCTTCTTTGAGAATTTCATAAACTCTTTCCTTCAGATAATATACTTCATCAAACATGAAACATGAAAAAGTATCATGAAAACACTAGTAGGTGTCGGTAGTCTAAAACGATTCTATAGCTACCGGACGTTGGCATCAGTAAAATCGAATGCATTATACTAAGTAAAAGTCTATAATGCATTATCGATGCATCAAATTGTATGTTCGTCGCTTGCAAAAAGTCTACCGTTCGAACAGCTTTTGTCGATTTCGTTTCTAAATTTAAACTTGCTCAAGGACGATCGAGTGAGGTTTCCAACACAAAAAACTTGATTGTCTTGTAAAGACGTTATGCATTTGCGTCATTATTTCGAAACTGCTATTTGAATTTTGATGGTTTTATTTGTGTGACACGTTCCAATATTAACCAGACTTATAAACTAAACTCGACTTCAAGTATAACGTTTCGATTTTTTAATCACCAGATTTCGAAAACAGTTTATGAACTGTTACTTTTTTCCAAGATGGTGAACGTTATGAGGCTAACTATCTTTGAAGTTAGGTGGCGTAATATATATTGTCGGTGAACATTGCCGTAGGCCGTACAATAGAGGTGGCATCTCCAATACAGGACCCGGATTCACAAGAGGTCCTAAGTCTTTTTTTGGTCTTATCTCTAAGACCGGCCTAACTTTAAACCTCTTATAAAACCAGGAAAATGTCTTAGAACGGATTTTAAAACATATTATTGGAATGTTCATTATGTCCTTGTTCTCACCAGAAATTGGTAACTTTTTATGTGACCTGGGTCTGGTTTTACAAGATGTTCAAAGCTAGGCCGGTCTTAGAGATAAGACCAAAATAAGACTTAGGACCTCTTGTGAATCCGGGCCCAGGAGTGTCTATCATCCCGTACACAGTGGTTTTTTTGTCAACAAACAAATCTTCACATCATCTGGTAGCCTATGATCTATACACCAAGCCTGTCAGTCCAAACCGCTCGGTTATCCCTGTGGTTTCACGTGTTGTGTTTCTGTTCCAGGACTCCAGATGAGGATGCGTTCCTCGGAGTGGTTCCTCAGCCGCAGGACTCTCATCGGGGCGTGGATCCTTCTCCTGCAGGTAGGTGCTGGGTTAGGGTACTCACTCACTCACTTTACTAACAGATAACATTCATTAAACTGTAACTAATGGTCCATAACTTCAACAAGTGCCCTAGTGTTTCATGAAAATTGTTACATTTATTCAAGAAATTTGATAAAGGAATGATCTCTTTGCGATCATTGAAATTAAAATTATATCAGCTTTAATTAGTGGAATCAACTGAAAAACTAGTGTAGTTGTGTGAATAGTATGAAGAGTACGGCGAATCAGGTTCTTTTTGACTTCATCATTTTAGTGTCAACAAATTTAATTTAATTACTTAGTTTATGCTTATATATTATACATTTTTATCACTCCAGTATCAATGAAATCACTGTCGTTAAGGTGCGAAATGTATTGAGATTTCCTGCATGGGTATGTTGTTTACAATTGTATGGCGCGCATATGTCCTTCGTAGTGACGGTTTACTGAGTCATCGACTGTTGAAAACTCAACACTGGCAATCCAGCCTTTATGTTCGTGTTTTATAAACTAGAAGGTGTTAGATTGAATGATTACTCGTAAAGTTTGGTCGGTTAGCCCATTACTCCAAGGTAGTAAGTGCATGGTTGCCTAATCCTAGTAGTTTATTGCGGCACGCCATATAGTAGAATCAAGTATGTATATTTTCACTTAGACTTTGCTACAATGCTGTTTGTCAAATAAAACTATTCAATTTGATGTACTATATATCCACTTTAGGCAAACGTAAACTATATTATATGTTACGTGTTTATTTATATACTGAAGAGGCGAATCATAACTTGACCAATAGCATATTTTAAAGGCGTAAGCACAAGTTAATGAGCATAGCTGGTCCGCTCTTCGTAGGCGGTCTGGCTTCAATACAGTTTATTAGCCCTTGCACCGGTGTCGGGCCCAATGCGCACTTGGACAGCTTGATCTTAGCGGGGTCTGCTCTACGTAGTAGGCGGTCTCACTTCAATACAGTTTATTAGCCCTTGCACCGGTGTCGGGCCCAATGCGCACTTGGACAGCTTCATCTTAGCGGGGTCTGCTCTACGTAGTAGGCGGTCTGACTTCAATACAGTTTATTAGCCCTTGCACCGGTGTCGGGCCCAATGCGCACTTGGACAGCTTCATCTTAGCCGGGTCTGCTCTACGTAGTAGGCGGTCTCACTTCAATACAGTTTATTAGCCCTTGCACCGGTGTCGGGCCCAATGCGCACTTGGACAGCTTGATCTTAGCCGGGTCTGCTCTACGTAGTAGGCGGTCTCACTTCAATACAGTTTATTAGCCCTTGCACCGGTGTCGGGCCCAATGCGCACTTGGACAACCTCATCTTAGCGCGGGGTCAGCTCAGCTCAATGGCCGACTGTACCACATGTCAAAACAAACACTTGGAAGTCATCAAATGAGCGTTGAACCGAGATATTCGCAATCAACCTCGTCTTCTCGATGCTTTGCTTCGGTTGAGGAAACGAAGCCGCGTCTACAAACACTTTTTAAAGATTAAGATTAATTTAAAATACTCTCGTTTCATTGGCTTATGAACGGCATATCGTGTTCTGTTCTGATTGGTTGTTAGTTACTAACATAAGTGCTTATTAGCGCTTAGTATTGCGTGCGAAACTTCCTCATGATTCATTAGGACTAGACCTACTCACTTAATCCTTGAGTTGTGACTTAATCCATATGGATGTTTCAAGAATATAATTGTGTACTTACGACAGCTTCGGTGTTATTTAAAAAACAAACGCTCATTAGTGGCATTGACCGTGCGTACAGTTGGATTACTTATATTAATTAGTATTTACTATTTTAACTTCCAAAGTGGAAACAATTTATGAAGATCATTACTAGCATTCGTTATCTTTTCAAGCGGGTAAATGTGCAGAAAAGTGAGCTGACAAGAAACACGATGGATACCAATAAAAAAAGTGTTCTTGGGGAAAATAATTGACGGTTATAAGTAACTTAGAAGTGAATATAAACGTATCGTAAGAGTGAGCGATATTGTAATCGTCAGAAGGTGGTTGGCCGACCTTGAGGTGTGTACATCCAACTGTAAGCGCAGCAGCCAACCAACAAAGCAGCCAGATGCAGTGAAGGCGATGTAGAGATTGCATGAGACCGACATAGGTTCAGCTTTATCATGCGAGACTCAGAGCCCGGAGGTTGCGGGTTTTATTCCCGTTCGCGTCAATCTTGATTGGAGATATCTAACATAAGCCACTCATAAAGGTGATTACTGAAATTGAAGCCTTAGGAATAGATAGACCATATCCATTCCTTCAGAACTAGCCGCCTACCTCACACAGTGCGTTCTCTGTATAAATGCAAGCAACCCAAGACAATCGTACACATGCTTTCGTCACTGGCGAGGTATTCGTAGCCAATCAGCGATCGTTATCTGCGTGCGTTTGTCTCGGGCGTTTCGCTGGTTGGCTACGAGTGCCTCGTCTGTGACGAAAGCATATGTAAGGTAGTCTTGAGTTGCCTATAGCAAGTTTCCTGCATTACGTTGAATATAAGATACTACCGTGTTACTTAATTTGGCAATCTTGAGGAAATCCAATTTGATGACGATTATTATTGCTTGTCTTGATTTTTGTAACTCATAAGATGGGTTATTTAGGCTACTCTAACCTATAGTTCTGACCAGGGTCCGAACCTTGATCGTAGATCCACCCAGTCAAGGCTCTTTGCTCATGTGAATACATCCTTGCGTTTATTTTTATTTATTTATTTATGTATTTATCATCAACAGGGACAAAGCCCCACAAGTGTGATATAATATATTGAAATACATTCAGAAAGTCCAGGTTTAGGTTTTTGGTTCGGGCTGGAGCTTTCTAATATCTGGAATACACTTAAAAGTTAAATTTGTCAATGTGATACTGGCATGCAAGTAACTGACTATAGAGCCGATTGAGCAACGAGGCACATAAGAAACGGATAGCTAATGGAAAATTGTTCCCAACTGGGTGGGTATATATACAATAAATACAAAATTGAAAATAGGTATTTTATTTATTGAATCTATTGAGACTACAACGCCTCCTTTGGCAAAGACCCAATGATTTCTAGGAAACATACTTTATGAAATGTCTAGACCAATTAAAAGAAAATGACATTAATAATATCGTTAGTTATTTGAGTTATCTGAACATGCAGGTTTGATCCTACTTTTATCTCTCAACATCAGATTTAACTGGGTAGGAAACCTAGATAACACATTGATTGCGGTTTATTGCTGATCAAAGGATGAATGTGATATACTCTAGCGCAAATCAATCTAGGCCTATCCAATTTATGTTCGAATTCATAGGATTCAATACACTTTCATTACTCATGCGCACGTCAAAGGTGTTCCACCTGATGTGCGCTCAGGCACGCCGTATTTTTTAACCTCACCCTAGTAGAGCAACCAGCTGCGGAAAGAGTTTCAAGGTGACGCTGATATACAGGAAGATTCTAAACTAATTGTATTGAAACCTATTGCACGAGTCTTAGCTTTCAGTGTCGTGATACACATGACTGTGGTTCGTAGAAGAAAATAAAATGAAACCATTAACCGGAATACTAAAGTTACTAATTATTAGAAGAACACTACCTTGGGTGGAATTATTTCACCAGATGGAAACTTGCGAGCCCTGGTGGCCCAATGGCCATGACGCCTACTTGGCAAGTGGTCGAAGATTTGGGTTCAATTCCCAATCAAGGTTGGAGCTTTTAATTTCTTGTATTAACACAAAATAAAACCCAGGTTCAATTCTACAATTGGAAAAAGGTAAAATCGTATTTTTGAAATTTTCCCTACTTTACGATCGCACACGACACCCGAAAGGCGTAAGAAGAATGTACTTGTTGCGTGAGACGTCATTATAGACGCTTCTAAAGAAGTAAGAAGTCATTCATAGTGAGGATTTATCGTCAGTTGGAATCCTGTAATTACAGAACATGTTGCTTTGTAGTCGTGAGTTGTCTGTCTCACGTTCAACAAACCGTTTTGTTCAAATGACAGTCTAGCATGCGGGCAGTGTCTGAGGAAGGAATCTGGTACTCCGAATTATAAAATATACTATATAGTGCTGTATATGCAGCTGTGTGTTTGCGTTTGATTGCCACTGTGCCAGTTGCACCAGGGTTCCAACAATCTACCAATCTTTGCTCTAGTCGTAGAGTAAAAGTGATATCAACACTCCCCTTCGTATCTCCAAAATATTGAAGTATCTGATGGGTTACAGAGTAGTGGGCGGTTTAATTACATACGAAATCGTTTGATTGTCAATGTGCAGCGTGTTCAAACAATCTACCAATCTTTACTCTAGTGCTCGAGTAAAAGTAAGATTAACCAAGTCTAGTATGTTTGTCTGTATGTGTGTTACAGCTCAGTGGGTGGTTTATAATTACACTCGAAAACGTTTGATTGTCAATGTGCAACGTGTTTAGCCAATCTATGAATCTTTGCTCTAGGCTCGAGTAAAAGTAAATCTAGTATTCTTATCTCTATGACACTCCAAAATATTGAAGTGGTGTGTGTTACAGCACAGTGGGTGGTTTAATTACACGTGATACCGTTTGATTGACTAAGTGCAACAGCCTTCCAACAATCTACCACAGTTTCACACCGAACAGAACAGCGCACGTGCTCTTGTCCAAGCGGTGTAAGATTTATGTCCTATCTGCGATCTCGAAGCTATGTGATACGATTTCACGCAGTGTTGTGAGGTTAAAGGGTATCACAACAGTTAGTTGCTGCCGAGCTCGTCTGTATTAGAATATCGTGCGAGGGGGCGTACGTTGCAACAGCTTCCACGCGAGCCGGTACGCCCTATCCCACGTCACAAAACTATTCACTTTCGACAGGCTATAATCTCAATTTGAATTCATAACTGATAGTCTACCCTTTTAATTATTATTACAGAACCGATTTCTAAATAGAAATTTGGAACAGGTCTGTAGACAAGCTTACAATACGCAATGCAGCTGTATAACTGACTGATACGGACATTGTAGTGCTTTGTATAGGTATAATGATCTTGTGTGGATATGTAGATTGCAATGGTGATTGACTTAAAAAAAAATTGCATCGCGGTTGAGAAATAGGATTGAGATTTTTTTAAGACTCATGGTGTATACACAGCAACATTGATCATAAAAAATAATACAGCTCAATGCTGGCAAAGCATAATCTGCCAGTGAAATAATGTATGTTCAGCAAGTGGCGTAACTCCTTATATAGTGCAAGGTGTGCAGGGCCCCGTGGGTCCCTGCTTCAACAACCGACTTATACTTTCCAGACGAAATTCTGCAAGGGTTAAGCTAGCTTAAGCTTTATTTTAGCTACATAAAAGCATTAGCGAATGCTTTTATATAGCTTTAGTCATGATAACAGGGACTTTTAGCAGTGCTTTGCTTAGGTCAATATGTTGAATGAACATCATACGTAATCTAGTGCCTGAGAATGGTGAGTGGGGGTGGGAGGGGGACAAAATTCTAACGTGCACACGGGCTCCGTAATTTTGAGTTACGCCACTGTGTTCAGCAATGTAATTATTAAAATATATCCACGTCGGTTCGCTATAAGCTTTACTTGTTTACGCCGTTTGGATGTCTGAGTGTTGGGACCACTGCTAGTATAGCTAGCACGCCCTTGACCACTCTCTCCCGGCCACACCCGACACTCAAGCGATTAGCTATACCTATCTTCTACTTCAATCATGACTAGACTGTCCCGGACCTATATATTATCACACGGGCTCGATGTTACATGATAGTCGGGTATTCGGTAGGTGATGTAATTTGGACTAATTTAGCGGGATTTTTCATATTAGAGAATGTTGATTTGTTTAATTAAACAAGCAAGTTATACTCCAAACGATCCTTGTGAAAGGTTTGCGATCTTTGAGATGATAAACATAGCAATTCACTCTCTTTTACAATAATAAGTTGGAAACCTTTTAAAAATATTGTGTGTCTTATCTATATTTTAAATTTATTCGGTTTTGGAAGTGGCAAAATACAATTTTGAGAACAATTTAAAAATTATAACCAAATGTTGGAAATTCAACCTTGTAAATTGATTATATCTCTATGGATGAATTTACTTCAGTCATATTTGATCAGAGGTAAGATGAAAAGCGTGCGTGTAGATAGCAGTGGCGCCGCTAAATCAATTATAATACTGATTAATCAAAATGTTACAAAAGTGCTAAATATCAGGAATGATATACATTATAAATGTAAATTTCCACTATAGAAACACATACTAGATACAATAGTTCAGCAATGAACTTTTGCTGGAACGCTCTCCAGAGCTGGGCCCTCTAGAGCAGATGAAAGAATACAGAGGTAAAACGCGTAAGCCCGAGGGATGGGGTGATAATACAAATTAGTGTGGGGATGAATGGGGGTAGAACCGCTACAATGGAACCAGTGTGGAAAAACGATAAGAAAACTGAATTGGTGCTCAGTAGGAGCGAGGGGGAGCCGTCACAGTCTAGGGCTGAGCTTTTTCTACAAAGTACTGGCTAAGGAACTGAATTCGTTGAATGACGAAAACAAATATCATTTTAAACGTCCTTTGCTTTCTTTCTTTCCAAATGCGCACACACACACACACCCGAAGTACATCTAGGGAATGATTACTACAGTTTGAGTTTGAGAAGGCCTGTCGTAGAGTGCTGATCAGCATCGAAATGTTGCGCTTTATTTATAACTTTTGCAACATATATAACATTACTACAGAGTTTAATGTTCTAAGTACTAGGTTCTCACGGTATTTACTCATTTTGTATACATGATGGTGTTGCTTTACGTCTTATATTTTAGAAACTACGCTAATCTAGATCTTTTTGTAGTAATACTAGAATTTGACCATGGCACTGATTTACAAGGAGGATACTCATTTAAAAAAAGGTATTTACAAAAAACATATTTAATCAAAATCGTGTTTTTTAACATAAACATATTTGTTGGTTTGTATGTTTGCTTCTTAGATCGATAATTACCAATTCCTTTAGTATTCAATTCGTGCTAATGCAGTATTATAAACACACAATATATAAATTACCAAATGTAAATAAAGTTTTAGTTGATCAAAATATCTCAAAAAGCAAAAATCATATCTTAAGTAAACACATTATTATAAGTAAAATAAGTGACTCCCAGGAACGAATTACGCGTACAACACCCAAACTCCAGCAATCACATCATGACTACAACCCGTGCAAACATGGGTGTGTGAAGCGAGGTGTACTGGAATATTTAGCGAGGTGACTCAACCGGGATATATCGGAATTAAGTTGTGGGTATTTTCCTGTTGTCGTAACAAGACATAACATAACATGAATTATGTGAAATAAATTGGCCAGCGGTCAATCTTGAGTCGGCCCTGACGTTTGTCTTGCGTTGCTTGGCAGGAGGTTGTCTATCAGGGCCGATCTTAGGGCGTGTTGATACTGGCTAAGTTGAGTAATTATTTGATGTATTGATCACATGATTGAGTGTATTCCTATCTTGACAAAGTCCAAATCCCATTATTTGGTCGTAACTCGTTATTAAGTTAATAAATCTTGTTCGTCGTGGTTTGTACGGCCGTGGTGCAATGTGTGCCTACATACATGTAACGTGATGTATAATCTCTGTACACCTCTGTCTTACAAGCACCTTCAAAACCACATCGCTTGATGCAAATCAGCGGCTTTCTTTCTGCATTCTTCACTTCAAAGTATTTAAGTATACCTCGGAAACAATTTCTCAATGAAGTCAAAGTCTAACTTGCGGTGTAATTGTGTAGGTTGATAAGGCTTGGTTCGATAATCGATAATGCAATCCTCCCACCGTCCCAACATGGAACACCAATATTTGAACACGTGGAATTGACATGTAGAAATGTAAGGCTGGCAGAAAAGAGGGAAATAAAGGAGATAGGTCGTGTGTGTATTAGTTTTGATGTAACTAAAATATCTTTAGCAGCTCTGACAATAATCAATTATATATCAAATAATGTATAGATCCATAGTCATAAATAAATAATTAACCTTCGGTACGAAGAATCATCAAAATACCCAGCATTCAGAATTTACTTACGGAATGTTTTGTGAAACCCTGTTTGTATTTTATGCGCGCTTGCAAATCTGTTCCTGAAGATGAAACAAATCTTGCTGAAAACGTGTGATGTCTATCTGCCTCAGGACTCCTTGTCCCACACGTGTAGGCTATAGCTATAGAGCTATAGCTTAGGCTAAGGCTAAGGCTAAGGCTAAGGCTAAGGCTAAGGCTAAGACTAAGGCTATAGCTTCCTCCTCAGACCTCAGGATTCCTTGTCCCACACGTGTAGAGCTATAGCTATAGAGTTATAACTAAGGCTAAGGCTATACGGCTATAGCTTCCTCCTCAGACCTCAGGATTCCTTGTCCCACACGTGTAGACTACAGCTATAGAGCTATAGCTAAGGATAAGGATAAGGCTATAGCTGCCTCCTCAGACCTCAGGACTTCTCGGCCCACACGTGTAGGCTATATCTATAAGACTATAGCTAAGGCTATAGCTGCTTTCTCATATCTCACGTGTATAGGCTATAGCTATAAGGCTTTAGCTAAGACTATAGCTACCTTCTCAGACCTCATGACTCCTCTGCCCACACGCCTAGAAGAATGGAATACCAGTTGGGCTCAAGGAACGCACTCGCGCGCTCGACGAAATACTGATTTTGGTTGTACATTCTTCTGCGTCAAGTTACAAGTACTCGTATTTGGTATCAGGCAGCAACCTGTGACAATGTAGGGTCGGACTCTTCCCTCGCTATTGCACGACCACGTTGAGATAGCTTTATTATTCCCGGCATGCACTTCGTTACGAGATACAGTGTCCGAGTATTTTCAAACAACTCCAGCCTTGCATGTAGTGTCCACTTTGGAATTTCTTCACAGCTTTAAGTTAACAGTGAATTATAGCTCCGTATCTGTTGGAACAATGCACGGCTAAATACTGACCCACCCACAAATTGGCAGCTCGATAGTTGTTGGTTAACCTTGTCAAAACAGAACGAGAATGAAAGGGAAATTACACACACGCCTAGGAAGGAGTTAATGTCATGTGTATGTTATCTTATTCATTGTAAGAAATTAATAGACAAGGTTAAGAAATGGATAACAATGTGTTGTGATATGCGGTGGCCGCCCGCCCGTATGGTCACGTGATAGGTATGGAAGGATAAATTCGCTGCATTATATATATTTGTTCCGTAAGGCGTAAAGTACTAGACGAAAAAAAGTAATTTAATTTTCCTTTTTATTTTCCGCCCTCGTCTTCAAAATTATTTCACTTCAATCTATAGCCAGCATAATACATGACTGTCTCAGTGGATAGTGTGTGTTCTTCTTTCATGGCGTATAACTTTAATGAATTACTAATTATTGAGTGATGATCCCACATCGCTCATCTTCTCGATTAACTCCACCGCAAAACATGAACATTAATCTCTCTTGTCCCAATAAACAAATAATCAGGAACAAGTTAACGAAGGACATGGACACGAAAGCTATTTCAGAAATCTCGTTTTTCATCATCACCGTCGACATAAAACAAAAACCTCTCATACATTCGTATACCATCGCTATTGGTCACTACTATTGCGAGTTGTCATGACTGCTATACGACCCATACTCAACACACATACTTGATGTAGGTGGCTCAGCGAAAGCACGATTATCTGATGTAAGTGATCGCCAGTTCGATCCTGTCACCGACAATCCTGACTGAATGTGTTCCCAATGTTTTGTTTTTTGTTTGTTTTGTTTTGAACATCAAGGAAAAGTTGTACACCGTACATCAGGGATTATTGAGATGGAACATTCAACTCATTGTAACTTACAAAGTGTATTATGTTGTTACTAACGTTATTCCAGCTTTTAACTTTGATTGATCAAGGTCTGATTGAAAATAATAGTGGATGCCATTTTCACAATTCAGGCAGTATTCATTGCAGGACGTACAATAAAATGTTACAGAATAGGGTCCCATGCAAAGTTCAGTTTGAGTAATAATAATCTCATCCTATCCCAGGTTAGACGGTGCTGTGTATGTATTTAGTAATTTTTCGTATGAATACCCGTTAAAGGGTGCACACCAGCTTTACCTGATGTGCCCCTCTTCAGGTGACAAACTAGGTTATTAAGGTGTTTGGATAGCTGGGAAGGAATGTCCGAGGGCTATTAGTAGGACTGAATCGCAGCCTCGGAAAAAACCTTCAGTCCGGACTGCCGGTGGCCGGAATCGAACCGGCGACCTCCCGAATTAGAGTCTCGCGTCTTACCGCTGAGCCACCTATGGACTCGCTCTGTCAGGACTCTATCCCCGTGTGGTCTTACACTTTCAGACTGTGCGCAAGGATGGCGTGGAGGGCCATGGCAGACTCATGGACCCGCCTGCCAGGAACAGCATGTGGAGGTTCGGCTTCCCCAACCCCGTCAACTACAACGACAACGAACTCTTCTGCGGCGGATACGCGGGTAAGTGACTTTACTTATCCTGCACATATCACATGTCTGGACACTTTAATAGTTCCCCATCGTCAGACAACTTGCAGAGCTTGGATACCTTGTGTAGGTTCTTTGCAAGTTGGCAGATGCTGATCGGTTATTTGTTCACCTTAGCTCAAATTCTCCTCGATGGAAGGAATTACAGAAAGTCAGAAAATGTCTCGAGATTGTCCAGACAAAATGTACCTTGTTTAATTGCTAACGTTTTTCAAATAAGTAGAAAAACTTGCTGTAGAACCAAATTGACTTCGGTAAAGAAAGCTCAGACTACCATACAGATGCAACGATTTGCCAATCACTTACGTAATATTTAATTGTGGGGTCTACGCCCGATAGTTCAACTATCGATTCGTTTTGTTTCACGCACTCAATCCAATTTAAGTGATAGCGATCACAGCGATACGATTACAACTCTATACTTAAAGCGTCTAAAACTTATCATATGCTAATCATGCTCCCACATAGGTTATGAGTATGATGTTGTCTGCATCAGAACGAGAGAGAGAGAGAGAGAGAGAGAGAGAGAGAGAGAGAGAGAGAGAGATTAATCAGTCGAGTAACTTGCACCTTTGGCGGGGGGGGGGGGGGGGGGGGGCAATTTTAAACAAGAATGATCACTGTCATGGAAGAGAGTTTGTGCGGACGCTGGCAAATTATACCCCCGTAAATGTTTTTATTTGTCGCTCGCTTTGTCCACTGTCATAAACATTAAATCACGTCAACAAATATTAGTGACAACCCTTTATAATATTTGTTAGTGCTATGCAATAGGTGCATAGCTTTATAAACAAAATTTATAGTTTTTACTTTTTATACGTTCAGAAGTTGTGATTGCAGTTCTCCCCAACCCCCTCACCCTCTCTTATCCAACTGGGAGGGGGTAGCGACCCCTTGTTACGCCACTAGAACTAATGTACGCGATGTGTTTCCGCAGTCCAATGGGAGCAGAACCGGGGTCAATGTGGGATCTGTGGTGACCCCTGGCACTTCGAGGAACCGAGACCCCACGAGGCGGGGGGTCAGTACGCCAAGGGTGTTATCGGCCGCCATTACACTTCCGGTCAAGAGATCGACATCGAGGTCGAGCTGACAGCCAATCACTGGGGTCGCTTCGAGATGTTCCTGTGTCCGAATAACAACCCTCAGTACGAGGCCACACAGGACTGTTTCGACAGGTACGTTACAAGCTGCAGTATTGCAGTATAGGTTATTGTTAAGACGACATCGAGGTCGAGCTGACAGCCAATCACTGGGGTCGCTTCGAGATGTTCCTGTGTCCGAATAACAACCCTCAGTACGAGGCCACACAGGACTGTTTCGACAGGTACGTTACAAGCACCAGTACTGCAGTATAGGTACTGCCGGGGGCCCTATTCTATAATTTCTGCCTGAATTGTTATGTAATATTGAACGAAAAAGTCCGAAAAACGAAAAACGAAAAACTCAAGCTGAATTCATTGCATGATATGGGATAAAACATTGCCGAATAGGGCCCCGGGCGGGGAATACTACATCATTAAAACTGCTTGAAATTGTTTTTATTCATATTTAAAGAATGCTACATGACCTCTAAAACGTAAGGGCGCTGGATCCTGTGACTTTGTAAACACGACAGACCCAATGCTAAAGACTTCTTATATTGCAATCAGTACGGAAGTTATTTTTTCTTTATTAAATCCAAATTTACTTTTCAAACCTCAAAATTACCCTACTAATCATAGTATTATAACTATACTAATTATAGAACTATAATTATCTAAATAAACATACAATCCGTTGTGATCAAGAAAATATGTCAGGATGCAGTGACCTCACTTTTTTTATTTGATTAATCATTTTTTAGGTATAATTAGGGAGTGGTTATCTCGTGGGGTTAAAAATGTATATACATATATTATTTTATCTTCCCTATTAAGAAATAAAACTGATTTACAAATGAGGGTTAACCGATTATAATTCGAAGATTATCTTTGCCGATAAGGCCCCCCCCCTCATTTCTCTCATCTCTCGACGACCATTAATAACGCAACATGTACTCTCCATAACACGGCGTTTAAATAACCGTTCAACTAACATTCAGTGGTGATATCTTCACGTATTCGCTCCTAAGACTATTCGTATTGGAAGCGTATTTTCACTTCTGTCTTCACGCTAAACCCTAAACCGTTCAAGCTGAATATAAAAGAATATCGACGAAATTGGACTTTCACGGAAAATGAAATCGAAAGTTCGTCTGGTAATTATACAAATAATATTTATGTTTAAAATCTTGCAGTTATTTCCCGAAATACGCTCTATTTTTAAATTAGAATGGTTGACGAAAACAACAACCGAACAGCTAAAATCTCATTTGTGTTCGTGTACAATCTAATTAGCGGTATTTATCGTATGTGAGAACAACAATAGCTCGCTACTATGCCATAGAAAGATAGTGAATAGAGTAAACAAGATTTTAGGTATCAATTGACGTATCTGTGCAACTCACATCAGTCTACTACACAGAGCAGAGAGCAGAGAGTCATGTGTATAAGTGAGATTCACACCTGCATGAATTATGCAGACTGCTCATTACACGGGTATGTTACCTCGGCAGTCGCCAGTAGCGTAATCGTGCCGCTCTCGGATCATGATGGGTGGGCGGAACTGTCAAAACCATGAGCCCGAACTATCATTTCCCTTGGCAACATGAAAAAGAAGATATGTTAATATGTCATATCAATCATATCTTTCAATTAATATTTTGGTCAAGTGCCACATACGTCATGCTTAAAAGAAGTTTCAGTAACGCCTACTCATTTGTCTATATCACTTCAACTCGTGCAAACATGGTCGCCTACTCGTTCCTAAGAAGAACAATAATTTAGGGTTGGTTTTTGTATAAACTGGCAACACTTATATACATTTTTTCAATCTCTCTTATTATAAATTGATACAATTGAAAGCCATGGAGAAAAAGAAGAGTTTACCTAAGATATAATAACTGTCGATAGAAATTTCGCGATTTCGCTAGACCCTATTAATTTTATTTATAAGAATAACAAAAACGTTATTCATAATTAATCTCGCTGTTTTGAGTAAATGGGATCACAAATCACTTACAACTTGTGGACTTTCAGCCATTAAAATATTATATGTATATTGATGGCGATTTAGCGATGTTATTTCAATTTTCCGTTAGTGTACAATGAGAACTTTTGTCTAAAGTCTGTAAAAAAAGTATAATTTATATAATATCTTTGAGCAGCTCTTGTCTTTTTGTTTCAAGAAGTGCTGCTGGCTCGTTTATGATCAATCAATAAACCACGATCACAAGGTCACGAAAGTGTAAAAATTAGAGTGGAAACACTGATGGCAACACGTTACAATTCTCTTTGAGAATGACACCTTTATATTTGGATGTAGTGTTGTAAAGTAACGATAGAGTCTACCCAACCTCGTGTATGGGATACATTTTTGGTCGTGCTGTAACTTAATAAATCATACAATAGTGAATATTCGTTATAATTTTTAAATTATATTCCATCAAATCTATTTTGTAAAATACACGTATTTAACTGAAAACAAGTGATCTATTTTTGGATTCCAATAAAACATAAAATATATTTTTTATATCAACCACCCACACTATTTTCGCCCACTATGAAAAATGATCATTATCAGAGTATTTGGTTGAGTGGAATCTAAGAGGTCTGTAACATTCTTGTTCATGTCATCTACTCAAACGTTGATGATGCCAACAAGTACCGTTGTAAATGCACGTTACCCTCTATAGGCCCCTCGTGTGGTACCACAAACCACTCACGAAACATCCAACACCAAACGCGCGCGCCAAATAGACGTAATTAATAGTTCCTCAATGGTTGCCAAGTTTCGAGCGCTCGTGCTTCACTAATGTTCCTTCGGATCCAGTAACTTGTGTGAAGGCCGTAATTCAATTTTAATATGCTTCGCTGGAAGTCAGTATCATCTTTATCGTGGAAACGTACTAGTAATCATTTGTATAACCGACTACCTTAAATGAATAATACATAGATGTTATTTGGCAGGAGACCATGGTCTTCCTTGATTAATATTTAAATAATAAGCACAAGTGAACCACTATTTATACTAACATTACTGTAATAGTTTAGGAATATATTTTTAAACAACTGGTGCGTTAAACAAATGTTGATATTAGTACTTGAACAAATACTGTGCAATACCATGCAGGAAACGAATGCATTTCACAGTTGTCTGCTAATTGAGATAGGTTATCTGTTCTCTTGATATGTATATCAGTGAACATCCATTGATGTTTCATCTTTCATCGGTATGTATTTATCATCCCACAAAGAAACGTCTTTATTTCTTTATCGGTACATATCGTGTTTGCAGCTGTGACCTAAAGTATCGCACGAATCTATTAAACAGAGTTTAATATGATGCTTATGAAATAGTTTTGTTATTTTCAATGGCATGTCACTTTTGGTTTTGAGAGTTGCTAATCGCTTTTTCATAATGCGATATAAATGGACATTAAAATCACACAGGATGCGATCGTCGCGATCCACATCTCAATACCACCCATTCATAATGATATACGATATAACGGATCTTGGAACAAAATTATAAATCCATTAGGCATCTGCACTTAATCATGTTCTTCGCGCTAGAAATGGAGAGATTAATAACGATAAAATCATTCAGTTAATTGTTTTGTTTGTTGAGACGTCTTCGTGTAAGAGATTCACGAGTTGACTCGGTCGGTAAACTCGACACACACCTTGCATTACCTTACCTTGAACTTTCCAATAAAGATCCTTATTGCACGCAAGCTATGTTTTAATTTAAAACAAAAGTCGTGTGCAGACTGCTAATTCGTGGTTGAAAACCTGTGATTATTGACTCAAAGCTTTCAAGCATCGATGTTTAACTTATGTTGTTCATTTGGGAAATAAACAATCCTCCGTTGAAAAAAAAACATGTTTCACGATTAAATAAATCAGAGAGGGTTTCAAACGAATGTAAATGTGATACCGACAAAGATATCTAGACACGGTCTATTTAGCTCTCATTGATCCTTGTAATTTAAGATAACCGAAGATAATTTAAAAATTATCATCTTTATGTGTCATTAAAATCGTTTGATGATATAGATTATTTGCACGAACAACTTTTCTCAAGCCACCCCCAGTTTTACGCAACGTCAATGATTGGCCTTGTAATATTATTTGTTGTTCTACGACGTACTCGACAGCTAAGTGATATGACGTCAGCCGAATCAGATCCATCACATATCGCCGTTGGTCATCTTGCGAGGACTCCAGTTGGGCTTTTGACAGGTTCGGGGATTGAGAGTTGGTTGGCGTTGATGATGTAGGGAAATTCAATCGTATCAAAATATAATACTCTTCCCATCTTCATGAAAACGTTAACTTAGTTATGACTGCATCAAAGCAGTTGTGGAAAGAAACCAAGATTGCTGTGATTTACAACAGTTTATACACACGATATAAATCACTCAAAAGGTGGGAGACGGTTGAACCGTATAACGTTAATCTACTCTAACAGCCTTCGTCCTGGCTTTCAGTGTCTGGGCTGGGAGATACTCGGCGCTATAATTGTAGACAACAATAGCTTGTAGCTCAACACAGACGTCCGGTTGGAGTCGAGATGGAGTATCTTCTTGGATAGATGCCTTGAGTGAATATAAGCTCTTTGTGGTCATTGTGTGATGTAATATGGCGAATAGGCAAATGTGATGGTAGGAATAGCGTTGCTCGGCTGTGATGCGAACCCAGAAAATACCGCACCACAGATAACTAATTAACTTGCGTAGTTAATTAGTTATCTGTGACCGCACTATATTTAATACTTTCGACGTTGAGGGACGTGGCTCAAAATTGTTAGACCGGATGCGATATACTGTGCGATTGAATGAGTGTGATGTGTTAGGGTACGGTCAGGGTGGTTTATGAAAGGTACGATAGATAGATAGATTGATTGATTGATTAATGTCTTTATTGATGGCGGGATTAATGCCTGTTAAGCATTCTCTTCCATTCAACCATTTTTTAAATACATGAACATAGACTATAGGCACAACATTATTAATTTTTAATCCTAGAAAGGTGTAAGGGTAGGGTACGATAGACAGGGTACGACGACACTGACAGCCGCCGATAGGTTGTAATTTCAGTGTTTGCCGACAGGGTACAATAGACAGGACAGGGTGTGTATTCTTCTGTGTGCAACGACTTATACGACTTAAACAAACCTGTAAAATTAGAACCTTGTTTGGAATGCCATTATTATGTGATTGTCAACTCGGTGGTAAAGAAGGGTGATACCAGGGTGGCTTGCTTGCGCCCGTGTCGTGTTGCGTTGTGCTGGGCGTGAACGCAACATGCATCATTCAGTCGTGGGTTAATTGATGATGCCTCAGTACTGTATATTACCTGTAATTTAGTACTGCACACGGGCATACCCTCCCATCCCACATAAAGAATCACCTCGCTAGATTCAACTTGTACTTACTTCTAGATGTATGGTCCTCGCTAATGAAACATGAATATGTGTAAGCATATTTAATTAACTTAGCGCACACCAAAAGGGAAACCCACTTTTAGGTAGGGTAGGAGGATTAAGTTATGTAAAAGCTAGAACTAAAACAAAATGTTATTTTAATTTTATAAAACCTTTCACGTTATGTGTAACGTAGACTTTTATTACGGATACAGGTAGTCTGAAAATGATAAATGCGTAACACCGAATAAACCGAGGTAATTTGTTGTTAAAGAAAACAAAAAACCGTTAATTTGAACCCGGGAAAGAATACGTTCGGGTGTTTAACTATCCCCTATCTCTTCAACTATCTACTACAACTATCCATTATCTCAATCATTTTAAAACAATTTTTACCGACAGAAATCGTTTTTTCCGCAGGACGCAGGTCGAGACGTTCTAAAGTACCCTCCGATACATGTATGTATTATTCTAGAGCCCGCCCGTCTTGACTCAAACACTTGTTATTCCAGGTATCCCCTCTACATCTCCGGGACGAGGGAAGTGAGGTTCCTGATCCCTTCAGACACGAAGAAGAAAGAGATCTTCACATACAAAGTGCGGCTGCCTCCGTACGTGACTTGTTCGCAATGCGTCATTCAGTGGACTTATTACACAGGTAAATGTCTGATGAGTATTCGTTGCACGTCCACACACAGAGCCAATCACAACACAGTACACACTCGCACTGTTTGTTCAAGACGGATGTTTTGAAAGGATCAACATAGCGATTGTTTTATTATTGTATACATTCGTTTTTAAATGTCGGAGGAAGGTCGTTGCTCTTGTGTCCGCAGTTGCAGTTCCAGTGTCATCGTAACTCTAGTTGTCCGCCACAAGGGGCACAATTTTATAACCGACTTACGGTAACTTTTCCACTGGCTGACAGACGAATTCCATTTGGGGAAAACAGGTTTCAAAACGACTCATAGTTTGGTAACGATGCTAATCGAGACGATGAGTGAATGATTTTGAAGACGACATCCATGCCCAAGCCAGGATTCGAACCTGGAACACAGGGATCAGGGTTCACTGGACGGACGTCTAATGACTCATCGATCAGGTCTATAACTTCTCTGGTTGGTGGATACTGATAAATGTGACGAGCTTGAACAAGTCTTCTACTGTCATAGAACACAAGAAACATACTTGAAAGTGATGCTGATAACCCGGTGAATGTGGTTTCTGTGACATCAACCCAAACCGCGTCTATCAGTAAAACTACAAAGTCTAACCCATGTGAAACTAGATCTCACTTCCTACGGCTGTAGTACATCAAACAAGATATATTGTACTCAAATAGTCTATGCAAAATATTTATTTATTATAGCTTACTGTAAAATCTCAGATACCTATAATGTATTCGCATTTAAATGAATTAGAGTATTATTTTTCCATTATTTAAAACGTTTTCCAATTCATAAACACTTGTTTCTTATTGATTTTTTTTTTTACGGAATATTATTTCATGCAGTTACTTTGTTGCGTAATATGCTTTATTTAAACATCTTTTATTATTGACTACATACCATCTGTGTAGACCCGAAAGCATGCGCGCTACCACCGTACCAAAAGACGTATGTCTCAATTGGTTTGTCTAATACAAACATTATCTAGATCCCTGTTTAAATGACGCCGCTCACTATTAGATCTGCTTGTAAAATTTACGTTACGCACATAAAAACTGAGATCCGTTTTTATAAAACAATCTTTTATGGAGACCAAACAACCTTGATGCTTCATTTGATCACTGTGTTTCAATTATTGAGTCTTGTGTCCTTCGAGTTACAAGAGGATGTGATGCATTACGTACGTATAATACGTGCGATCTCTTTAAATTGGTTTTAAATTTGCCGTATAAGAAACAGAGATGAATTTGTGCCCAGTATAGTTTGTAATGTTAATGATAGCAATGAGTGGGCAGTTTTTAGCCACGCACTCGTCAAATAAATAGGTAGGTACAAAAGGCGCGCGGATGGTTATAAATTGTAATGAAATCTCATATTCGTAATCTGTTCAGTAGCACTAAATGGACATAACAATAAAATGATTACAAAATGTAAAATAGAAAGAGATAAGTAAGGCAAATTATAACATTTATTTTTATCTCTTGCTAAAACATGTATTAAACGAAAATAATATAAAATGTTGAGTATAAAGAAAGTGGTAACATTAATATATAATCCGCGTTTTTTTGTATTAAATGAAAAATGTATTATTCACACAAATGCAAACATGTTATACATTTTAGTTTTACTCCTTTGGCCTGCAGTTTTACTTCTTACGTTGGTGTCAGTGTTCTTGCGTCTGAGGAAGAGAGCGAAGCTGTCGAAAATTACACTTTTGTTTTATTTATATTTATTAACGTGGTTACTTTTCATGCGGTGTTTTATTTGTATGTATGTAATTTATTAACCAGCATGAGCTTTCGCTCTCTACAGAGAATATTTAAATATTCTCCGGTCTAAGAGTCTTGATTCATCAGTACACAATATTTTGAATGTTCAGGAGTGTGAAAGGATGCACGAATCTGAAATGCTCCTGTATTCCAGGCAACATGTGGGGCACCTGTGCGAATGGAACTGAAGCAGTCGGATGTGGACGACCGGAAACGTTCAGGAATTGTGCGGACATCACGATCACCACCAGCACATCCGGTCTACCGCCATTGTTCATCACCCAACAGGACAACCCCTTCCTTCTCTACTACCGCGACTACAAGGAGCCCAACGCTGTGAGGCCACTCATCATCAGGTGAGATAGGGGGCTCAAACACAGTGGCGGAGACTTGAAGGGGGCGGCGACAGAAGCCCTAGTCATCTAGCAACAGTAATGAAATATAGTAATATGTAAATTCCCTCTATCCCCATATTTTGGGATATAAGAGAGGAAAGAAGGGAGGAATAATATTTCAATTTAATCCAACATGAAAATAGTATTGAATACCCACAGTCTGAACATGCATTGCAAAATAATGATTTTCACCAAGAATGCGTAGTGTAAGCTCAATACAAATACAAGTACATTTTTCACGGTGATGAATCACACAGTTTTTTCATTTATTAAATGTGAGGATTGGAAATGTATTCACTGACAGGAAACCAGTTTTTCGTCTTGGTACATGGAAATATTTTGTGGATGAAATAGATAACGCAAATGATCATGGTTAGTGTATGTTTTCAGTTTATTACTTCTCCTCATTAGTTTTTCAAAACATTATCATCTGCCACAAACATAGCGACCTATAACTTTATGGAGAGTTTCTCAAGATAAAGTTTGCCCCTAATTGAGTACCTTTACTATTCAGTTGTGTTTAATACTTATTAATTAATTATGAGTTTATTTTTGATTGCTTTGTTTAGAGGTTTGGTGGAGGTGCCGGGTTGATAAGCAAGCTATGTGTTTCTATTTAACCCTGAGTCTTGCTGCGTTATTAGATGACTAACCGACTATTAGTTCATTTGAGGTGGAATTTATGATTCTATGTGTTTTGAAAATCCATTAACCCAGGAGTTTAAATTAAATTAACCACATTATAGCTTCAGTCGTAGCTGCGTTACACGAGAATACAACCTGCATGTTTTTAGGTGTATGTTTCATCCGTGCACACTAGAGGTATGCATTTTTAATATGCTTCAGAATTTCTTATCAGTCCTTCACGCTCAAATGATTCCACCTTCTAGATTGATTAAGTTAACCTGTGTTACTGAGATAGTTGGGGCACCTCAACAATAACAAAACTATTACCACAGATAAGGGATCAGTTGTCTGTGCTATTACATTATAACAATTTGATCAGCTATGAAGCAGGATCAGTATTAATTTAGTTTGATATAATCTGGGACTCTTATTTAAAATACTGTTATGTTGTGAGTTTTTTTTTTTATAAATAATACAAGGAATGTAAATGGAGGATAACAATAATAATGATGTGGACTGGTGGAGAAGACGAACTAGAGATCTGTTTCAAACCAAAGATAGGCTTTACGACGTTCAATAGGATTATGAAAGAACGAACAGACGCCCCGTGGCATTCATCCACGCTAAGATCTAATAGAGAGGCGCTATAAGGTTAACACCTAGTCGACCACGACCAATACGCTGGCATCTCTAGCCAGTAAGGTTTGAAACACGACAATGATGATGGTTTTGCTGAATACATTGTAGCCCCATCAGAATTGAAATGTGACCTGACAAATCCCTTTTCACTCATTTCTTCTTTTAAATTGTTTGATGCGTTTATTTTTGTAAGCGTATCAATAATTTTAATCAATTGTTTACGTGTTCAAGCTCGAAGCAAACACGGCTTGGTACACGTGATATGGTTGTTTGAAAACGTAGAGTTAAACTTATTATTGACATTTGTCCGGATGTTTGTATTTCAGATCTCAAGTTTGTTTGCCGACTCGCCTATTCCGAATAATTCCTGGAATGAACGACTGGTGCGAGCAGAACTGTTTGCGCTATCCTCCCAATTGTGCCCCGGAGATCTGTCACTGCCCGTAAGTACACACACCAGGATAAGTGAGATAAATAAGGTCTTAGAGAGGACGACTGGGAAACTATAAGATAGAAATGTAGAAATGAGGGCGTGAAATTAAACATTAACAATTTAACATAACGAAACGGTAGGTGAAAAATAATGTGTTATACAAATATAGGTCTTGAATAACGTGGAGATTTTGTTTATATCCGAACCAAAATACATTCAGGAAACTACGAGGATATTTGTATTATGGTTGAAGAGGATAAGGAAGAGGAAAAGTAGAACTTGCAGCAATAAATAGGTCTGAGGTTATTGGCAAATATTGGTGCCATCATTCCCTTCCTCTATATTTATCCGGGAAGCAAAACCCGCGTCGCACTGAAAAGGAGGAAAATTGACGTTTAAAAAATATGTTTGCGTCCAATATAAGCGCAGTTTTAGACCTTACTACTAACAACGTTTTGTTGAATCTTTATACCTATCCGTCAACACAATTTAGTATTGATATTTGAGGTATATTTAGGGAAAACCCAGGCCTTGTTTTAACAAATTTAATAACTTACCAAGAGATTGCTTTCTTTTTCCGGTAGCTTAAGTCAAATGAGCACCGGTAAATGAAGCTGGATAATCTGGGCTCGTGTCGTAACAATGGGAACTTCTAATTGCATTTCTTATTCAACTTTCAACTATAATTAAGCGTTATATTTAGTAATACCTTTTGATGTCGATCCGTGTTATTGATAGAGGGTAAAACGCGATACTATAATTTAGTTTTATACCGGCCACCGGCAATCTTGACTGAAAATAGTTCAAAAAGGTTTTCCTCAAAAGGTCTTCCACCACGTCTTTACTATTCGAAAACAGGATAATGTTAGTGGAATTGAACTTGATAATAAATTCCAACAAGAAATAAAATATTTAGTGAAGTGCAAATTGCTATCAGGAGTTCAGATGTCTGCAGGGTGCTTTTGGAAACGTCACTCACATTTTACACTGTGCCTAGAGTAAGATATACTATACATATTTTTGTTTTGATATGATTTGTGTGTAATGTTTTTATTATAATAAGTGCTACTTTAACACAATAGCAGCTCAATATTCTATGAATATCTTTTATTCCTGCTAAATGTTAAGGAGATTAATAAATCTACAGTTTCTGAGAGGGGAGAGAGAAGAGGGAAAAGTTGTCCGTGGTCAGATTTTCGAAGACAAATTATCATCGACAAGTTCCCTTAACAACACCTTCTAAAGATGATTGAGATAAGTGGATTGTCTGACAAATGTTTATCGACAAGTTCACTTAACAACACCTTCTAAAGATGAAGTGGATTGTCTGATTTCTGTCTGATTTGTCTATGGTATTGGTTTCTCCGTGTTTGTGCCAACAATTATTGTTCTGTTATCGCATGTTGTTGTTGTGCAGACAAACGTGCGACGCTATTGGCGAACTGGAGGGTCGAGAGGGTGCTGACGTGTACTGCCAGGACAAGTGCATCATCTACCCCTCCCAGTGCCCCGCAGACAGTTGCCGCTGCTACTAGCCTACACACTACACTCTACTGTACAGCTCTAAGACTTGCATGTTGTTGTTGTGCAGACAAACGTGCGACGCTATTGGCGAACTGGAGGGTCGAGAGGGCGCTGACGTGTACTGCCAGGACAAGTGCATCATCTACCCCTCTCAGTGCCCGGCAGACAGTTGCCGCTGTTACTAGCCTACACACTACACTCTACTGTACAGCTCTAAGACTTGCATGTTGTTGTTGTGCAGACAAACGTGCGACGCTATTGGCGAACTGGAGGGTCGAGAGGGCGCTGACGTGTACTGCCAGGACAAGTGCATCATCTACCCCTCCCAGTGCCCCGCAGACAGGTGCCGCTGCTACTAGCCTACACACTACACTCTACTGTACAGCTCTAAGACTTGCATGTTGTTGTTGTGCAGACAAACGTGCGACGCTATTGGCGAACTGGAGGGTCGAGAGGGCGCTGACGTGTACTGCCAGGACAAGTGCATCATCTACCCCTCCCAGTGCCCCGCAGACAGGTGCCGCTGCTACTAGCCTACACACTACACTCTACTGTACAGCTCTAAGACTTGCATGTTGTTGTTGTTGTTGTGCAGACAAACGTGCGACGCTATTGGCGAACTGGAGGGTCGAGAGGGCGCTGACGTGTACTGCCAGGACAAGTGCATCATCTACCCCTCCCAGTGCCCCGCAGACAGTTGCCGCTGCTACTAGCCTACACACTACACTCTACTGTACAGCTCTAAGACTTGCATGTTGTTGTTGTTGTTGTGCAGACAAACGTGCGACGCTATTGGCGAACTGGAGGGTCGAGAGGGCGCTGACGTGTACTGCCAGGACAAGTGCATCATCTACCCCTCCCAGTGCCCCGCAGACAGATGCCACTGCTACTAGCCTACACACTACACTCTACTGTACAGCTCTAAGACTTGCATGTTGTTGTTGTTGTTGTGCAGACAAACGTGCGACGCTATTGGCGAACTGGAGGGTCGAGAGGGCGCTGACGTGTACTGCCAGGACAAGTGCATCATCTACCCCTCCCAGTGCCCCGCAGACAGGTGCCGCTGCTACTAGCCTACACACTACACTCTACTGTACAGCTCTAAGACTTGCATGTTGTTGTTGTGCAGACAAACGTGCGACGCTATTGGCGAACTGGAGGGTCGAGAGGGCGCTGACGTGTACTGCCAGGACAAGTGCATCATCTACCCCTCCCAGTGCCCCGCAGACAGATGCCGCTGTTACTAGCCTACAACCCACGCGACACACTTCACTCTACTGTACAGCTCTAAGACTTGCATGGTTACCATTCCGGACGAATGGGATTAATTGATTATAATTATATGTGCCAATTATTTGCCAACAACGTGAAACGAGTTCCTGAGGATGGTTGTAAGAGATCTTAAAGTACCCTCATGGATCCAATGCATGAAAGGAGTGGCTGTATCACAACACCAATCCTCTTGTTCAGCGTTCGATTCATAGGCTACAACTTGTACAAACTTCTGAATAAATAAAACTGACGTGTACCATAAACATCTGATGCTCTCATTACGTCCGATCCGATACACTTCCAGGAAGCGTAACGGACGGATGCTTCCTATGAATCACGATGTATCCCGCGTTCACTTCCTCTTTGCCCTTTCATCGAACGTTCGAGATAAGAAACTGCCGTGGTTTGAGTGACTCACTGTCAACGAGAAGTACAACAGTGAATTATAAAGACGGAAGGTATTGACACACGCTACTCAGTCTACGTGAGCTGTCCCTAGTGGTCTGAAGGACAGCAACATGCGCTCCCAGAAGTCGATTGTGTTGTTGACAGTGGCCGCTGTGCTACTGTTGGCAGCAGTTCAGGCTGTTGACATATGCAACATGTGCAAGTGTTCGCGCGATCAAGGGGAGGTGAAATCAGTCTCGTGTGATTGCAACACTGAAAACAAGGTAAAAACAATTATTAATTGATGTTAACTTGACACCTTATTTTAATTTAACAGGGGTAGATTGGACACTATCTATTCAACTATGTATATTATTATTATCTATTATTTCTATATTTAACACACTTTATATCTAACTTTGTTTTTGACAGTTGATTTAATAAGTTATTAACTATTCACAACCATATTTTACAAATATAGAATAAAAACTTGTAAAGCGTGCCGTTTAATCTCACGATGAGCGTTATAGAAAGCCATATAACACTTCCCACTGGAATCTGATAAACATTCTTGGACTGTACGTACATAAACCTTTATTGGTCTCTGCAACAAAAGCTGTTGCCTATTGACACAATAACAATAAAAACGAAAATCGAAACAAATTACATGTAATAAAACATATAGAAACAAAGCAAAATTAAGAGAACAAAAAAATGGTGCCTTACAATAAAAGACCAGCGTAACACCAATAATGTTCGAAATGCCTCGAAAAACCCGCGGATTGTACCCCTAGTACTTATCATAATAAATACCTATTACTCGGATATCCTTCAGATTGTAAGAGGTCTTATAATAGGCAATAGTCGGGTTATATATATATCTCCTGCTTGTCCCAGGTAATTCTCAAAGCGGATTGTGGATCTAAAATGTATCCTCCGACTTCCCCCGAATGATTGCTATGATGCTGATTCGTCTCGTGCTCACTGATGTTGCATGTCCATGCACCTCTTCATAGACTGCTTAGTGCATAATGCTTATTGTGAAGAGCGCGCGCTATTTTATGGCGCACTTCATGATGACGGGATTCTATAATCTTTTCGCCGTGCTAGCAGTAACCCTCATCTCTCTCAACAATATTGAATTTCAAAAACAAAAAACTACGGGTTATTGCGATTGTTCAGTGAGCACGTAATGCGTCAATACACTAGAAAAACCATAATTATTATTGATTGTATATTACAAAATCAGACTTGCTACCACAAGACGATACTGTAAGTTCTTACGAATACATTGTTCGAATGTCCTTTTAATTATTAGTTCAGTAATCCCGTGCGTGTATTTGTAGTATTTTCATCGAAGTACGCTGGAGCTTACCACGCGCGTGACTCTAATTTAGGGTCATGGGTTCGATTCCCGCCGTAGACAATGTCGAGGTTTTCTCCAAGTCAAGTGCTGCATGTGGTTTAGTGATACAAACAGTCTCTTCTTAGAAGCATAAATTGTTTCAAACTACAACTTACGCTTTTATACGTAGCTTACAATATGTCACATTACTTAAAATGCAGAATCGTTTTTCTTTTCAAAACATAATGTTCGAATTCCGAAAGATTATGAAAACAGTTGGTACTTCGAAAAATTCTCTCTTCACAACATGCCTTCATCTTGATTAAGATTCTGTTTGCTTTACTCATAGTGAAATTTGAGCCCTTGGCGAATGTTTGCTCCAAAGGACAAATTTGGAGGGTTGAAGTTCTGATAAGAAAAACAGAAACATACCTCAGCATCATTTTGATGCTCTCATTACGTAGGTGCCCGGGTCCATAGGGATGTCAATGGATGGGCCTCCCCTAAATCTCGGTGTGGTACGCCCACTTTGCTGCGTGACTCTAGCCTACGCTCTTCTTCAGGTGTTGAAACTGTCACGTGACCAGATGACCAGTGTGCATCACATCACAAGCTTCGCCGTCTCCAACTGTTCATCCGTCTCCTTCGAGCCGAGCTCGTTCGCCAGCTCCCACGACCTCCAGAACGTGACCATCAGTCGGGTGCGTCAAGTTACGATTAGCGTGGGCGTCTTCTCGTCGATGTCCTCCCTGCTGGTGGAGGACGTGAGTGACCTCCAGCTGGGGCTGTTGGGGGCGGGAGGTGTCCACGACATCACTATTCATCGGTCCAATATCAGCGTCCTCCCGAAATTCGCGCTCTACGACATCAAGGGACTCAAGAAGATTGAGCTCAAAGGTGTTGTCATCTCCGCCATGAAGGTGCAAGCTATCGGTCTCAAGATGGCGGACGACTCCACCTTCATCATTGACCATTGTCTGGTAATTAAACCGCTTGGAATATTGTTATGTCAGCGTGGAATCTTTAAATGTCACCAATACAATCCTAAAAAGTAATTTTTATTTCACTAAAAAAATTAAATTTCTTAATTTTGATATGTTGGTCATCTAACTTTGATGTCACACTGTGTTTTTACCCCATAATGCGTGAAAGTTTTCAGTTACTTTTTATGATTGCAATTTAAATACTTCGAACATGTAAATTATTATATATCGTCTTTATTGCTACATATTTTGCATATACGCGTTTGTTATTGTAACTTTCTTGTAAGATGATGATGATGATGATGACGTTGTATGTTGTTTGTGTCTTTGTAAAAACTGAAGAGGATATAATATACATTCAATACACATATTAAATTAATTAAAATAAAGAAAGAAAGAAAAATTGTGAATAATGTTCCAGTCTTCTGACGGGCTTTTAAAACGGTTTTGTATTTATTTATAGGTGGAAACCATGGAGCGAGGTGCAGTGACATTGGAGACGGGCAGCTTAGTAATTACTAATTCGGAGTTTCATGAAATCAGCTACCAGGCCGTGAATGTGTCTGCTACGCAAGGCACTCAAATAATGAGGAACGTTTTCGGCCCCGGTTCCTCAAATCAGGGAATTTTCGTTAAATCAAATAGAATTGAGATTGACAGTAATACATTCAACATTATACCAATCGGTCTATTGAAGAAAGTACAAGACTCCACAAGCAGCGTAACGTTTACAAACAACATAGTTTCTAACTTCACTCTGACGGCCGGTGGGGTCGACTTGAGCACCATGCTCAATCTAGCTGAATTCAATAACAACGAGGTATTCTGTGACTGTGACCTTGCGAAGAGTGTATTGGCGTACAAAGCGTTCCAATCAGCAAGCGAGGCCCGCGTTATAGTTCAACAGAACTACTGTTACTCGGAATCGCAGTGTAAAGTGTCTCTGCAGATGCTCGCTGAGGAGCAGCTCCGAGTGTGCGAGGGGAAAGGGGACGACACAATCATCGACTCGCTCTGCTTGAAACTTCCCGACGAACTCACCACCGCCATCTTGCCCGAGCGAGGCGGCCGCGCCGAGGACTTCCCCGATTCACCGCCTTCTATGACGACAACAACAACAACGACGACGACGCACAATGAGGAGCACGAACATGAAGCTGCACCCCAGCACAAAGAGTCTTCTGGCTGGCGATGCACTGTGAACAACATGTTCATTTCGCTCATTACGTTCATAACAGCATCAAAACTGTTTGGTATCTGAATTGTGAAGAAAGGTGAACTTGTTGATAAAAATGAAGCTAGCGAAATTAGTACCTAAAACAAAACTGATGTTCCTTAATTGTACGAAACAGACATATCTACGTACGTCTTGTTCAACTGGCCTTGATATTAAATAAATTATTCTAGTTTTAATTTGTAATATTATCGAGATCGAACCTTATCCCAAAACGATGATCATCTAGAGGCTAGACCTCCTCCTTCAACCGAGGCAACACTTGACGTAAGTAACAGAACTTCAGTTAATGCAATTCTCCCAAGTAAAGTATGTAAAAGATTGGCGTAAACGAGTCCACACACGCAAGAAATGTTTTAAGCTCCTTTTTTAAGGGTATATTATCTTAAACTGTATAGCAAAGGCAAATGGTTGCGTATTTCCATCACACAATACAAAAGTGATGGTGGGATTCTTGTCTTATAGTGTTTTTTGTCAAATCCTCAGCATAGAACCGTGAAATTAGGCCTGGCCAGGGACTGCTACCTTATAGTACCTTATCGTGGTGGGCAGGTTTATGTGCTTTAGTCAGAGGCGGACTGGGGGGATAAGGGCCCCGTACGGAAAAGGACTTTAGGGGCCCCGGAACTTGGCAAAGCTGAAAGGGGTCTGGGGCGAAGCCCCAGCCGCCCGAGGCGAAATTTTTCAGCCTATTATTTTGTGTAGAACGCATATAAACACGTTTAAAAATCGATAAATGATGACAGTTATGTGGAACAATGTGTTGAACTCTGGACACCACTTTAAAAAACGAAATTAAAGAAAAACTTTCCCAACACTGGCAGTTTCATATTGTATATTTCAAACTATATTGTTTCTCAACTCTACAAATATCGACTACTAGTTGTCCACTCACACCAGGTAATTTGTACTCGCAACGAGCTTGCGGGATGTAGCTGGGGTCTGGGGCGAAGCCCCTGCTCGAGAGGCAACTTCGCCGAAGGCGAAACAATTTTCGGTCGTGCATGATTCGAATCATGCACGACCGAAAATTGTTTCGCCTTCGGCGAAGTTGCCTCTCGAGCAGGGGCTTCGCCCCAGACCCCAGCTACATCCCGCAAGCTCGTTGCGAGTACAAATTACCTGGTGTGAGTGGACAACTATGAAACAATGAAACTTAAGTCAATAATAACATTTATAATTCCTTACTTGGCATAGAAGTTTGATCCTGTCATTTGAGAAAGGCTTATGGCTAATGTGCTGCGCGCGATCGGACTTCAGCAGGCACCGATAGATATATTTTTGCCAAAAAGTTCGCTTTTGAAAATTTTGAACACATATCACGCGATCAGCCCAATTTGTAATTTTTCTGATATAACAAAGTTTACTCGCAAACTATCAAAAGTCACTCTCAAGTTGCGAGCTAGCTAGCAGTCATTTGGAGGATTGTTGTTTCCTATGCATATACACATGTGTAAAAAACTAAAACTCGATAAATGATGTTAGGTATGTGGAACAACATGTTGAACTGTGAACACCACTGTTCAAGAGTAAATTAAAGAAAGAACTTTCCCAACACTGGCAGTTGGATATTTCAAACTATATTGTTTCCTATAAATTGGTTTCGAATATTTATAAACACGTATAAAATCGATACACTACGATAAATATGTGGAACACATATTGAACTGTAAACCACTTTGAAAATTAAACTAAAGAAATAACTTTCCCAACAATGGCATGTTATATATTTAAAAATAAACTAGACGAGGAACGCGGGAATCTTTGTAGCACTTGTAGATGGTCTTTTTGATACGTTATATCCCTTTCTATACACTGACATGACATAATATTATGCTCTTCTTACTATTTAGTTTCATAATCTATATAGCGTAAGATATTTATTTTCAGGGGGTTGGGTGGTGGCCCTCAAGGGGGCCCCCACCCGGGGGGGCCCCGTACGGGTTTCCGTAGTTCCGTACCTGCCAGTCCGCCCCTGGCTTTAGTCATTGCTTTAGTGGTCCCAAAAGCTATACCGGCGGAAGTGTATGCTTCTGGTGGGGCCACCCTAGTCGGACAAGTCGAGGAGGAGAAGTAAGACGAAATGCAGACCACATCCTCCATACTTCCTTTTTTCCTCCCCACTCCCTTTTCCTCCCTTTTCTTGCACTTTCCACCAAACAGCCCCCGATTTCATCTTCATATTTCACCCACTCATCGTTTCATGATTTTGTTTGTTAATATCAATGTAGCGAAGTACTCCATTTCTTGGGCTAATATCTTCGTTGCCCGATTTGATGTTGGCAAGATATAAATATATAATATCAATGTGTCTTGTAAGTAAATTTATTTGCAATCTAACCTCAATGTTCTGGACATCATGCTGTGTTGAAATATCAATATCATTCTTTATACATAAAGTCAATTCAAGAATTTGGTCAACAAGATGCATAGGGCCAGGGGTGGATGTATTGACTAACTACATTCATAGCCCTGCCCCTAGACCATAAAGAGTAATGCAATGAAAGATGAAACGACATTTCAATTTAGAATGCAAGTTAATAACAGCAAAAATTCAGCACACTGACACACAGGATACTGACCATGACTTGAGTCATCTGTATAATTTGATAAATGAAATTGTTGGAATTCTAAGATAATTGAAAGTTTTATCGGGCGATAAAATTTAACTCACTTGATGAGTGTGTATTGGGTAAATATCAAATATGACATGACTCGCAAATAACATTTTCGTGGGACGGCCAATATCTCTGAGATAAGTTCATTTTAGTGGACAATGGCTAAGTAGATACATCAATCGATTCTACGCTCTACCACGTATTGTTGTAATTATTTCATTCAAGGTATCGACCATGACAAATAATTTGTCACACGAAACGTTTCGGATTACCAAGGTGTATGTTTTTAGTCAAATTCGAACGTTTATCGTACACAAACCGTTAGATGTAAGGTATTGGTGGTTTTTGAATTGTGCAGGGTGAAGCCCACCTTGTAGAAGGGGACGGAAACAACAGCGGGTCTTAAAGAAACTTCTCACGTGGAATGTAAACTATTTAGTACGAAAATGAAACGTGTTCTTGAAAGGTAAGAGTCTCGTCCGTGTTGCTATGGAAAAACATTGTTTCAAAAATTAATAAGAAACATCAAAATATCATGTTAAAAAGTGCTGAATCAGCACCAATCAGTGTTTTTTAAGTTTTTTTTTTAGAGGAAGGGGGGGGGGGGGAGGAATTTGAGATATAGTTTGAAACTGACAAGGGGAATATAATCTACGAGGACCAGAAGCAGGTATTTGTCGTGAAAATAAATGGTTGGATTTTGTAATTTTGGTGTAGAATTTTCAATCGATTTTTGACCCATTTTTACCGTACCGATTGTCTTCAAATTTTGCACGAATAACAACCATATTCTTGTCATTTTCTATTTAGTTTCCAATGAAAATATACATTGCAGTATTTTACTATGGTACTTGTTCTTGTTGAATATACCTCACATTTTTGCAGAGCAAACAGATACAAAGATGATGATGTTTGTGTTTTCCGTCTAACACTTTGCCTTTGGCAACTTAGCCTATCGAGACGACGATCTCAAAGTGAGAATAAACTTAATGTTTCCCATGTTACTTCTTTATCAATACAATTTTTTTCCGTCTCCTAGGGGCGAATTGGGGTACTACTTGGGGTAGTTGCACTTACTTACTACGGGGTACTTACGGGTTACATACTTGGGGGGGGGGGGGGGGGGGTAGTACTTTTGTTTCAAATATGGAACAGACCTAGAGCCTCATTAGCTGCAGTTTTCCTCGGTCTAAAGCATAATATCTTTGGTCTAAAGACTACGGTTGGGTAATAATTACAGCCCTTGGTTCCTCCTATCTTGCCATCTTTTCCAAATACCATTATACCAAAACGGTTACCTAAAAAGGGACGTGGGCTATCTTAGCAGGTTTATAAGAAAAATCTAAATAATTTTCATATTAGTTCATAGTATATTCTGTTGGACTGCATTTTTCGAAAGGAACTGTCAACGTTTGAAGGTAGCGCGTATTTGATCACCGCCTTTTCATTCGCTACTTTTCAAATAACAAGATGGCGTTTCTCGGCAGCCGGAATTTGTAGTTTCAACTTTTGCCACCACAAAACAGATAACAAACAGATAAAGCCCATATCACACTACAATTGGAATCGTAGACTGGAGTCGCCAATTGCAATCGCAATCTACAATTATCCAATCACACTTGACCAGCTGTAAATCCTAAAATCGTTCAACTAGGAAATAAATTCAATAATAATAACTAATAAGACAAGCCTTAATAACAAACAAATATATAATTAAACTTATTGGCTCTTTGTTTCCATTTAAGTAGTTGTTGCTTGAGGTTATGTTGTGACAGTGCTCAATTCGTATTTAACCGTTCTCCTTCCTGATTGGTTCACGTGACTCGGATCTACGATTCCCAATCTTATTTTAGAGCTCGGTCTATAAAAAGATTGCAACCGTAGACTGGCCGAACTGAGCTACTGCGCATGCGCCGCCAATCGTAAGCTCGAATCTACGATTGCAATTGTCAGTTCGGAACCTAATGTGATATGGCCTTAACAAAACAAAACAATCACAGATATTATAAAAGTGATGTTTACATTTTTTTTAGTAGTATAAATACAATACTATTGAACTCAAACTTGTGAAGATAGGCCTACAACTAGCTAAGTACTCTCTACGCCTATTAATTGGTAGGGCCTATGCCAAATTCCATGAAAAAGCCCTGTGTGTAATTAGGCTCGATTTGGGAGGTTTTAGGTTAGGTTAGGCCTATGAATGCCCGACGAGGACGTAACATGACAGCTGCATTACAGTTATTAAGAAATGTCAACTCTCAAAGGAGAGGTATTTGCATACAGACTGTATTTTTTAACTCAAGGCCGAAACAAGCTAGTTGTTCCAACAAGCAACAAGTTGTTCCAAGTTCTAAGTCAACAGGGGAAATCAAAACAGCTGGGTTAATAGGTAGGCCTCAGCGGTTCCCGCCGAATTAAATTGTTTTTAAAATTTTTAACTATATTAATGTATTACAATTATATTTCAGTAATTGGAGATGAAATTTTGAAAGGTCAGGTACATGACACTAATTCACATTTCATTACAAAAGCCCTTTATGATCTTGGAGTAAAGGTAAAGAGGGTATGTATGTTGTAATGTAATGTTCAACTAGAAGCTTTTAACATTAAAGGATGATGCACAACTGCCTAGCAACGATAAGAGGAACGGGAACGCTAATGGTACGTTTACAGCTACGCGTTGCGAGCGAAGCGAAGGCGCGAGCTCCAATCAGTGGCCGAGTTTGCGTGAAACTATTTACTTCTTTGCGTGAAACTCGGCCGCTGATTGGAGCTCGCGCTCTCGCTTCGCTCGCAACGCGTAGCTGTAAACGTACCATTAGTTTAAACTTGGTGAACTTGCCGTTTTTGTTACGGAGATACGGGAACGGGAAGCTCAAATTGTGGATCGTGTTGTACATTAACACAGGTTCCAACTTCTTCCCGCTCCCCTTATCGTTGCCAGGCAATTGTGCACCGTCCTTAAGCCATTAGGCCTGTTGTTTTTTTGCAAATCCTGAGGTAATTGTGTGCAGCCCTGCCCACAATCGTCAGCATCGCAATCGCAATCCGGTGATCGTGAGAGCGTTACTTGGATCTTATGGCACTGTTCACAACTAATTGTGAAGTCGTTATGTTGCAATCTGGATTAGAATGGGAAATATGTTTCTATTTCTAATACTGTGATCATGATGCTGACAATTGTGGTTAGAACTTAGTTATCAGTTACCTCTTAAAGTGCCATCTTTGGCCATTTTACTCGCCTTGGGCCACCGAGCATTAAATTCTAGCCCTGTTTGAGTGTAAAACGGTGTGAGGAAATGTGTTTATATTACCTGATCTCATTGTTCTAATGTAAATTGTTTGCAAAAAATTGCTACTCTCATAATCTAGGCCTACTTACTATAGGCTACTAATTTAGAAAGCAAAGCATATGTGTCATCTCAACAAGGCTTGAGGTGGTTGTAAAATTGTAACTAATTTGATTAATTGGACCGATACATGGTGCGTATAGGTGAAACAACTCATTTACAGTTTCAGAGATAGAGAGAGAGCAATGAATGACTCAGCCCTACAGTAGGCCTCCGCCTACATATAGCTAATATCTTCAAAGGAAGAGGAAGGATGAAATACCTTTAAATATGCGTATTAATATTATGTAAACATATGCCTATTGGTAGAGACCCATTAATTTAACGACGAACGAACGAAGCATATGATTGTTGTGAATATTGCTTTATTTGATAAAATGGCGCCGTTTAGTAGTGCTCAAGAGGATTTCAAAAATATAAAAATTGAAACGCAAAATTCGGGAAGTTGGCATCATAACACCACAAAAAGCAAATACTGATTTATGCGAAATAATCATGAAATCTCACAAAACTGCCGTCTGAATTCTCATCTAACAGTAAACATTTTTCTGAAACTTAACTCCGAAACTACGTTCTCTGTATAAAATTAATATTGATTTTGTTTGAAATAAAATGAATTTTGGTTATAATTCCATAGCGGGGATAAGAATATTTATTTTGCCAACATGTTTTAATTTTGTGAGAACGTGTGTAGTATTCCTAGCGCCACACATAGTTTGTAGATTGTATCGTACATTGTATCACTCTAATTTTTTTTTCTAAATCACTGTATCACAGCTAAAAATAATAACACCGCAATTTTTAAAACAAAATTTGGGAAAAATAAATTAATAACCCCATTTTCATGGGGCTCTACGTGGAGGTAACACACTTCTCTCAAGTGATGACAACATGGGTCTATCATTTTTCAGATAGCGGTAGTCGGTGATTGCGAAGATGATATAATTAAGGAAGTGAAGGATTTAGCATCCCAGTGTACATTTGTGATTACATCAGGAGGAATCGGTCCAACTCATGATGACATTACTTTTATGGGTAGGCTACTACACAATAGCTTGTAAATATCTGGCAGTGTATATAGGCTACTATACAGGATTTATATTGAGCTTAAAATAATAATCATTCTATTTTCTAGCAATTGCAAAGGCTTTTGATGAACCTTTAATGCCACATCCAGAACTCGTCAAAATATGCACAGCCTTGTACAAGACAAAGGATCTAAGCACACCAGCAATGAAGTTAGCCCATGTAGGTTGTTTTTAAATTTTTACTTAAGTTTTATTTATCAAAATAATTATGATTAAGTTTTGATATGTTATTGTTAGCCCTATAGGTTAGATGCATTTATGAGTGTTATCACATTTTGAGGTTCTTTTACAAGAATTAACTTGCATGGTACTAAATAACTTGTACCGGTACACTCCGACATTTTTGATCAATGGTAGTAAAGATATCTTCTTCTATCAACACCTATTCGCAGTAGTTCGGAGTTCCCATAGCCAATTATGAGAGTATACATTCTTGCTCTTATTAACTTGCATTCTAAATTGAAATGTTGTTTCATCTTTCATTGCATTACTCTTTATGGTCTAGCTAGGGCTATGAATGTAGTTAGTCAATACATCCACCCCTGGCCCTATGCATCTTGTTGACCAAATTCTTGAATTGACTTTGTAACTTAACGGTAGCTAAGTACCGAGTTTGGAGGATGCACTTGATAACCAAGGTAATGATTTCGAGTTAGTGGCAACTACAGTCTGTTGAAATGAATGTCTTATCAGCACATTCTTTGTGTAGTACCGGTAAATCTGTTAGTCAACAAAGTGAATTCTGAATGTCGCCTTTTTGTAAAATAAAACTCTGCATTAAAATAGTAATTTTGGTTATCTACTGTATTATTTTATAGATACCAAAATCGGCTCGACTGACATTTGGCTATGACAGGGTTACAAAGAAGCAGACAATTTACCCAAATGTATCGGTAAGAAATGTCTACATTTTCCCCGGGGTGCCTCAGCTATTGCAGAGATCGTTCACGGCTGTTTGTGATCAGCTCTTTGGCGGTGGATTTACTAAGTTTTACCTGAAAGAGATATACTTGACTGCAGACGAAACAACAGTTGCATATACACTTAATGCTGTTGTTGCAGAGTTTCCACATGTTACTTTTGGTTCATATCCTAAATTTTATCATAGTTACTATAAAGTTCGTTTGACAATCGAGTCCCAAAGTGAAGATGAAGTAAAACTTGCACACAACAAACTGATATCATCTTTACACAAGGAAAGTGTTATTGACTATGACAATTCACCATTGGATAATGCTCATGGTAAATTGATGAAACTTGCCGCAAGAAAAGGGAAACATATACAAGATGCTGTTCTTATGATGGAGAAATGTTGCCAGAGTTACAAGTGAGATTCTTTGAAATACTAGGCTGAAATCTTGTTGCTCACTGATACAATATTATTCATCTTGGATTAGTACTGGTATGATGGTATAATTTTTTATTAAACATAATACCGGTTGTCTACTTTACATTTGTACCAATACCTTAGCTAGTCAGTTAAGTGAGACCATCACCTACTTACTGATTGGAGTAATATTCCCATCGTAGCTACGAGGCAACAAAAGAGCCGACATAATATATGACCTCATAGTTAAGTATGGAGGTAGCTGAAAATGCAGAAAGCACATTTTAGAACGTGCTCATTGGAACAACGAACACTTCAAATGGTCATGGTTCGATTTTTATTTACAAATTTTGACATTTTACACTTTTCTTGCAAAATTACTCATGAGTAGAGATCCTTGTAAATGGTTTTATTTTTTAGCATATTTCGTTTTATTAAATCCAAATTTCGCTGTTGAGCAGTAATTTCAGCTTTTTGGCGGTGTTTCAATTTTAATTTACAAAATCTAATTTGTATCTTGTATTTTAACGTATGTGGCATGCCTACATTGTTGCGTAGGTCTACCATGATAGAAAAAAAGGAAATGGAAGGTAATACAGTCAGTAAGGATTCTACTTACGGAATTAAATGCAATTTTTAGTCCCTGAGTATGTTATTTATTGATTAATTATCTATTGTTTTAATACAAAATGTGGGGTTTTTGACAGAAATTCGGCAATTTCGCGTCACTTCAACAGCTTCAGTCTTTTTCGTTTTTATAACAGTAAACTTATGCTATTTCGCGTATGCACGGGATTTCGTTTTATTTCGCAATTCAAAAAGACTTTTTTTGGACTCACAACAGACTGTCATGCCAACATATTTCAATTGCTGCACGTTTCAAGTGACTTCGCGCTATCGCGCATTGCGAAATACAAGGATCTCTACTCATGAGTTAATTTCATCATAGCTGAGTAAATGGCACTATTTATGAATTAATTTGCTACCACAATACAATTATTGTATTGTGGTGAGCAAGGCGATGAGTACCGTAATTAATACGGTATCAAAAGAAATAATGTAGGCTTATTTGTTGTTGCCAATCTCTTCAGAAAACTATTTCAAATGCTCAATTAATTTGAATTGTTGGAACATTACAAATACATCCCTGCTTGTAAATAAAAATACTTGAAACTAATTATTGTTATTCATAATACCTATTAATATATAATCAAACTAAACTTCAGTGCAACTAGGTTTAGACTCACAGCACAAACACAATATTTGATTCATCTGGTATGGATAGGCTGATTGACATTGCTGAATTCTGACAGCATGACCTACTTTCTTTTCTCCCCCCTAGCTATTTGTGAATTTTCAGCTTACTTCCATTAAATTGTTTGTGAAAATGAAATACGTCTAATCAGCACGGCATCAGTTATTTAGTTATCGTTATTTATTACTTATTATTAGTACTATTATTTTAGTTTTACCATCACAATTATATGATGTTGTTGCTCAATTTTGTTAAAAGTACATATTTATTGAATTATTAATTTATTATTGTTTGTCCATAGACCAGAAGAAATGTGTGTATATTTTGATGGTGAAAAAGAATCTACTGCCATATTGCACCTACTTTATGCATGCTTGAAGAATTCTAATCTCAATACAAACGTTGACATTCTGGCTATATATGTGCAGAATAAACTGTCTGAAGAGATGAATAAGTATGTTAGAGAAACAACAGATCGGTAAGGCAATCAATAACTAAGTTGTAGACTATACTTTGCCCAGCCTTGAGAAACACAGTGGATGAATGAAGTCGAACCCTATTGTTCACGCTAGAAGCGGCGATATAAAGAAGGTTTACAGAAATCATGAAATCATTGGCCTACGGAAGTCGGAAAACACCATCATCATTTTTTTTTATGGCCGCTTCTAGCGTGAACAATAGGGTTCGACTTCATTCATCCACTGTGTTTCTCAAGGCTGGGCGGAGTATAGTTGTTGAACTCAACCATTATGGCAATATTTAAGAGAGAAAAATTGTCAATATGTATAACCAATATTACCATCTCACTACAGTAATTGCATATTGTATTTTGTTTACAGTTACAACCTCAAGATGGATAAGCTTTCCAAAACAAATGAGTCGTCTCTAAGATCATACCTATCGGTACACTCTCAAATAAAAGTTATAGTGGCTGGAACGACCAAAGATGTTAACTTGTTAGAGAAATTTCCTTTTCTCTCCGACAGTACTACTGTAAAATTAATTAAGCCTTTTGAATTTTGGACCAATTCAATGTTGTGGGATTTTATTCGCTCACTGTACCTGCCTCATTGTAAGTAAAGTGTGAACAGGAAGTGTTATGCTATTGCACGACATTAATTATACCTGATGATGCTATGAGATTTTAATAATGCCACATGAAACCAGAGTATCAATCGCAATCAAGTTTCGTAAACAAAATTCAGATGGTAACTAGTAGTTTATTAGTTGAACTATAACTCCCTCCATATAAATAATCTTCTTCTTCTTTTCCTATGCATACATTTTTGGCTTTCTGGGCCATCATGCATTTTCTGGTTTTCTATTAGAGACAGGAGATAAATAATAGTAGGAGGTAGGAGTTTCAAGTACCATTTAATTTTCGTATCTCATTTAGAGTTTGTTCATACTGAAAAACTGGAGATATATGCTGAAAGAGGACGTTTCGTGCTTAGTTTTATTGCAAAATTGTTGTAATAAAATTGTGCACAACTTAGTCAACCATAGTGGGTACCACGTTTACCAGATTAATTTAGAGTGCCCTTAACGGTAGATTTACTTAACATTATAGTGGGTATGATTATGTTACATAGTACTTAGTTAGGCAGGTACCAATGAAAAGAGTTTTTGCTAGGGGTTACAGAGGTCTTACAAATATTTTAATTACGCTGGCTGCGTCTTCAGTAATTTTGGAGCAGAACCTTTATTTATAGAACTTTATTTCATGTATCAAATTCAACAAGATAGAATACTATTTAATTAGTAATTACGTATTATAGAATTTGAATAGCGTTCACAGATTGTTTTATTTTTTATAAACAAAATTAGTATGAAGTTAGTTATTGCAGCAAAATACAGTATACAATTAACATACTGGATCAGTATCACTTGTACCTTTACGTTCAGTGTATTTAAATACACTAGTTGTTTTGTGTTCGATCTCCAGTCGGTGCACAGTTCTATTACAATTGGTATCTCTCGATATCGAGTACATTTCTATATACATAAAGTGGAATCTCAGTTATACGTCATACATTTCCCCAGATATACCTACAATTTGTAAATTGATTTTTACCTCCTAGAAGAACATTTCCCACTTGTTATTTCTGTTTATTTCTACATTTTTACTCTTTATTTGAGTGTAGTGACAGGATCCAACAGCTTGCCTGTGAGTAAGATGATACCTACGTATTCTGCAGGACAATGATTGAATTTTAGCTGGTATTCTACAATTAGCTGTTTTGCAAGTTTTATATTACCAAATGGGTAAGTCCTGCCCATAGCCTGTGCATTCAATGTGGTACAAGGTTGGTGTAATTGGCACATCAAGCAACCGTTGCCTCTATGACATGGGGAGGAACCGGCTGGTTCATTTTCAGAAACCCCCCTTATGCGACAATCTTTCGTGACGAACTGACGACTAAGTCTGCAATGTTTCCACATTATTTAAATTTGGTCCCCGAAAACAACATTACCGAGGTTCCACTGCATGTATCTATAATTGAAGCTCATTGTACATTTAAAGGAATAGTCATATTCCAGTGTGGGGAAAGGTATAGAAGGACGACAGCTTACCCTCAAAACAGTATGTAGGTAGGTTACCAATAGCGACATATAGACAAAAACACAAACATATTGCTGAAACATTTTGAGCAACTTGTGGTCTTGTTCACTCAGTGTGAGTAGAGGTGCTTGAATTTGAAATGAGATTTTCAGGTTTTGTCGTTTTGGGCAATTTGTGGTTGTGAGTTGTTATCAGTGGTTTAATGATTTAGGTATAATTTATATAAAATATTTATTAAATTAAAATCCATTTGACTTCTATTTTCTGTAATTTTATTTGTATTACCCAGTCATACAGTACATACTAATTTATAATTTATATTCATAATTCATATATATGTAGGTATAATTCTATGAATTTGCTTCAGAGTTCAGATAAGAACCAATTTGTGATTGTTTTAATGTTCCCACAACCCACGGTCCAATATGAGCCATATCACAAACCTAGGGTTGCCAACTCTCCCGTATTTCCCGGGAAATCCCGTATTTCACACTACTTTCCCGCTTCCCGTATCAACTCTACACGGGAATCGATTTTCCCGTATTTTGAGAATTTGTTATAAAATACAAAATTTCGTTAACTCCCGCTGCTGCCGCGTGAACCAGACATTTTCAATAAACTTTCACCACTGTCTCTTAAAAAAGAAGTTAAGTACTGTGATCTTCAATCAGCTGTCCGTGTTCTAAAGCTAGAAGGGCACATTAATTTAGATGAGATGTATGAAGAGTTCTGTTTAAGCAAAGACACTATACTGTCTTCAGTGGAAAAGGGAGAGGTGGTCAATGTTAATGAAAAATGGGTTAATATCTTTAAAGAATGTGGTACACAAAATATGACTAATTTTGTTAAGTTGATAACTTTTGTTTTGAGTATGCCAGGCTCAAACTCTCATGTTGAAAGAGTTTTTTCATTAGGTCAATAAATGGTCAGACAACAGAAATTTAATTGAAGCTGAGTTGCAAGTTGTTGTCAATTATTCTCTTTCGTGTCGAGAATTTTATAATTTTGTGAAAAAGGATAGAAAAATGATGCGTGATGCAAAATCGCTCGACAAATATAAAAACTAAAAAGTAACAACCTAAACAGTTCATTCAGTTTACCCACTCAGCCATTCCTGTTCACACATTAGGCCTAAACATTAATTCCATAAGAAAATGCATACCTTTAAAATGAATATTAAATCTCTTTATTAATTTTCTGGGGTCTATTCTGGGTTTTTTTTTTTTCTAGCACCCAAAATGTTGTTTCGCCTTTGGTGGCTACGACCCGCAACCTATTTATCTCAAGATTTGACGTCCATTTCAAAATTCCCGTATTTCCACATTCAAAAGTTGGCAACCCTACACAAACCCTTTAATATTTGGTTTGCATTTGCACACTACTATTGTACAAAATACAATTGAATGCTATCAACTTATGATCACATTTTTATCCTTCAAACTGTGAACTAAAGACGTTAGTGGTAAACTCACTCATAAAAAATGCCCACAGTGGTGTCAGAAAATTGTCTAAAAGTGGTCCGTAATTTTCACTAGTAATGTCCAAAACATAAATTCATATTAAATTTTGAGCTCAATGCAAAATTGACTTATTTTCTACAATAATCACTGTTGTTATGGAATTTCAACACTTAAAACATCATTTTAGCATTTCTCTATATAATATATATATATTGCGACAGTAACTTTGTAAAACCTTCATCCCGCTCCGCTCGCATTGCTTATTTAGAGTCATATTCTATAGGGTTGTTGCATGGCCAGGTTCTCATCTACTTTTCAGCCGAATCAGCCGTTTTAGGACTAACTTCCTATTCGAGTGCCAGAGTTGAAATGTAGAGTCAAGCAAAGCATGTCATATTTATATTTTATACCAAGCTGCCAGTGCCATGCTCATTCTCCATTAGTTGGGCTGGCTGCTTCATGGACCAGTTGTAGGCAGTCTACACTCAGGGAGCTTGTCTTCGAGTCCCTCTCAGAGGTGCGATCACTTCCCCGAGCATCTAGATTCGACAAATGCGACTGCACAATGTAAAGGTTCAGGCCCGCCAACCTCCTCTCTGTCATTCCTAGACTCGCCTTGCATTGTACTTCATGTCCTCCAACCTTGGCATGACGTCTCAAAACCAAACAAGTCCTCCTAGGGAATAGCGTCGTGTAGCGGGACTTAATTCATATGCATTAGTTAAACCGCTTATATGAACAGTTGAGACTTAGTTCATTGATTGAAACCTGTGATGCTGTGATGGTGAAGTGAACGATGTGTTGATTAGATTCAAACTAAGGCTGACTGAAATGAATCGTCTGCTTTTCCAGTTGTCGCCCGCAAAGAACCTCCCATTTCCCGTTTCAGCTTTGGCATCAGATTGCAATTGTAACGTATAGCGGTTATCGTCTCATCAACTAGGCAAATACATGTAATAAATAAACTAAATTTGTGTTTATTGAAGGTGTACTATGCTATTATGCTAGTAGTAGTAGTAGTAGTAGAGTACCTAGTGTTTATTTATTTAGCTTTCGCTAATATACATTGGTACAGTAAAACATCGAAATTACAATTGTACCATTGTAAATTAAGATATATCATAGATTGAAAAAAAAAACTGATTGCAATAATTGCAATCAGCTACTGCAAGAAATGCTGCTGATTTTTTTTTGCTAATGCTAATGCTAGTGATTATTTGATTTGGTTTTTAGGAAAGTGGGAAAAAATAAGACTTCGAGTTAAAATTAGGCAAATACGTTTGTTTAAAATATATTTGGTAGAGCAACGTAGTCGCTTCGATGGTGAACTCAATTCAAATTCCCGCCACAGTTTTGAAAACCTTTGAGGGCAACTCGCTGACAAAACACGTTCAAATTTGATTGCAATACTTGTATAATAACGAAAGATGGTACAGCACACAGAATATTTCTATCGTTTCAGTCATTTTCGGTTGCCACATGTTTTCCCTTTGGTACACTAGTTATTATTTATACGTTCGCTGATTTTTATTGGGAAGCTTGGCTAGCATGAAAAAGTAGCTAGAACATAATTTGTTCGCAATGTTGGCAGTTATATCTCTATGGTTGGCAGCATTGGTTGGCTCGTCAAAACAGAAAGCCGACACAGCCAGCGTACATCGATGTTGTGAATGTTTCGTACATATTTCTCCAAAAGTCTCTCATTAATACCAATGACTTTGATAAAAATAGTGTTAATTTCGTGTTTATCTATCAAGCCGGGGAGCTATCTCACGCATCAATAGGTGCGTATACTGTGCAATATTATTCTGCGTGTGTCACTGTGAGCGCACATGCTTGGCCTAGGCCGCTGCAGAACAGCTTTGAATTTAATATATTGCTCTTACGTAGTGTGTTCAATAACATGATTATACCGTGTTTTATACTAAATAAGCAAAGGGTTTGGTTAATATTATCTCACTGTGACACATGGGTTTGATAGGTAGGCCTAAAGAGAGAGGCTACGGATGACCGCCGGTGTGAAGTGTACCAACTGAGCTGCGGTAGTCGGAAAGCTTGGATGTGTAGTTCCAGGCTTGCCCCGTAGATCGTGCAGCAATACACAATACCGTCTGGCTTCAAGTTCCTGCCTTCGGTAATGTTATTGAAATGGCAAAGTGGTTTTGCTAAAAGAGCCCACCCTATGTTGGGGGGGGGGGGGGGGGGGGGGGGGGGGGGTCTTCGTTGAAGTATCAACCGACACTCAACAGAACCGTGCGAATAAACTTGATACAGATGATTTTCTCCTTTTTCAGGAGATTTAGCCTACTAGTTTCCATTTTTTAGTTTGCGTATTATTTTTTTATTGGGGTGGGGGGGGGGGGGGGGGGGGCACAACTTAAATAACATTATTATCTAATTGTTAGTGAGAAACGAAGCGAGATAGGTATTCAGTTTGATCAGAAATCACTTCGTTGCGGTATCTGTAGGCTTATTCATTTACTTCTGACTCAACAAACCTGTTATGAACCCTTTTTCCATGTTGTCACTCCGTGGATTCGTTTGAAACAGCTCACTAGTTTCTGCTCTTTTCTGTTTGTGATTTTATTTCTTTATTAACATTTACAAAGCGTAGCCTGCCTAGGTCTATCTATGCTGTTTAATGTGTTGCGAATTCCAATCTTGGTCCGATTTATTATTTTCCCCTACGATTTTCCCTTCAGTTATATTCTTAAAGGCTATAAATTATTCTTTGTACCAACTAAAATAACTAGGTTTCATTTCGCTTTTACTGTAGGTAGGCCTACTGCTTGTATAATGTATGTGTAGGTACTTGAATGTGTACATGCAAGAGAGTGTATTGAAATATGAGTTGAAATGATCATCCCCCTCCCTCCCCACCACCAGGTAAAAATTCTGTGGGGCCACTCCACTTCTTTTCCGTTTGTGATAATGCATAATATTTCGTGTTTCACATACAAATGCATATTAATTTTCATGTATTGGTACCCGCTGGTTCTCCATCAGGATTTGTGTGCAGTTTTACTGTTATTTAATTAACCATATGATGACTATTCTTTTTTTGCCCCACGCCAATATTTTATAGTTCTAAACGTCAACAGTTGTTCCTTTGACGCCATTAGATTTTTTTTCTAATTTTCATAGCTCTTATTATACTTTCCGGCATTGTTGAAAGTCGTGCAATGTGCGTTGCTAAGATTTTTCGTTGTCATTTTGTCTAGTGTTTTCGCCGCGGTCCGCCACCGTTCTAACACTTATTGACACCAATATTTAAATGTAATTTCTGCCTCTAATACGTATCAGATCGCGTTTATATTAGTATATTCGTGACTGGACAAAAATTTACTATAATATAGCCACCTCACATTTTGCCGTTACTGTGTTTCAGAAAAATATTTTCGAGTAAGTTTTGTGTAACTTTCCCAATACTTAATCAGATCGCCATAAAATGAACATATTCGTGACCGGAGAAATCTTTAGAAAAATACGGCCACTTCACATTTTGCCGTTACTGTGTTCCAGAAAAATATTTGGCTTCAGAAAAATATTTTGTAGTAGGCCTAACTATGGTGTAACTTTGTAACCTTTCGAACGTTTTTGCCACAAAACTATGCACCTTCAATCCACATCGAGGCTTGTGGATGGTCCAAATTTCAAGTTGATCGGACTTCCCGTTCGACCGCTATCGACAGACATAAAAACATCAAAAACAAAACAGAACGAAGTGCCATAAAGGTCTAATGTAGACGCTCGCTTCGAAACGCTCTGTTTGACGCGTTGATAAGCGAGCGCGTCCATATCTACGAACTTTCTGGCGAAAAGTTTTCAAAGTTAAAAAAAACACCAATTAACAACAATTCAAGAATGCGCATTGCAAACATTTTTCTAATTTCCATAGCTATTAGACTTCCCGACATTGTTGGACGTCGTGCAGTGTGCGTTGCTAAGGTTTTTCGTTGTCATTTTGTCTAGTGTTTTCACCGCGGTCCGCCACCGTTACTTACACAGTAACAGTAATAACAGTAATAGAAATGTAATTTCTGCCTCTAATGCGTATCAGATCGCGTTTATATTAGTATATTCGTGACCCGACAAACATTTACTATAACATTGTCACCTCACATTTTGATGGGTGTTTTTTATGGACATTTTCACAGGGTTTGATTTTGATAAACGTTTCTTCGTTTAGGCTACGTTTGACATTCGTGGGCGCCATCCAAATATATTCCGTATGATTGTTCTTCATCAAAGTACACTGCAGCATGCATGTCTTAGAACCAGCAAGTAATTCTGCTTATTACAAATACCCGTCGTCATTTCATAGATAGAAGAGGGTGACGAGGGGTATGTGTAATAACTGTATTAAACCTTGATAATGTCTGATATCCAGACCTTTTCCACTGAGTACAATTACAATCATTCTAGATGACATTGCATGTGTCATACCTAGGTCCCAATTCACCAACTTTGTTAAGCTCCGATTTAGTAAGCACGGTTTGGTAACCATAGTTTCAATTCAACAAACATTATATTCAAAATGCGTGGCAGTCGCGATGTTTGTAGCGAATCTCCGTTTAGCGGCTACGTTTAGCGGCTCATAGAATTATAAAAATCCTATGGTCTTAGCCGGTTCCCATACGAACACCAAAGTTAAGCAACCTCGGGCTAGGTCAGGAGGTGGATGGGTGACCACTCACCTCTGAAACACTAGTTACCGTTGGTTAGAGCAGATTGGAGGGTTCGAAAGCTTGTGTAACAGCTTCGTTCTTCTCGTCAACTGCTCGGCAGTCCAGGTTAGTGGAGGAACCTATATGACTGGTCAAAGTTACACCGTCCTTTCGAATGGGACGTAAAGCCGATGTTCCCTTTGGTACTTTTCGACAGGAGTAGGCTACGTGCCGGTACCAGGCTTCCCCTCCTCTCTTCCTCATTATCATTCATCAATCATCACTCATCAGGCTAAAGAGGGCATTGTGCCTTACACTGGCCTTAATTACAATAAAATAAAATAAAATATGGTCTTAATCTAAAACTTGAACTTATACCTAGTTATGGATTATAAAACGAGCTGGCAGTCAGTTTTTGAGTTTGCTGTGTTCTTTTCTACCAGCTTATATCCAAATAAAACGTGAATTGTCTGTAGAGATAAAACAGATTACTATTATACACAGAGTAGAGTAGTTAGTTCCTGAAAAACAATAACGTATAACCACCAACAAAATGTGCTTGTATTTCGTGGTGACCGGAATACGCAAAAGGGCACGAGGCGAGGTGTTATCTACTTGGTCTCTCTCTACAAAAATGGTTGTTTTCTTGTAACTAGGCACTCTTCTTTCTTTGTTACTGAATGCTCACAATCCCCCCTGCCTGCTGTCAGTTACCATCAACCCCTCCCGTGACACGTAACGCGGGTGACCGGTTACTTGTGTGGGTGTCAGGTCTCACGGGTCAGTAGGGGTTGCGTCCACTCCGGGGCTTCACAATACGTAACAGGTCGGAAAACTTCCTGTCTACCGGGTATCTAATTGACAAATGTAATGATTGTTTTTAACACTTCCGTAAGCACATATGGAGGCCTAGGATGTGAGAGATAAGACATGTATTTATTCTATGACATCAGTGCATGGTTGTGCTCATGTGTAATAATTAATAAAATGTACTGCTATGTTCCATGTTTACTTTCGTGATTTTATGCATTTCGTGTTGATCTTTGTTATGTGTTTCTTACATCCGACGTCTGCCTATTTCTGTTTTTTATGAACTGTGATGGAATAAATAAATAAATAATAATAATATCTACGTACTTATATGCTTTTTATATGCATGGTTATTTCATGTAAACTATTACATTAAGTTGATAGCGGAGATCTAAGATTAATTTGCATTTTGCAACTATGTGCGGTAACGAGGAATCTGGCATAATCATTATCAGTGTGAAAAAGGTACAACGCAGCTTTACGAATGAAAGACCTATGATTTTAATACAAGTTAGTTCCGAGTATCACCAACTACGGTCATGGACGGTATAGGCTAAGTAACAATATTACTTTATGGATCCGATCTTGGGAGATTTAAGAACAATAACCCAAAACAATAAACATGACCGTTTGCTGTCGTGTCGTGATGGCGTACCTGAAACATTAATACGGTCCCCTCACGCGCTGTACTTCAACGGCACTCGAGTACCCGTTACCTACTAATTGTTCTCTTACTAAGTGGAGTGAACTTGCGAGCTACGATACTCAGTTAGGTGTCACTAATTTCAATACCAACACAACACTCGCTTATAGTACCGGTTTGAAACAGATCAAGGGAGCGAGTTAAGTTGGTATTTTCAGAAATCACTTCACTCGGCCATTACGAAAGCATCTTGACAACTTTTTAATAAACCTTTTACAGTAATTGTAGGAGACTGAATATCTGCAAAAACGAAAAGCTGACTTGGATGTCGTTTTGGGTTGGTTTCGGCCGTCGGAGTAACCTACGAGTTGCATTATTGCATATATATTGAGAGGTATGTAAAACAAGTTTTGTGACATAGATGCTAAATCAGTGAACATATTTTTTTAAATGCTACAAACTGCAGATTTTAATTAAAACCATAACAAGTTGAAAAATAGATGCCATATAAGTATGTTTAATAAATTATAATTCAATGAGTGTTATAACTATTCTAAATCAAAATTATATTTTTAGAAGACTAGACTCACAATAATTCCACAGAATCCTATTTCGACGTAGTATCGCATACTTCCTTAATAACGAGCCACTCATGTTTACCAATGATATTCGGTTTGAATTTCGTGTTGATACAATGGAAAACTAATAAGGTTGTATAACTATGTATGCAGAGCATTGTTTGTGGACGTTCGATGAATATGGAAAAACATATTGCGAACGAGTTTATTTTGCAAAGAAATTTGGATCACTGCGTAATAATCGATGATGCATGAAGCCATCATATTTACCCTGGCATTGTTTGTGCTGAGAGCGCTACAAAGTATAATGCATGCGCTGGAAGGGTGAGACGGATGCGAATAAAGGTGGGAGTGCGCACGTACAAAGAAGAGAGGAAAGGAGAAAAGTTTTACTAGTTTTGGGAGAATTCACGTTGCCTGTGTAAAATAAGATATAGCCAGGCGAATATATGAAAATATGAAAAAAGAATGTGAATATTTTATGGTATACTATATTCTCTTTCTTTCCAATTATTGAACACATATATCAATGGTTGAAGCCACGGCTGCACTCTGAATATACATAGGGAAATTATTTTACTTCTGAACAGCAAATATAAAAAGAAGATATACTTTTATGGTCATTTGAACATCTAGTCAAAATGAAATAGTGCGATAAAATGATAAAACCGATGGTAAAACATTCATTTTTATACATACTACCAAATAATATTCTATTAGTACTTTGTACGACATAGTTCTCCTTTGAAGTGCGCTATAAATATATGTAATAGGCCTACATGTGAGCGACCGAATTTCGTACTGTAGTTAAATATAACTTCTTATTTTGTATTTTGTTTACACTCTTCGCGTCGAGGCTAAACACAGCTGGATACATCTTGCTGTTTAGTGGATATCTGTAGCCAGAATTAGAGGTTTGGTAAAGCGCTATAAAACTTCAAACGTTTACTGAGCTGCAATTTAAATTATTTATTGGAAAAGAAGTCATTTACCGTCTCAACTCTCCTGCTTGTGACATGAATGAGGTTGGAATTCATAGTCGGCCCCTACACCTAGGGGCGCCCATTGTTACTAAGGTAACAGTTGTTTCCATGTTATTTCCCATAAACAAAACAAATCCATAGCAACAATGGGTGCCCCTAGGTGTAGGGGCCGACTATGAATTCCAACCTGAATGTATTCTATTTTCGTTTTGTATTATACTACTAAAATTCGAAACAAGCAAGAACATTATTAAAACCGGAATTTTTACTTCGTAATTCCCTTAAACATAATATTATTATCATCAAGTTTGTTTGTGGTTAAGCTAAAAGGTTTTTTTAAACTAATCAGCTATCATTTTAAACAATTATTTTATATACAAAATAATAACAAATAGTTCTGCCAACCAAATACATTTGGATTTGCTTTTCCTATTCCCCCATGAAAAACGATAATACGATTGACAGTACCAATGTCTAAATAGAATTAAACCATTCAGTGGCAAATTAATTTCCTAGATTTTATTCAAATTTCAAGCTCATAATCAAAAAAGGTTATTTTTTCTATATAAATAAAAACATTTTATTAAATTTGAAAATTTCCTAATGTTTAAGAAATTTGAGAAATTTTTGGATTTTGAGTAACTTATTTAAAAAATTTTAAAGTGAAATTTATTTTTTTGCAATTATTAAGTTCAACTCCGGAATTATTATTAATTTATCAAATTTCCGGGACATGTGAAAATATTCTTCTTTTGTCTACATTTTACACATCTCATTTTTGAATTATTTCCAAAAGTCATACCAGTAATGTTAAAGAAGCCGGAACAAAAACGTTTAGAAAAGAAAAATTTGAACCAAATTTTTAAAATCAGTGAGTCCATTACATAGAAAATTCCACCGAATGGGTTAAAAATTATCCCTCGTAAGTCATAATAAATCGGTCCACCCCATTTCCTTGGGTTTTATCGTCACTGCTAATGGGGTGTGTTTTGTCTTTCTTCCACGATCAACAAAAGCTTAAAAACTGGGTCACAGGTCACAATACCAATCAATATTAAATGTAATACATTGCTTTTAATACGAGTTTCGCTGTGTAGTTACGGGCAGGCATCGTGGCTGTGACAATGGTCGTTTATGTGCACTTATTTCTGGCCTGACTACCCATTCAATTGCTCGATACACTCGGCTCGCGTAAGTGTGGAGAGTCTGTAACCTACCTACCTATTGCAACATAACACAGCTACTAAATAATGGATGCTTTAGAGCTTGCCGAGTCTCTCCCATGAGGATACACTTCATTTGTACAAGAAAGCATTCATTTTTCGTGAAGTGGACCGTAGGGGATCTGCCGTGATAGAGATTCAAAAAGATTGGCGCACTAAAGTAGGAAGTAATGGGATATCTCTTGCTACGTTCTTTTGATTTATTTATTAAGTTTGTGTTTGCTTGATTTAGTTTACTTTTTACTACACTCGATCGATCGTATATCTTTTTTTTTTTTTTTTAGTTTACAAATCGAAATAGCTATAGCCACGGTTTGTTTCGCTGTTATTACGTTTTTAAGAGAAAATTACAAAGCGTCATTCAAGAACATCTGTTTATATAAACAGTAATGAACGATTACGTGATTGCTTTTACTCATCCAAGTCTAATTAAGAAAACTTTTCAATAGCTCATTTTTAATTGTCGAGGTTGAAGTAGCCCCGCCCCTTTAAATTTCCAAAACCTTGATTGTTTTTCTTCCCTTCCAGACGAAATCAATCTCCCACGATGCTATTCAATTAAACTTTTCGTAGACACACTGTTTTCATTTGAAAAGCGTAATTTCGCTCTCTGAATATCTAGCTGGAGTATTTATTTAAGAGTTTTGTAAAGAGATTGCGAGGGGAATGAACACAATGAATACTCCATGAGCTGCAGATAATAAACAATATGCTATTTCCACTTGTAATTGGGGAGCTAGTTGCACAATGGGACATTCAAACCTACGTACGGTGTACATAGCTCTTGAGAACAACCAAAATAGAAGATTAAAAAAACACATTAGACTGGACGCAATTATTTTCTTGTATTATTACACTCGTTTTTTCCACATCGAAAATAAAAATAAGAAATATCGTGTGCTACAGTAAATTATGCGGTATGCATTTGAATATTGCACATAAGGTAAAACGCTACTACTATATTTGAAGGGAAAGAGGGAAGCACTCTTTTCAATTGGATAGGTTAACTACTCTGAGAGCTTGATGACGTCATATCTCGTGCCGAGGATCTGAGCGGAGTAAAACTTTAAGACATGTTTATTTTCACTGTAAAATGTTGAGTAAAATTCATATTGTGTAGTGGAAAAGGAATGGGCATCGTGAGCGAATGAAAAATGTAAAAGTTCATTTCAGAAATATTCACAAGCAAATTCTTTTTCCAAAGTGGTTTCGAAAACTTAGCCCTAACCGTGTAGTTGTAGTTGAAGCTGTAAGTAAATTACGCATGATTGGAATTGGAAACTTTGTTTACGAAATTGGATTTACTTATACAGCATTTCAGGAGTTGAAGGGTAACGAACTTACTAATGAAAGAATTGCCAAGATTATTTTGGGAGGTGAGATATTAGGTACCAGTAAGTCTTACTTATAGTAACTTAGTTGCCGGTTAGTATACATTTCAAACTCTCTACATTTCTCTCTTCATTTCAAGAACTCGTTAACGTATTGAAGTGTACAAAGTTAGAGGTGCAATGATATGTTACACCTCTAACCTACAAATTTAAATATGTAGATGTCTTTGTAAACCGTATTTTTATTTAACAGCGTGAAGTAACACAATGTTAGTTACCATGCCAGTAAAATCATTATTAAAAGTTAAAGAGTTATTCAATATTCATGATCCTCTGTTGCGTAACTCGTTGCACTGAACGTGAATGGATTTTATATTGTGTCATCACTAATGCATAACAGTTAAGTCACAAGAAAGTTATATTTCATTGATTGCAGAAAATAGTAGATTCAAAACATTGAACGTCTAATCACTTGTTTTGATAGGTAATTCTGACGGTGTATCTATATCTGTGTAGTGACACTGACAGTTATTCGAAGATGGCTCCTCAAAATTTAGATAATTTCTCGCGATGAACAGAGGATGAACCCAGCGTTGCTGGTTACGATGCTGAATGTTTCGTATTTGAAATATCGATCTTTGATTGGTTATCGCTCCCTCGTTGATGGTGTTTGGAACCTATACAGGGTTGGTTTAGTCGCTTTAAATTAAAGTCCCCCACTACAAATCAGTTTCGTTACTGAGTGGGTAGACTCTAAATGTGAATTTATTTATTTATTTCATTTATTTATACACAAGTGAATCGCCCATTTCATTGCATTACAGGACACATACCATAACATCTTGACAATATGTATCCCATGAAATAATTTTTAAAGTGGGTGGGTATACAATAAATTAATGTATTTATTTGTTGTAGGGCGTAAACGACGTATACAACGATGTATATCTATTAGTTATTGTATTGTAGGTATCTTTTGTGGAACCGAAGTTGTCCAACTGACATACACGTGATAAACTCAATAATGTAATATTATTATATATTACTCGAATTACTATTCAGAACAACATTTTGCTTATGCATATTAAGTAGAAAAATATTCTAGCTTATTAAAATCGATTCTCTATAACGTGTAAAACATTTTTTGAACGTTCAAGGGCTGATGTTCGCTTGATTTGCTGTAGTAGTATATATAGTACATTGACACAGTTCCACCTAAACAAGAGTCATGTTTTAAATCTTAATACTATTTTTAATAAGCTAACAAATTATAGCTGTCTAGTGTCTCATTTAAAAAAGTTACCAAATTTAAGCCGTATACTTGCGTCAAACTAGTCCCTGTGCTTATACAGTTGTAAAAGTTAAAGACAAACAAACAAGTGCGTGAACCACAAAAAATGTAGCATGTTATGTACTTATATATTATCCTGTATCGAATTTAAATGTTAAACGGGATCCGTAGATGGCGTAGCGTAATTGGCTCTTCTTTCGTTTCAATTGTTTCACGCACTCAGCGTTGAGGGTTGAGGCTTTAGCCATGCGTGCATCGTTATGAAGCGCCAAGATTTTGTATTTGCTTCTTTTAGTTTCAAGACTGTACCTATCCGATAGTTACTTTGTAATGCTTTCGGCTTCTCTATGACTATGATGAGTTAAAGGGAACTTAAACATGATACATTGTGTTATTTTGTAATTTGAATTGTAACGCACCGTAACAATTGTGTGTTTACCTATATTGTACTGTACATATTATACAAGCAAATTAACTTAAATCTTTTTTTGTACATGATTCTACCTATGGCCACATGTAGATTAGCAATCGTCTTGTGCAAGTCCTTGTTTAATCAAAGTTACTATTGTAAGTCCAAATGAATGGTCAAACATTGTCCTTCATGATGTTTGCATGATCTAAGGATTTAATGTCTAAGCTAAGGTTAAGCGAATTATTAGTAAACTTCTTAAACCTTACATCTATATAAAGTCATAGGAAGCTGTTTGAACTGGGTAATGGTTTTGGAATATTTCAATGTTTAATGTTATAACCTGGCAGCTGCGAATGGGCATTTCCAACTATACTGTAATAAAATCAGCAGGAAAAAGTGCACGAAATTCCTCATTGGGAGTGTCAAACGTCAGCTTAAGAGATACGACGTCTTTTTCCCCCTCCCAATTAGTAACTACGTGCATATATTGCCAAGTGAAGCAGTCAATATTGACTCTTACGGTGGGTTTGCACAGCTTTATAATAGGCGTTCACATAAATGTAGGTTAGAAAGTCCATTTTAGTATAAGTTCTCTATACTCTTGGCCGGTATATATGATGACACGTCTGAAGTGTCGTTTCCCATTGGTTTGGTCTAAGATTTTAAGGTCCAGGAGCCAAGAGATTAATATGAATTATCTTTCATAAACATAAAACCTTGGCTCTAAATAGCACCGTGTGTGAACTGTATTCCAATAGTGTATTGTCAAATCTAAACCGGGCAATTGTCGCCACTTCGACATAGTACGCTTGAGATAGAGGATTGATAAGGAATGAAAAATAATCCCGTCAAATGTGTACGCTATGATAAGTTGATGTGGAGTTCTCAACTGCTTTAGCAAGAAACCAACATTTTCACCATCTTCTTTTGTCCCCTTAATCTAACGCGCGGTTTCCTTCAAGAGCCGAATGAAGATACTTCCCGTTACTTTGGTGGACTGCCCACAATATGCCACAGAAATAAAGCAATTGACGACTTCGGATGTTCCCTCCCACCTACGTCACGCTCACGTGACGCGTTCAACCCGCCCCCAACATGGCTGCGTATGTGAGTAAACATTGCAGCCGTTTTGCATGGAACATATGGGAACTTTGGGTAGTTTGAGCGTAGATTTCCATAGCGAATGAGCAATGCCGCGTTATTGTTGTATTCCTAGATGCAAAAATAATGCTACAGTTCCTGGCATATCATTTCATTTGTTTCTCAAAGATGCGAAGCTAAGAAAGATATGGGAAATTAAAATACGCCGCGACAGCAGAAGGAACCAAGCCGTTTCGTCAACAGTGACAGTGTGTTCTAGTCATTTCATCCCAACAGACTTGAGGGAAGCTGTAAACGGCAGCAAAAATTGCCTCAAGAAGGATGCAATCCCAAGTGTGTTAAGTGTTACTTCCCCAAGAAAGCTGAAAGCACCGAGGATCAGAGTTGATCGTTACAGTTAATTAATTAATTCATGAAAGTTAATAGTTACATAAATAGCCTGCACGCATAGGCAGGGCTAGGCCTAGACTATAGGTTAGGAAAATGTAGGCCTACGCTAGGCTAAATCCAGCCAAAGCCCTAGTTTCAAAGACAGGTGACAGGTAGAGGCCCTACCTGTCATCTAGGCCCTAAGTAGGCGTGCATTATAGTGGCGGTAATATATGTCTGCATTATTATCTTTAAATCATGAATTCTAATGTTTTACAAACTAGAAATATTAAACAGTAAACCGTGCATAATAGCAGACATATGAGTGCATCATTAATATAACTAAATTTACTAATTAAAAACACGTAGGTACACTTCTAGCCTTGACGAGAACAGTGCCTGCCACCTGATTTTCAGCGGTCCAAAACTCTTTCAAAAAGGAAGGTACAAACAAGCTGTAACTTTCTTTGAGTAGCCTCTGGCTTCCTTCGTGACTAAAATACTTAAAAACTACACTCATCTCGAAATGTTTAAACAAATTTAAACATTTTCCCTAAGCGTGCTCCCGTAACAATAGCACGGGATCCATCGTTTTCTCAAAAATGTTTCCTCACTTCTCGCGCGCCATCTCTGGAGCGCGCGGGAAACTAAAATAAGCTCCTCCCATCGCAAGTCGTCAATTCCAAGCGAATGACTTCCTCTACGACTTTTTACGACGGCCCCAAATTAAATTACTGTCTTTTGAGATTGTTGTCACATGTAAATCTGTTTTCATCTGTTTATAATTTAATTCGAGTTTCTTGTTTCAATTAACAGAGTTTTTGTAGATTCAAGCATATCGCATTGATTATTTGTATTTTTCAGAACATCACCACACTTGGTGGATGATGAAAATTATTGGTCGTATTTTCATGCAGGCTTATACACGCTGTACATTTTATTTACCATGCTCCGTTTCAACTATACATATTCTCCCCAGTACTTGTTATGTATGCGTACACTTCACTTTCATCCAATTAAATTTTACCTACAAAAAATGTGAATTAATGTGCATGTAAATTCACGCATGGTAGTTTTTCTATCATCCTGTTAGACCAATGTTTTTTTTCCCGTCACGGTACTATACTCATTTTTTGTCGAGGGGGATTTATTTTTGCTGTGACAACACATTTTTCACGCTGTTCATTGAATTATCAAAGTTATTGTTTTGATCAATTACTGTCGTACAGCGTAGCCAGGGGAAAACGCAATATAGTCAAGTCAGCCACACGTGCTCATCATTGGTGCAGGTTTGTGTTACCTAGTATCAATGTGATTTACTCTTCCTTCTCTGAAACTCTGTGCAATGCCACAAAGCAGTCAAGTCATCGGAACCTATTTATGTGTTTTCCGACAGTTTTAGGGGGATTAGCGGGGGAGTGGGGTCCCGGTCGGGATGGAGTCACGAAGAACTCGGCAACTAAGGGGAATTATTATGTAACAAAACGGAATAATAAAACTGAGAATGAACGAAAAAACGAAAACGTAGAGTTGACATCGACATAGACATTGAGGATAGTTGACATTGACACAGTGCGCTCCAATTGGCGTGCAGCAGTCACGTGTAGAGGAATGACGTAGACTTCCTACATCCGATTTAGTTCATAAACATATGATCAAGAAGGTCCGCAGGTGAGTGCCCCCCCCACCCCCCACCCCCCGAGACCCGAACACGCGGCCACGGTATTAGTTGCTTTACCATGACAAACCTGGAGCCACATGCATCCCAGCACACGAGTTGTGTTGTACCCGCAGCCCAAGAAAATGCATAATGACACAGAAATTTGAATTTGACAACTGAAAGTGTTACATTATATATTGTAACCATGCAATTGCCCTTGTGGCGGGGTTGAATCAAACCCGAACAGCTGGGTTCATACTGAGGTTGTTTTCTGTCGCTTATGAATCTATATATGTATATATGTCGAGGGCAGGGGGATATATGATAATTATTATTCATAAGAGGGTAGGCCTCGATCCTTTCACCTGTATTTGCATAGGGAAACTAAACGAAAAAAGGTTGAAACCCTTATAGCAAAGCTTTGTGGTTTATAAGCCCTACACTATAGGTATATTTTTTGCATATGTTGAATATTAAACGTCACCCCATTCTCAAGGCCCTTGTTCTCATACGGCAATCGAGGCGGTCGCTTTAAATCGAGCTGGAACATGATCCGATGAGGTGACATGTAGACAATCATTAACTCACCCCTTTTCAACCCTTAAATTTGAATGGTAATTGTGACAGACTGACGTAGAGACCGGCGCGCCTCACGTCTTGTTCTCGTGCACAATGGAGGTGCGAGCACGCGCACGCAGCTTTGCATGGCCCCCGCCCATCATTATATTCTATTTGATTGGACCATTTGTCAATCAAACCAAACAAATATACAGCCACATTTTTCGGGTTCGCCGTTCAACGTCATTGGCTCTTTTTAAAATTTCAAGTCTTTTGCATATGTACGATTTGTGCTGCTGCGCTGTGGGTCAAAAGACACAATGATGTTGCAACTCAATCTCTTTGGAAGTGTCACTACTCATTATAACTGAGAAGAATGGCGTTTATTTGAATACATGGGAACAAATTGCTGTCGTGGATGTTTTATAGGCGCGTGCCTACACTCTCGTACGTGGGGTCTTTTCGGCGGTGTCAGCTGCGGTTCGACACCTCCATCTGCATAATGTAATACACATTGTACTTCGAAGTGTACTCGTCACTTTACGGACGGATGTCCTTACAAAATATCTATTTGTTCGTATGGATACATTTTCGTTCAATAGGTAGTCTGATTCGGATAGCGTTTGTGCTATATGTATTGATGGTATTGGCAGGTCTTACATTTCTTACAGCCATCCCACTACCAGCACTATTGTAAGCGAACTTTTTGATAACACAGCATTGCAATTGCCTGTAGCGGAAATCGAACCAACAACTGTCCAATCTTGAATGTCAGCAACGAGTATAACTTTTCTCGGTTGACACAGATATGGTTCAGTACAATTTACAATCATAACAATCAATCAACAATTTTCGCCCTGCATTATGTTTGATGGCTTAACACGCGTTTTGAGGCGATATCTTGTCATAAAAAAAACAAAACGAAATGAAGCAACGCAGCAATGCAATGTTAATTTCATTTACTCGCAACCTATCAAAAGTCACTCGCAAGTTGCGAGCTGGTCAGTAGAAATTTTGGGGTTTGATAACAATACATAACTTTCATCCAGTTTTCCCCACAAAGGGACGCGGCCACATTGTAAAAGATAATACTATCACGCGCATTATGGATCTAACACCTTCTAAATACCTGGCCGTGAAGGTGTACTAATAAAACACCCTTTTGACCACAGCTATTTTTCTTGTAACTGTTGCATATCTGGTATAGATCACAGGTGTTTTCGTATGCATCCCGCTCGTGTGTTCGTGGCTGTTGCGGTTTTCACACTCACCCATTGTTTGTGTGCGTGTTATCCATATTGAACCATCACTTGTCTAGTGTATAATAACGTATATACGTAGGAATTGAATGGCCATTTCCCGCGTAGCGTTCACGTTAAGCTTTTAGGGTGGTTAATTGTCGGTGCGGTCTCACACACGCGATCTCCACTAAGCCTCGTGAACGAGTGATTAATGCCATCTGCATATCACGTCACAATATTGAAGGTGTTGGTTGCCGCAATCCCCGCGTGCTTTGACAGACAGACAGACAGACACATACTCATAGTCGAATGCTCTTGAGCGATTGTCCCTCGATTGAATGGTGTGTCGAGGGGTGGGTTTAACACGGCAGTTGGGTGAAACGGTGTCTGAAATGTTCTCGAAGTCCATTTCGCTGTCCGTATGTGATTGCTCGTCAAGCCCGGGCCTAGCACCTCGTGGTGACCGATACACGCAATGAAGGTGATCATATTACGAAAGAAGTCGAAGAGATTATCATTATGGGAACAATTTGATTGAAACGTCTGTGTGGTTTGTGAGAAACGCGTTTAACTTGTGATGTTACTTTCGATTTATTAAGATCCCGTAGTCATATAGATCCGTCACACAATGAGGAAGTAAATAAAATTATAGTCAGATCGTTTAGGATGATACATTTTGAAAAAAATAGCTGTCTCAAGCCGATGCAACTATTGAAAATGAAACAATTCCTAAAGCCCCCCTAAAGACGTTCATACAACTATCCACATACTTTATTCATACATCTCTACACATACTTAATTCATACATGTAACTCCTTTGTTGTCCAACTATCCTCGACAAACCTTGTTGGTGGCTGGTTTATCTAGACCTGGATCCGAACAGTTGGAACTACAGGGACTCATTAACCGCCCGAGGTCTCTAGTGCACGCGTTTCTATCAATCATTCGCTTATTCGTTTATTACGCCTCATCGCTTATCGTCTCGGTTAATGATTCTAAATATCTGTAAACATTACTCTTTACTATACGAAATGCAGAAATATACGCGCGTCCTAGCTTGAATATAGCACTGAGTTCTGGTGTGGCATTTAATCGGCGTTAGATGTCATTTTAAAGATTTGTTTGCTTACACATTTTTGCTGTGTGTTCCCTAAAAAAAAAAAAAAAAAATATGCCTTGCAATAATTCCATCAAAGATTGTTTGCAACTATCGAGTGTGGGCATTACTACCATGGTATTACACTAGCTTGACCAATTTATTTCCCCTAGTCAAGATTCAGCTATATATTTCTTCCGAAGAAGAGAGTGAAAAGAAGGTAACTTCCTTTCCATGGATACTGGCATTGACTTGTGTCCCATGTGATTGATTGGAAGTCATGATCATGTCAAACAGTAGCCTACCCGAGGGCATTCTTTGCTTCTCTCCGATCCCTCCACTAAAGAAATCAAGCTACCACAGTATTAGGGGACTTTGTTCGCCTTATACCCTACACCTTGTAACCCCGTCTGCGAGACAATTTGAAGTGTGCAGTAAAAGCTAACAAAATGCGGATGCGGTTTGTCAGCATAATTACGACTACGTGGCATCCCCCATGCTTTATTTTATTGTGTATCTCATCCCCTTCCTAAGCAAAATAAGTACGGGGGGTCTAATGCCAGACATTTTTTAGTAAATATCTAAGTTGTGTTCTTATTATTATATATGGAAATTCTTTTTTCAAGTCACAGTTTTTACTGAATTGATTATCTTTTAACAATAATAACATATGTTTACACAATCCCCGTGTGTGATGCGACCATTCAATGTGGCTCGTCTTGGGGTCCATTTAGGTGCACAGCCAGTGCACTACATATTATAAACACAACGACAGAGTACAGACAGCCACAAAGCACCTGAAACATATCGGTCTTCCACTCCCCATACTGCCATAACATATAAGCAGTTCTATCGATTTTTGAATTCATAAGTAAAACCTATAAACACTGACGTCATTGTGACATTGTGATGTCGTGGTTCTTGAGAAATGAAGTGCGTTTCACACCCTAATACCGACATCAGCGACATTGGACCCGTACACGTCAGTGATCGACTCTCGTGGGCCTCCAGGTTCGATGGCGGGAAGTGGTTTACCACGGGGCGACCAACCTACCCGACGAGCTTCGGTTCTACTTCGGAGCCAAGTCGTTCGGGCTCAAACACGGTTCTATCATTACGAATACGATAAAGGTTGATTGATTCAAGTTGAAAATCTGAATTAACCAAATTCTTGTAAATTCTTTTTTCTACTAATAGATTTTTAAATTAAATTTTATGAATTATTAAAAATAATTATGGGGAATTTGATTTGGGGGGGGGGGGGGGGGGGGATTTAGGGTTAAAAAACCTAAAATAAAAACTGCCAACAATGGGTTTGTCAGCCTTAAACACCCCGGTACACCACTGTTAATAGACACACATTTTTTAAATCTGGTCTTTTCTAAAAGGTTGAATTATAAGCAAATTGATGAAATGCTGAAAAAGGTGAAACAAGAGCTGGATGATATTTTATTTCGCCGTTGAAGGAACAGATTGAACCGATTGTGTTCGGAGAAAAACCCAAACCAAATAATTCAAAATTCGCGTTTGTGTTTCATTCTTGTAATTTAGTGGATTCATGTTGAACACATTCTATTTTTCAGGGTTCGGTATTCAACTCCTTGCGCACTACATTTACATAATTGCGGCTGTTTTTGCGCCATAAATACAAATAGAGAACATGAAACGATCCTGAATTCAATACCAATTTGTAATTTAATTCTACATCACCAAGGTTGGAATTGTTTCTTGAATCCGATCGGCTGTAAAACCGTAGAAACTGCTTGACTCGACTGATTCAAGTGAGTACAGCCTCCGTGCCGGGAATCCTTTATAGTTCCGTTATTGTCCTGCATTATAAATCACATCAGTTGTGCAACAAAATTGGAACAAGAACGCGGTACTCTAAATAAACCCCATATTTGTTGCCTTTATCCCGGCCATGTTGCACAACGCGCAGCTAATGCTAGGAAATCAATGGACTACAGCAAATATATTTAGTTGCTGCTGTCAAGTTTGATTATCTGTTGTTGTTTCGTTGTGAAACTAAAGAAGCCGAATGAATCCTCTGCGTCTCTCAAGTAATTAATGTGTTTTTGCTTTCAGGCTGCCAAACCTCGTAACTATATATTCCAAGCTGTGATCCGGACGTGCCTTTTGTAGAGATAACAAAGCCAATTGCCGTAAGTATTTCATTAAATACGCTAATGTACTAGTCTATATTGGTCCAAGGAATCCGCTTACCATAACAAACAAACTAGAGCTCAAATTAGCGTGATGTAGACCTATTTGAACAAGCTCAATATACTCAATAGTTGTACTCCGTGTGTGTGTGTATAAGGTACCAATCAATATATGGTATGGAACGATTTGCGAACCTGGTATATATTGACTTGGGTATTCATAAATGTTTAACTTTCATCTTGATGTTGATTTAATCTCTATTTGCATCTGATTCCTTGCGAGTTGCGGAAACCCATCCTGATTGAATAAGTGGGGATGAGGACGAATGTAATTGATTTATATTTTGATGTCGTTTAAGTTCGATTCCCCCATATTTATGATCAGCAGCAGATGGTTTTGCTATTCACAGTCTTCCTCTGCTGTTTCCCCTTCCTACTATATCTTCTCAAAAGTAATATTAAATTTTTATAAGAAGAATAAAAGATGAAAAAAAGAAAAATAGAAAATTCTTTTTCAGAGTAATATAGGTTTATGGCTTCCATCTGTAAGATTACTTTGGACGTTTTAGTAGGAAAGTGGACTTTTTTAAAAGATGAGTAGAGGGATGAAAAAGAAGGAAGTAAAGAAGAATGAATAATTTTTAGTTGTACTCGGTTTCCACTTGACAAGATTTTTATGCTAAAAGCTATTGTTATCAGATACTACGAGGAAGTTCTTATTTCTTAACTCCTCACACCGCTGGGCCCAAGCATCTTGTTGTGCATACATTGCGAACAGCTTTTAGCTGCAATCACAGAAGCTGTTGCAATGCAATGCCGCTGGAAGGAGGCGTGCACGAGCTACACCACATTTAGAAACAGGGAATACTCGCATTCGGTTTTTATCTCGTGTGGGTTTGCGTAGAATAATTTTCCGGAATGCGATTCGATCTCGTTTATTACGGCTATTGTTTAAAGTAACGCAAATGTCACACGGAGGGCTAGATAGGCTTTGCGCCGGTATTCGTGATGCGTTATACTCAGCCATTGTTATATATGCGAATCAATGTGTGCTATGGGCGAACAGTTCTCATTGCAATCATTATATTGGAACATGTTTGTGTGCCCGAGCATAACTTTTTGTCTCAAGTGGACAGTAAGCTTGGTTTACCATCAACTAACTTTCCATACTTTTTGCATACGTTTCCAATCCAAGGATTTCAACGTCGTACTCAAAATGTATTTAAATATTTGAAGATAATAATTTGTTGAAACGTGGGATGAATCAGCACTTAACGCGGAACGTGCCATGAATACGATCTGAAATGAGAAACAATATTGAAGGATTTCTACTCTGAAAGCATGGAAATTAACCAATTTAAATGTATCATGGCGTAGAGCATGGTAAGGTGATTTAAATATAGCCGAAACGAAATGGGACATTGCCTTTTTAAGAGGGTACTTTCGTTATTTATAGCCGACTTTAGATCTTGCTCATGGGTTTTTATGATGCAATGTTTTATGAGAGTCATCCACTGGTGTTACGAATGTTTGACTGGAAATACATGAAAGCTCATATCAGTAAAATTGTTTCTTTTTACAGATAGGCATGGTTTCATGTGTGAACAGTGAATACTGTGGGCAATATGGCAATTGCAACAGGCAGGGAGCTTTTAGCAATGCATGTGATGCGAGTATGGTTTGACAAAAGTATTTTTGGGACATTCATTTATTAACAACTGTCTCATCCATGTAAGAAACTACGACGGCTAATGATATGTCGGTAGGCGTTGTACAAGAAAAATGTTTTTATCGCAATACTTATAATACAAGCGTCATACGTTTGTTCTTTTCTGTATTAATGAACTATACATTGAGTTAAGAACATAAATAACCATCGTAACGATTAGCCTACAATATTTGCAAATTATAAAATCCGTGGTTTAGCTGATACAATAGAAAATCTTGGTATGATTCACTTTTTCAATATCTTGAAGCGTGCTCAAGATACCATCAAAATGCTGTTTATTTTGTGATAGTTTTAATATTGCGATTACCCATTACCCCTGAAATCACCAACTTTTAAAATGTGTTAGTGGTTGTATAACATTCAAAACCACCACAATTGTACTGCTTGACCGGTAAACTTTCGGGCATGCTCACGGCCCATGACGGAACACACTTGAAGGCGGTTTCAAAAGACATCAGAATTGTATTGCTTGACCGGTAAACTTTCGGGCATACTCACGCCCCATGACGGAACACACGTGAGGGCGGTTTCCAAAGACATCAGAATTGTATTGCTTGACCGGTAAACTTTCGGGCATACTCACGGCCCATGACGGAACACACGTGAGGGCGGTTTCCAAAGACATTAGAATTGAAATAACGTAAAAAACTGCGAAGACAACATATTTTTATTCGGTTTGTTTACTTTTCTTGGAAAGATAAGTGTAAGACTAAGAGGGAGAGAAGGAGCGAGATTATTGTAATGAATTCAATTTCCGACCAATTTTACCGGCGGGGGTGTCGATCGGTATCTGAAGGCAAACACAATTGGCAGAGACACCCGCAACTTAAAACCTATAACGATTAGTTCAAGATATGACTGCGCTACTGCGGGTTGTTTTTTGGCGATACAGGTGTACACAAAGGTGCAGTGAATGTTGTTTTGAGTCTCTCTCCTCATAGCATAGTACTATACCCTCAAATACAAGTATGGCGAATTATTAAATAGCTTGAAATATGGTGTTTATTTATCTCCTAAGTACGCTTCAAGGCACTGAAAATCTATGTAATGTCTATGCACCGAGTACTGACTATGAAGAAATTGTTTATTGTTATGATTGACTGCATGGGGTGGTGTTAAGAAAGTATATATTGTATAACATCAATTTTGGACAGTAATTATTTAATCAATTATATATGACTTCTTTAAAATAGGTCGAAATTGCAGTGAAAACCGTTCTTTACACGTAGTTTTAACATGGTGGTATTCCACTCTCTCAAAATACTCTCCTAGTGAATTAAACTGAAAACCAACGCGTCTAGTTTTTCTTTTCTTCTGCCCCTTACAGGGGTGATTACATCATAAAATGTAACTCGCGAAATGAGCCAGCATGGTCGCATACTATTCTGGTCTTCTTTCGCTTGTACTCGGCAGGAGAACAGCGCATCGGTACAGCCCTCACATATTGCATTGCATTGTCTCTAGAACATTTCGGAAGAGCGCAGCGTTGGTAAATAAATTGGGGAACAGCGCACACATTCAATAGTAGTAGTACATTATTCTAGCATCAATTGCTATTTACACATTGCAATACATATTATGAGCACTTGCATGCACAGTAAATTGTGTAGATCTATGCATAGTTATAATAAGTTATTAACATCACACATTGTAGCATGTATACGTAACCGTATATTTAATTTCATTTTAGTGCCTTATTGTTCTCTATATTTATCCCAGAAAGAACTCTTTTCATAACATTTTGCCATTAATTTCCCAGTTTTCATAAAATTATTACACTCTACTCTCAAAGGTTAAGGGTTATCATCAATGATTCTAACACTTCTCACAAATGCTGAGTGTCCTCACTTATGTGTGTTGTGTCATTGCTCCCCTTGTTTGATATGTATTATATGTTCTCCTGAAAATGTCTCATGTTGCATACATCGCACGGACTAGCGCAAAAATTTCATTAAAAATGCATATTATGTAATATACACATCAGAGTCGATAAATACATTAATTGCAATATAATTATGGTTAGTTGTTCAGTAGATTTAACATAAATCACAGCACAGGGTAATACCTAGGAGGTTTCTGCCCCAACACATCTTATTTTTATGCCCCAGTGTAAATACAATATTTAACATCTCCCGCTATTATTAAATACTATTAATAAAGTTCTTGTGTTATATTCATTAAAGTATTATACTCTCTGACATTTGTCCTGATGACGATGTCTATAAGCACATAGAAACTTGTATTTTAGTAAACGTTACATACTGGTGAAGAAGACATACGCAAATACATACGTAGGTATTTGGATAAGCGTGCCGTAATGAAAGCGAAGCAACTGTGATTGTCATGTGACAGTGCTGTGTTGCAGTTGCAGCCATCTTCAGGACGAATGATTGGTTGAGGACATGGTCTTATATTCTAATATGCGAGATGGAGATTTTCGTGTGACCCCTCCCCCCCTCATGTGTGTGTGTGACGTATCGAAAATCCATCCCGCTGGAATTGAACCTGGATCCTTACCATAAGATTTTTCTACAGGGTTATAGATAATCTGCAATCACTTTATATCTCTGAAAGTTATTGACAAGTACGTACTGTATAAATGGACGATGCGAGGGTAGGGGAACAAGGGGGTGAATTTGCCCCCCTCCCTGAAATTCAGGAAAAAAGTTTGACCGGCTAACACAAATGCAATTAATCTAATTCATAATCTATTTTAACGTCGCAAAGTCGGTAGTACATGTTCAAAATCCTCAAAATTCACTGTGGGGCTAACTGGGAGGGCTATGCCCCTCCCCCCCCCCCCTCCCCCCATTCTCCTCGTACAACGGAATGTCTAGTATTTTTAACTCTTGCCTCCTCCCCCGCCCTCCCCGCCATAGGCCATGTACCATGGTTATGTGTTAGGTATTAGTGAGTAATAGAGATATTTCTTGTGTCAAGACTTGTTGCTCGTTGTGGTGAGACTTGGACACCCCTGCGATGTCTTCCATCCCGACTGACGTTATGTGGTTGCAGTAACTTGTATCCGAGAAAATGAACACAAACTGTCCGTCCTGGCTCGTAAAAATGTCTCACAAACTCTTTATACCCAGCTATATGTGTACTTACATTGCCATTACCTTTAACCGATCCAATTTTTGAGTGTAATTTATTTTCTGAACCAAATTTCACGGCATTGATATAACTGCCTTGAAGTAGACGTGATAAACCACACGTTTACGACCGGCTGTCAAATGTGTCAAATCATTGAGATACGTGAGCCCCCACTAAATACAGCCACGAATGAAGAATGTCCACATAAAACTAGAGACTTCAGTATGCACGAGGAAAATTGTTATTGATTATCGACATTAGTGCAGGGTTGGATTTATAGTTAGTAAATCTGCCGAATGTTCAGTTTTATCTCTGGCGGACAAAAACTTACATTTTTCAATTGGATTTTTGTTTGGATTTTCCGTACCGCAAACATTTTGCTGTTTCTCTGTGTATATCCGGTCGAGGTGGGTTCCTTCTCGTGGTGACCGGTGCCCGCGAAGAGGGTTCTGGTGCATATCTTTAATCACCTTATTGATTGTTATTGATATTGATCATCTTTCGTACTTATCCCCTTTTTTCTCTTCTTGGTCTTGTCGTTCTAATTCATGCCGGCCATCGTTGCGATCTCCACCCCCCCCCCCCCCCTGGACTCCTTGACTCCTTATGGAACTGGACCAACTGGACTCCCCTTATGACAGCGGCTTATGAGTGATGGATCGACGTAGTTGTCGAGTATGTCGCAAAACTCTAAATAATCAAAACACTGTGTACTTCCATGGTGTACATCCAACTCTTTTCTAGTTGTCGTCGCTCTCTGTAGCTACCCTTTACAATAACAACACTTTCACTGCTCGTTGAAAAGTAGGAATATACAATTTGTTTTATGATACGCGTATTTTTTTTATTGACACCAGAACTTGTTGTTAACACTAAGATTGTTCTCAGCAAGCGGCAAGGGTGACATAAATAAGGATTATTTGTTTATCGGGGCACGCTTTGGCGATCCTCATCACCCCTCTGAATTTATGTATATTATAATAATTATGTCTATACATTTTCCACCATCTCCAGCATTTTCATGTCAGGTTCATGAGCCGCGCATCTCCACTTGTTGTTTTCTTCTCGAACACACCAGTACATCGAAGCCAGGGGGTCATTCCCGTCATCTTTTTGTAATTATAAATAATTATGCTAATATTTATTTATTTATTTATTTATTTATTTATTTATTTATTTATTTATTTATTTATTTATTTATTTATTTATTTATTTATTTATTTATTTATTTATTTATTTATTTATTTATTTATTTATTTATTTATTTATTTATTTATTTATTTATTTATTTATTTATTTATTTATTTATTTATTTATTTATTTATTTATTTATTTATTTATTTATTTATTTATTTATTTATTTATTTATTTATTTATTTATTTATTTATTTATTCATTTATTTATTTATTTATTTATTTATTTATTTATTTATTTATTTATTTATTTATTTATTTATTTATTTATTTATTTATGTATTTATTTATTTGTTTATTTATTCATTCATTCATTTATTCATTTATTTATTTATTTATTTATTTATTTATTTATTTATTTATTTATTTATTTATTTATTTATTTATTTATTTATTTATTTATTTATTTATTTATTTATTTATTTATTTATTTATTTATTTATTTATGTATTTATTTATTTATGTAAGTTACTAAATGTTATCATTCCACATCATTGTGTGCTGTCAAGTATTATTTACCTACCTAGGTATTATATATATATATCTCTTTTCTAAATTGTACCTTATTTTAAAAACACAACACGACAACCGACATGCCAACGACTGCATCTTGTTTGCGGTAAATGGTGACATGGTATAGCTGCTACGGCAACGCAGACAAGCTGTGCATTTGCTTGCGGCGGTTGTAAGGGGAAGTGACGTCGTAAGCAAGTGGCCCCCAGTCAGGCATATTACTCTCCTGAGAGACCTCACTCATCTCCTCACCTGTCCGTGTGTTCGTGTTCACGTTCAAATCCCTTCTTTTATAGAATCGTCGTTTCAATCTGTAACTCTCAAGTCGTATGAAAGATCCTTTCAACAAAATTGTCTAACGGAACTGATTTTAAATATTCGTCAAGAATTCTATTTTATATTCTTCCCGCTTCTAACTTTAATGTGATTTTCTTTCAATATTCAAAATTAATAATATCTTATTTACCCACTCGATGTATGTATATTGTGCTCATGTGCCTGGCTGTGGAACTATTGAACTGTTCGGACGGCGACATGGAAGTAAATCCTGGCGGTACAATATGTTCAAATTACTATCGAGGTCCCCCCTACCACGCCTCCCCCCCCCCCCCCCCTCCCCGGTGCCTGTTTATTAGAAAATTGGAATTTGAATTTCTTTTGTTGAGAGGAATGTGTGTCTCGAGTTTTGTTTTCTCCTAAATTCTGACAAATTTTTAGTTCTGAACATTGAGAGATAGAGAAGAACAAATCGTCGTTCGTTGGACCTGGTTTTTGTAAATACTTCATAAAAGTACATACTTCGCACCTAATAATAATTATCATAATAATCATCATACAAAGACCGAATGTTAGGATGCCTATACAACAAATCGGCCACGACAATATTTTTAACCTACCTCCTAAACTCTGCTGTACAGAACATATTAATATGGAAAATGCAAAATAACATCAACAAATGTGAATTTTAAATTGTTCCTTATATCAACAAATCAAAAATATTAAGTAACGATTCAGTCTACTATCGACATGTTTCATGTTTCTAGTATCAATCGATTGCGTGTTGGTTGGTTAAAACACATCAGATATCAACGCGTGCCGTGTTTACATTCAACGCTATAGGTTCACGCCATTGTGTGGTTAACGAGCTTCCAGGTGACGTGTCATACCCAGAGCATTAATAGATATTGCTCAGTAACCGTTATATTTCGTGGTCCAGCCACTTTTCAGGCAAAAAAGGTTATTTATCTTTATCTTTGTTATTTTTTAGTTTTATCCCCGACAGTCCAATATTGACATAACTGGAGCACTCTCAAGCATGCAGTGTCTAGCTAGATTATAGCTGAACTTGTAAAGAAAATAATATATTTAGTAATTACGCAATCATACATGTACAAACTATCGTATACACTCGCACACAGACTAACTGCGACACTCTCCGAAGGGTTTTTTTTTTAAACTTTTTTTCCTCATTGTATAATATGTATTGTCTTTTCGAATTGCCTAACCTTTATGCCTTTATCTTATTTCTATGTTAAAATGTTAAAAGTTATCTACTTAAGGAATTTTATGAAGAATGTATGTAATCCTGCTTGTTTATAATTTAATAAATTGAGTTTCATCTCTAAAAAAAAAAAAAAAAACTGCGACACTACATGCACACAACCAACATTCACAATATCCACACCCACATTCAACGTATTTACTATTTAATGTTATATACATGTGTATAATAAAATAGGTCACACTAGTGGATGGAACGAGCCACGTTGTGATTTTAAAATTGATACATTTTGCTGCTGCTGCTGCTGCTAGCTACTGCTGATGCTGATGTACTAAATATTTGGGTATTTTTTCACATTTTGCAAAGATGCTTATCGAAACGATGACTTGATGATCTACGAAGATGGACTTCCATTCCTAAGCCAGGATTCCATTCATTACGAGGAATTAACTTGTCGTGCGGTTCGTGGCTAAAGCTGAAAATTGTTAAACATTGGTCGCGTCGCGTCTGACGGACATATGCTGTGATTGGTCTATCGCATCGCGCTGACTTGTGAGCACGTTGACGCATCAACGTGGCGCGTTACGTAATGGTTTGTTTGTATCGTACTCAGCGAGCTTACACTAGTATCAAGAAGCAGCAACTTTGCGTGTCTTGATTGTTTTTGTTTTTTTAATAACGCCACGGTAAGTTATAACATTCAATTACTTAGTGTTTTATTAAATGAACGGCTAAAGCAATATCACGCCAGTTTGCGGAGATCCATCTTAAAGAAGCACATATTTACAAAATAAGTAAACAGCGGAAATTTGGGTATTTCTTCGAAACTATGGCCGTGAGGGACTAAAGTAGAAGACGGAAGGTCAGGAAATTTACCCCGGTAAAACTAGGAATAAAGTAATAGTGTAAGAAACGAACAACTACAAGTGCAACACATGAAACCCACTCGTCGCGTGGGGAACACCATATTCTCACTCTGGTAATTTTGGAGAATGTGCCCGGTTTGCAGTTTCCATAATATATCTTAATTAAACCACGCTCAATTAAGTTGACGTGTCTAATTAGGGTCGTAAACTTCACTATACAAGTTGTTTTATGGTATTGTGTAAAACAATTGAGTAGCTTATATAAAATAACCTAAATAAAATACCGATAATTCAAACTGGAATCAAATGATTTCGGGTTTGGCTTTAGAAAGATAAATCAATATTGTACTGTTTTTTAAATAAATATTTTAAACGTATCCGGAAATCTGCCCATAAATTTTAGCCAAATCTGGCCATAAATTTTAGACATCTTGTGTGGTATGTATATAAGATGACTTATTTTTGGCATTTTCACAAATTGAAATATTATGTTAACATTATTTCATTTTTCATTATTAAAAGATTATTTAGTTTAAAACAATTGTCAACTCGCATCACTCTAAATGGATACGAGTACAAAGCTAAAGTAAGTCCACTCTATATGTTATTTATATTCATCTAGCTTTGACAAATTCCAACCAATGTCCAACCTCCAACGTTTGTGTTTACTTACTTTGTACAATGCTGAAACCCTCCCGCATTTTTACTGCGTGTAACACGAGCCAGTGAGTTCCCCCAGGGATGAATTGATGTGGCCATTCCCCTGGGAGATAACATTATGAGACGGACGTCAAAGACAATTTAATTTTAATTTGTGTCAATGTAAAGCTGCGAACAAAACATTGTAGCCTAATGCTGTACCTACTGTCGCATACGATGTTTCTTTGTATTTGAGGGTTTTAGTGCTCTAGCGTGGTTCCTAAAAACGTCAACAAGTTATCCTTGTAGTAAAAAACACTAAAACATGCCCAGTGGTCTCTATAGGCGTTCTCTTATTGACCATTATTGGCCATAACTTTGCCATGTTTATTTTTTACATTAAACGAACCAATGTGAGTTTTATCCCGATTCTTGTGCTCTTATCCCAATTCACAAATACCGTATCCCATAAACCTATATTGTGCATATATTCGATACGTCTATCCGCATTATTTTTGAAATATTCATTTTTAGCCGCCAACACAAAATTATTCATAATTATATACATAGTTTGGTTTGTTGAATGTTTGAATTATGTTTTGATCGATCGACTCTGTGTGTACGAAAACTTTGCCAACTCTACCTTATTGTATTCAGTTCCGATGAATAATCTTACTTTAGTCTACTTTTCATTGTTGACCATGATTATACACATTTTATGGAGAGTAGAAAGATTAGTCGGCAATGGGTAGATCGCAATATTCAATCACCAGGAATTAAACGAATTTTAATAATATCGTGTGAACGCTTCATGACACTCAAAGAGTTATTCATACCGGCCATTTGGTTTAGTATCAACTAAAAGAAAATACTTACAAATATTGTAATGTTATGATTTTCATCTCTTAAATTAATTAATTAATCAAGTAATTCAAAAATGTATAATTATTAATTCATTCATTACAGAAATGACAATCGTTACAATTTTACACAAAACCAAATAGCTGGTATATAAATCATTTTTCAATATACAGCTAGAAGCATTCTTAAGATTACAATACAAAACATCAATTTAGCGAGTAACATGTCGCGCATGTGTGGGTTATTTTTGTTAAATGCTGTGAGGTGACCTGTAGTCAATCATTTCTTGGGTTTAAGGTCGGTTGACGTTAATTATTTATTATTATTGTATATGTATTTTATTTTGTTTATTATTTTCATCATACATGTACATGTTTATGTTTTATATTGAAACGAATAACATTTTTTCTAAACACAGTCCTGGCTATACAGCTTCTACCATTGATTGCAATTTATTTTGTTATAGCCTAGCAGTTTCTGTGACGAATTGCAATATAAATGTGCACTCTTTGATGAAATGAGATTGCTTTTTATATTTCTCCAGAAACGGAAAGAAATGCCATTATATATCTCACAATATGGGAAAACTCTATGAAAATAGCGGCTATAAAAACTCCAAGAAACATTCCTACTGCAGAATATATAATAAAAGACAGTTAAAGGTAAAGGAAAGATAAATAAATATGAAACAAGTTAGTACTGAGTGCAGAGAAATAATACTGACGTTGAGGTATGCTTGGAAGAGGCTGGCGCGCGTATATCATAGAACCCCAAATTGATCACGTAAATAACGAGTATAAAAATATCCCCCTTCCCCAGTGGGAGTTTATTGCTTTACGTAATGGAAAACATATTTTACAAGGAAATGTCACATTAGACGGGCATTAAAAAGAGTGATTATAAAAGATGGGGGAAAGTGTCTAGTTACATCATAAGAATGTAATAAAAAGATCGGAGCGCATTGCGATAGACCTACCTGCGGATCGGATATCGGTACCTCTAGGTCTAGGACTAGCGCGGGAGATGACATTCGTCTGCTACGCGACATAGTAAATCAATGGTTAGACATAACACGTACATTAACTATATTTCCTTTTTATCGGATATGGTTATACTGATCATTATTTCTGATTAACGTATGTTGCCTATTGATTCGTAAATTAGATTGAGCTAACAAAATAATAAGGTGCGTGCATGAGTGAAGACAATGTCTATCCGACCCTTGATTTACTTGTGTCGTCGGGTGTATGACGCGATACGTGTGAGGCATAAGAGGTAATTTACTATCTAAGTTTTATTGGATTTCGTTGGTTGTGGTATTTCAGTATTACTCGCTTATGATATTAATTTCTATTTTGTAAATTATTCCTTTAATTTGATCGTTGCACGTTTTATAATAAAAGTGCTTGGTTTGGTTTTTACGTTCGTGGTTACATGTTTGAAATTAATGTTCATATCAAAGGAAACATTTTCCAATAAATGAACAAAAAAGAAACGAACCATAATGATACAAAAAAGATTGTACAACATTTTTTCGTTTGACAAAATATTACAGCGAAGTGATGTATAAAAAAAGACAAAGCGTTTGTGTCGTTCACAACTTTTTCACTCAATTATTTCCTTTGTGCTACGACAAAAGCCAATTTCCATCGATTAAAGGTTCATCGCAATTTGCATGGTTAATGGTTTTTGAGCGGGCCGGAGCTCGGCGGCCCGTAAAGAGTAAAGACAGACACAGCGAACACTCGTGTTACACTCTTGTTTTCATTTCCTTTCACAACTCATATCTACCTTAATCACCAGACTATTTCACGAAATGTTCCGTCCATGCATTCACTGACTAGTTCGCCGTTTCCACTTTCTGGTTATCTTTTATTTAAATCTTGTAACTAACCACAATTTAGTACATCGTTAGTCTGACGTAAAATAAAGATTCCGTTAATTAATGCCGCCTCTAATAGGTCTATTTATTTAATTGGTATTTGAACCTTCAAATTGCTGGAGATTATTTTTATCCACACTGTTAAATAAGCTATATACATGCAACGTGGTCTGCAGGAGACACTGCCGATACAAGTAATAAAATCGCGTTAGCGGTAATTGTCGTACTAAATCGTTCACCAAGATGCAAATTTGATAATTTATTAATTTGTACGCCCAATACGCTTAAAAATCTGTGAAGTCGAGGTCCACAATTAATATTTATTCTGTATAGTACACCACCGTATTAGTACAAACAAGACTTTATGTAGTGTTTATGAGTCGCAGCCATACACTGCTCTGTACGTTACATATGCTTGCAAATTCAATTATCTTGGAGCGTTATTCGTTTCCATCTAGGACGTACACTTTGAATAATTATTCGTTCTTGTGTAGCATTATATATTGTTATTAAAATAGGATCTTGTTGGTCTTATTTGGGAACATTATTACTTCAGTCTAATTTACACAAATCATACTTATATCTTATACCATAGCATGCATCGTTTATAAAAGGGTTACGAAGTTTTGGTACTGGGAGATACGAGTTTTAGAATTTCATTATAATGTTTGTAATATTAAAGAGATCGATATGGACGCGTTCTCTTAGTTTCAGAAAGTTTGGTTGTATACTAGTGAACAGAAGTAAATGTGGTGGAAGTTTAGGTCGAGAGCCCTTATACATTACCAGTCTTTATGGCGAACCATTGCAGTCGCGTTATAGCTATTTATATAATGCGTGCATACACAAGTACGGTGTAAACGAATTGGCAAAACTTTTACAGCACTATCAATCTGTATTACATCTTGGGCTATATGCAAATAAAAGTAGTTTAAAGTAGTTATATTCACGCCCCGAGGATCATACGAAAATAGGAAAAATGGAAAATAAATATAAGGCATTGCGGTGCAGTCGATTTCATGATAAAGCCTCCGAAGTTCGAAGCGAGGAGTTTTAAGACCGAAAACTGAAACGGTAATATATATGTAATGTCCACACATTTCGTTTGATTTCCCTTTTCATTTAGGGGATGTTAGGTCTTTATTTTGAGATATGATGGATATCCATGTCTAAAACGTTTTCTGCTAAATATTGCGTGAATTTGATGAAATTATTTTCATAAACGTTTTTTTAATTTGAACCTCGTCTTTTTATCCGCATTTAATTAACTTTGACAATTTCGTGACACCTTAATTGTAAGCAGCACTCTTCATACGTCATTCATTTGCTCATCTTATACATCCCTTTGTCTTTGTAAGCATTTTGGGCGTCGCTTGTAACATATCTACTCATAATTTTGTTGAATTACATTTTTAAAACATTGTGCATGTGGCACCTTTGTTTATTCTTTAATGACGACTAAAATCACATTTCAGATTTGCGGTAATCTGTCCCCGGATTGACTAACGGTAATACACGTCAAGTTGTTGTAGAGGGTTGGGTGCCCTGTCTTTAGGTTGTTAATCCGCTTCTGGGAAACATTACAACTACCTCCTGTGTCTTAACAGGGTATACATTACATTGTTACCTTGTTCATGAGCTTATTTATATATTTAAGGATACTCAATCTATATAACCGATGTGATACTTAGCTGCACTCATAAACAGTGTTTGATGGATGCCTGTACTTGTTTATCTATCGATTTTCTATATTATCATGTAAGTATAATTAATTGCATTATTTCTGCACTGGTAAGAAAAACTAATCACTATATAATATAAACAATTATAATACTTTATCACTAAATTCCAGTTGAATAATAGTTGTAATCGTTCGATATATCACATTTTACTGGCTTCCATTAAAACGACTAGATGAAAAGTGTTTTTCTATAAATCATGTGTATTTATATAAATGCAATATTTTGGGTTAATGTATGTATTGCTCATAGTGTAAGTTATTGAATAACGTAGGCCTAGCACATATCTCCTGTGAGTTATTATATTGCATAACGTAGGCCTAACATATATGGTGTGATGTGGCACTCCAATATATACATTATAAAGAATTGATTTAACCTTACCAATAGACCCTACAACATATAATACTCAAAACAAACACTGAACTAAAAACTGAAATACTAATTCAGATTGCTATTAAGGTCTTCACCCAACCCCGACTGGGAACCGAACCCAGATCTCCCACTTGCCGGATGGGCGCCTTGACCCCTAAAACCACTGGGAGTGACAAGTTAATGTCGGTTTACGATGTGTCTCTTGATGATATGTATTTTATCTATATATGACGTTAACAAATACTATCAATTACATTTGTGACAAATATTTCGATTTATTTAGAGTACGCGCGTGTAAGAAAAACCTATTCGTAGGCCTACATAAATTTACATGCAACGAGGAGACGACTGAATTCCAGTCGATCTGTCCTCATCAGCCCGGGACGAGCATTATCGATGTGCCACCCTATACCCTTCTAAACTCTTTGGTCCTTCCTTGTTGTGAGCACAACCAGCCGAGATATACTTTGGTAAGTGTGATTGATTGATGCTGATGAATGGAATGCACAGTGTGCGTACTAGAATGTAGCGCAATATTTCAGCCTCACAGCAACGTCAAATCTATATCTGTTAACAGATAGGCTTTCATAAATAGGTACACTGCTATATAGCGCAAGAAATTAATTTGTTTGCAAATAATTTAAGTGTTTGCTTTGCTCTGTATTTTTGTCTACGACCTATCACTCAATGAGGACAGATGTTATGAATTTATTGTGTCCTATGTTGTCCATACTTTGATCTATATAATGAGTTTCACCCTTCTAAATGGTTTTTCTCATCTACGAATGGAAGACTCATGGATGACTCATGGAAGCGACTGTGAGCCATGACCCATAGGTTCCTTCAGGTACAATTGTTAGTTTGATGTGCGCCAATGTGAAATTGAAGGTACGAATCCGTATCGGGGGTTGCGTTGCTACATATCGCCCACTATACTCCGCACGGATGAAGACGACGACATACACATAAGAATGTTTAGAGAACTACATTACTATTAGTATAACTTACATGTTTTATGAATCTCTACTGAGATTCCCCACGCCCCTCCCCCACAAACACACATCATATTATTGTTGTGGTACCTAAAAATAGTATGCATAAACAAGACTGTATATTGACTATAATAATACAAATAATAATAGTTTTCCGTAAGAATGCCTACTGTAGGGTGTGCATCATCTTTGTCTGGTGAACCCCTCTTCAGGCGACTTATATATGTATATATATATGTATATATATATAGTGTACCAGAGAGTTGCGGAAAAAACTTTCCAACATTCCTATCATTTACCTTAATTATGACTGATGCCTTAGTCAGGATTGCCGTTGGCGAGGATCGAACTGGCAACCTGCCGAATCAGTCTCGCGTGTTAGCAGTGAACCATCTCAACCTGTTTGTAGTGAGACCGTCGTTGTAACGGAATATATATTGGAGTACCTACTTGAATAGGTCTAGATATGGATGGCGCATAATCGCTAACGGCCTCTGTTTCTGGTAATGTGTAATAATGATATGTGTGTAAGGGTGTGAGACCGCGATTACATGCAAGGATCGTTTATGACTGACCACCAGCTCAAGCCGAGCACACATTGATATCTCTACAGTGCCAGGAGATTACTATTTGATAACATTGTGACTACTGTTTTTTTTTTTTTAGAGATAAATAACGGTTAGTGATGTTTGATTACTGTTAGTACAAAATTGTACACACTCTTTGATTGATTGATTGATTGATTGATTAATTAATGGGGCTTAACGTCTCTTATTTGTGCATCAATGGCTAATGTTTTGCGTTCAAGTGTCGGCATACTACTTCGTGAAGCGAAAGTCTTCGGCTAGCGTAAATCTACAAGCGCAGATAACAGAAATTTGACCTATGCTGTAAGGGTTTTACTGGAATCAAAAATCGCAAAACTTCCAAACATCATACTTTTTCAGGGCAACTACTGTGACCGGACACGTACAAAATTTGATCGTTTATTTATTGGACTACGAATTAGTATGCATAGACTAATGGGTTAGGAGACTTAGGTCCGAATGCATAGTCCAGACTCGGACGTTCCTCAACTCAGCCTCTCCTCAGCCTCACCTAGCCACCAATCACAGAGCCGTCCGCATGGCAATGCTGCTCTGTGATTGGTGGTTAGGCGAGGCTAAGTAGAGGCTGAGTTGAGGAAGACTTGAGTCTGGACTATGCATTCGGACCTTAAATGCCTCACTCAGTAAAGATGGTCACTCTTCTTTGAATGTAATTTATCGTATCTAATAGATAATATCATATAATGATTTATCATGCTTGTTACGAAATAATTAATTGTACAAAACAATGTATGTGAATATAAAACGGCAATGAATTTGTTTAACTCTGTTTTGTCCCTGAATTCAAGGACTCGCACGACAATTGAAATGTGTGAAAATGGCCTAACTGCCACCCCACTCAGAAGCACGGACATGGTAAATCTATGGCAGTTCGATGCAAGGTAATGCCTCGTTTTTATCGGACTGTCGACCTTTTCGAGATCGAACCCGTAAGCTTCTGTCTCACTTTTAGGAGTTTTTCGCAAGCGATCCTAAGTTAAGCTGGAGCTTTCCCTTTTAATGAAATGTTTCGAGTAAATATGCCTGCTAGAGGTATACCATATCCCATTTTGTTCTTGAATTTACTTTGAGAACAATTATAAAATGAATTATGGTCTCATGAATTCTACGAGGGTGGTTATTATAATAAATAAAAATGAAAACTCATTAAACTTTTGGTATTGATTTAACGTATATCAGCTCTTGTAATGGGAGTGGCCGCATTGCTGGATGCGAACATTCAATGGATATTATTGTAACAACGTTGCGTACGTTACGAGTTGACATGGAACATAAGTGCCTGCTAGAGGTTCTCGCCTCCAAGGTCCACCAACTCTCCGCTAGGGTCGCGCAGTCTCGAGCTCGACGAGGGGATTCACACGACCTTGGTATGACCTCCCTGTCTTACATTACCTGCACATACTCTCTCCTCGGTGTATTCCTCTTCGCTCGCTACCCTTAATCTCCGACGGATACGTTCTTGTCGTGTGTCCAACTACATCTGTAATTCAGGTTCTGCTCACCACACTATAATTGCAGTATTCTGTATAAAAGGAGTATATTGGCCCAGAACACAAGGTATTAAGCTATATTCAAGTTTGTCCAAGGCCACTTCTAAATCTCAAGGCCACTACTAAGGACACTACTTGTATAACGCGTTAGTTTTTAAATGTTCACCATTCATCATCAGGCCAATTCCGATGCGAATGCCGAAGTAATTAGTGACCTTGGTCAAAGTGTTTTAAAATATTTATTTGGAACCACATCATCAAAATTATTTATTTACTACATCTACACATTTCCTATTTCACACACCACGAGTATAGTCTGCTTTAATGTTACATTGTACTAGATATTGGGCATAATTTACGAGTTTAGTTTACTTTAATTAATTAATGCATTCAATTTTGTAATCAATATTTATTTTAGTCGATGTACACCTGAGCTGCCACAACTCGCCACAAACCTTTGTAAATTGGTTCAGGTAATTTCCTCATGTACAAGAAAAATATCTAATTGTGTACGAAAAGAGGAAATAAATAAATAATGTTTCATTTATTATATTATTACGTACACTAATGTATTCACACAACCTATTACAGAGCTTTGCAACTAGTTTATACCAACGACCCACGATGCAGTGTCGAATTGAAAAGCCTGTACGTCTCGATTAGTGTCGATCTTTTTGCAAGGGGAAAGCATATTGATCTGCTTGTTTAGTATGTTTGATTCTATTTAGATTTGGTGTTTACCTCTCGCTTATAATGACTTGCGCTTGAAAATGTGAAACGACGTACGTACTTCTCCATCTAAGCCAAAACAAAAACAATTTTCTGTAAAGCGTGTATGAGGTTACAATACAATGCTTACGCACTTTGTTTTCTTACATTTGCCAGACGGCTGAAAGCAACGTTATAGACACTCACAGCAAGTGTTCTTTTTATTCTTTTACCTCAACAATTTTTCTTAAAACCCATTTCCACTTTAAGAAATCTTGATTCATCCATGTAAACATTTCTTTGACGTTTTTCGTAAACCATCCAAGTGATTAACGTGTTGGCCACGTCGAAGTATATATCTTGCTTCTATACGAACTGTTTCCAGTTTGGTTTCAAAATCGCCTTTTTGTAATTCGTAAAAATGTGCGTCTTTTCAATTGGTGAAGGACTTGAAGGTAGAAAAGTGAACGAGTTGAGTATTTTCAACAACCACTTCAAGAACGTTGAGCTATGGTCGGTGAAAGAACGCAAGCCCTCGAAGATGGTTCATGTTTCCTTCTTGTGTTCAAAGAAGACGTAGTTTGACTAGAAATGAACGTGCACATTTCTTGGCAATCTTGCATCAAATTCAAATCCACTGAGAATTTCGCTTACAGATAAACTTAACCACACCATAAAGTATTCTATGCAAAACATGATATATTTCTAACTGTTTTTATCAGCTCCGAATTAATATAAAACATTCAGTCTGACTCTGATCTACCTCGGTCGACTGATTGGGGACCGTTCTGTTATGGACGAGCTCTTCTACATTTCCAAAGTAACGTTTGCCGTTTTGTTAACTCTCAGATAATATAATATGTTCATCCAGACATCAAGAAATGTTTAACCCCCTCGACATTTCACTGCGCAACTGTTTCAAAGCCATCATTTAGCGGTTGGCGGACTAGCCGCACGAGAAGTGGCCTCCTCGTGAGACCTCATGAAGGAAGGGTTGTTTATGGCCGCTGCACGCCCATTTTACAAATTTCGTCACAGCCAGGTGATTTGTTTCGTTCGGTTTGCCGCGACTTTGATTTCATCCCCTCCCCTCCCGTACCCATGCAACCCAATAATACATTTTATTTATTGCCAAATGCTCGGATAATATTCATTACATTCATTGCGTTATCGCACACGTGCTCGGATAGGGTTGTTCAAAGGATCTTATCGGTTTATAATCTCGCGTGATTTATTCTTTCGGGTTTTTTATGTGCTGAAATGATTCCCACGTTGGTCGTGCAGCCTCGAAATGAGGGGCATTGTCGACGTACAAACATGGCTGTGTGTTGCTGTTGGTACCTGCCGAGTGTAGCGTACCTCCGTCGGGTCGCCACAGAACGACTTTGTTTATATTCTGTTCTGTGTCGCCACACTACTTTCTCATGAAGACTGGAGCGTCACAGTATCTCTTTCGTCTACTCGCACTCCTTCTTGATCGACGCCTTCCTCGATCCTTGAGGGACCAGTTTGTTAAGATTCAAGTCTCACCTGAGGTTTTGTCTCACCAGCATAGACCTTCTAATGTAGGTGATAATGCGACCAATTCATTACAATAATATAACATGTTCGACAGCGTACGTAGTTATAATGTCTCGAATAGTCGTTGTTATACATAACTAATGCAATATCCGATATCCATTCTACCAAAATATCTGCAATTTTATGTTTCGTGTCGATGCTGGCGACATTCCCTTTGAAACGACTTGGCAAAAAATAATGATTACATTGCGATTATCTTGCAGTACCATAAAGGTGGAATTGGACGTTCTATTATACAATCATTAGTCATTACAGAACATCCGTTTCAGTCATATTTCCATTTCATTTACTTATTAATTTCATGTCTTTCCTTCACAGTTATGAACCGGTTACAAAGAAGAGCAATACATTAAACTATACAATTACAATGAAACTATTTTCACCGTGGTAACCATGCTTCCCATAGGCTATTGCCATGATATGAAAGCAAGCTTAGCAGCCTACTAAATATTTTTTGTTTCATAATACTGAACAAAATAAGATATCAAATCTGTTAACACAATAACCAATGCTATTATAAAATCAATAACATTTGACAATAAAAATTGGCAGACGAAATATTGACTATAAATTCATATGTAAAAATAACAATATATATATCAAATGATGAACGAAAGTGAAATATTGAATTGGCACATAACAAAATATAGAGAAATATAGACAGCGTGAAAAGGGTACATAGACCATGGACAAAATGGAAGAGGAAACAGAAATAGAAACAAATACTAAGGAAAAGTTTATTGAAAAGAGAAAAGTAAGGAAGGATTTGAAAATAAAATATAATCAAAAAATAATATAAAACTGATTTATTAAACAATCCCGATTTGTAAGGTTCCAACAAGTATATTGTGCGCCATGTTTGTTTATAACTCCCCCAGCAGTCAGTGAAAAGTGTCGCATCATAATATACGCCATTGAATGTAGTGCCCGTACTTATGCCACAAGTCCATCGACACCGATGAGCATGAGGGGAATTAGAAATTTAAAAACAAAAGTAGTGAACATGTAGTTACTTTTACGATAATTGATAGGAACGAGCCGCAGTGAATGTGGTTTGTAATTGCACATACTTGACGTGACGGGCGTTCCTTGTGGAATGTCCATTTCCAACTGTGATACACGAGTCACATTTTTAAATACTCTGTATTGCATTGTTGTAATCCTGATTCCATGTACTAAAATAAATGGTAGTATACATGTTTTCATTACAGCAAGAAACCAATTTATATTGAATAGCGTAAATGTAATGCGTAACAGACAACACGGAATCAATTACCCTAGAATATTTGTTAATTGATAATCGTTAATAAACTGATATCATTATAAATTAATATGTTGCGTAACTCCGTCAAGTGTAAGAGATTTATTTCCTTTAAAATGTATAGAAAATATATATATATATATGTATACAAAAATATATATATAAAAAAAAAAAAAAATTGATGATCCATATACATAGCACATGTTTAATAAATTTAAATTTGTATAAAAATAATATTAAACTTAGTACATGTAAATTAGCTCTTAGGTAATGGAATGGCATACAGGCATCAGGTGCAGACGCCCAAGTCATTCGACTTATGTATGCACCAAAATGCAAACATGAATCACTGACTGATGTTATGCGATACGTTTTAAGCTATTTTATATCATACCATTGTTATTAACACGAATTGTATTGTAATTTATCAATATGTATACTGCCAATAAATTGAAGAAAAAATGTACAATTAGAAATAATAATTAACAGTAAAATTAAGTTGTAAATGTATGTGTATTTAATTGATACTAATAATAAGTTGTAAATGTACGTACCACAGTAATAGCTGTTGAAGCTAAAATATAAACACAATCTTATCTTACCTTCTCTTATCTTATCTTACCTTATCTTATCTTGTGTTAGCAACTGTACAAAAATGCATGCAGGAATATTGTAGATACACCAATAACATACACGCGGTCACTTTGGCATCACATTAATTTGAAACAACATTGGTACATTACAATAAATTGTTCTTATATTATGTCAGAGAAATGCTTCTTTGTCTGTCAACTCATAATATCATAATGATATTGTATTCATAATTTTATTTGGTTTATACTTTTCAAAGTCAAATATTCCGGCTGTGAGGGTAAATCCGCGGATCCACGTAAACATATACGTTATAATTATAATGACATTCTTTTACTAATACATACACAGAAATATATCCTTATAGTATCAATTTTACATTTAATTTTTAACCCTTGAATTGATTGTTTTCACGCTTTAAAATATTATATTTATTATCGCATGATAATGGTTATCTGCGCTATGATTGGGGTGTGTCAAGGGCTCATTTACTTAGGCATGTGCGTGTAGGTTATATTGTTCATCCAGCATAAAATTCGATCTTTGCTCATTGAAATACTTTTCGTTTTCCACCTTTTTTAAATATGTATAGTGGACCCAAGATTACTTTACACCTGCTTTCGTCACATCCGGGGCAGTCGTAGCCAACCAGCGAACCGCCCGAGACACACCAGCGCCAATACCGATCGCTGATTGGCTACGAACCAGCCGCCTGTGACGAAAGCATGTGTAAGGTTGTCTTGGGACAACTATAACACGTCTACTCATCAATATGCTGAACCTTTGTGAGCAATGAACCTTACTTTTAAGTTTTAACATGCACAGTTATGTTTCACATATGAAAGGTATCTCCTCCCTGAAATCAATATTTTCAATTTTAAAACTCATCTGCCTAAGCGCTGCTGTTATGTGGCTGTTGTATTTTGTTATTATACAACCCTCCGTATCATTGTTCTTGTCTTGGGGGTAGACTTATTTACTTATCCACCTCTTCTACATGAAAATCGCTTTCTGTGTTCTTTGTAACTGCGGAGGGGGAGAGGGGAAGGGTACGTCTCTCTATTGCGCAAACGTCTGAACAAGTCCTATATAGTATTGCACTACCCCTCTTGGAATGTTCTTTATCGATACTCTTTAAGACCCAGTTAAAGTGGATCAACTATTTTATGCGAATACTTTAAAACTGATTAAAACCATAACCAGAGGGAACGAACTAAATTAAATGCTAAGTTTTCCTATTTCGAGTAGCATGTCTCCAATTTCCTGGTATTTCTAACTTTTGACATGCTTTTTAATTTGTTTGCTTTTCAGATTTCCATGTTGCCAGAGATACTTTGTAATTTCCCAGGTGACAAGATCATCAAAGAATAATCTCGCTCTTTTGAGAACACTGAATGTTGAGAAGTTGCTGCATGGCCGCAATGCGCGTATACGACTTCGGGATGAGTTGTGAGTGATCCCTGGGCGGTTACGTCACGTAGGGTCGCTACCCTCATTGAGCCAACAAGCGGCCAACATGAGGACATAATATCACTGATACCGACTAGAACTTATTGATAGTGTGTGTAATCATGAGCCATGTACTAAAATAAAACCTTTACAACAATTGAACATATGGGCTCACACCTCTCCTTCCTATACTCTCGTATCCTGATATACTCTAATTGCTTCCTTACACTCACCACTCTTTATCACGCTCTCCTGTATTGTTCACACTTCTCACGCACCTTTCTTCGGTCTACGGTGGGCCACTTGCATAGTCTGCGTTCTGGGAGTGGAGATCTCTGCATTAGTGACCAATTGAAACATATTGTAACATTTACACAAGACTAAGTGGGAACTATGGGAATTCACCTATTGGCACAAAGTGGGATGTTCCAAAAGTACAAACAAACACAAAAGTACAAAAAAAAGTACACAAGTGTGATACGAAAGTACAACACTTTAAGTCATACTATGTAAATGTGTCCAGTTAATTTACTTTCAATCTCTCCGACATATTAATTTTGATCGCCTGTTTCCTGGTATGTTGACATACACTGCAACTGTCAAAATATAACCTACTTTCTATTTTATCGATCCCTCTCATTTCCACATGTCATTCTTCTCATTATCACACCAATGCGTGTCTTATTGCACGCACCCCTAGGATAATCTATTCCCCCTTCATTCAAACTACTCTTGCACTCCATGTCCACGCCGCACTACCCATTGGATACGATTATGTTGACTCGTAGCGACTCTGCGTGCAATAAGGTAATCAAGATGGTGATTTTGATACATTTTGGGTTTTTGTTTAATTCTCGAAGCCCGTCAAGACTATTTTACAATTTCCAGTTTTAAAATGGCATGCCTACGTTTCTCAAAGCAAATCAATTAATTTAAGGCTACTGGGCCATTCGCTGTCCACGCGAGGTAGGTTTTATGTTATGATTATAGCAACCTAACAAGAATGTGAAAGTGACTTGATGCTGTGAAATAAAGAGAAAAACACTTTTTTTCCGTTGGGTGGTTAGAAGAAAGGCAAATATTATTTCAAAAAAAAGAGAGCGGAAATACCAAAAACCATGTTATCAAATAAGCATATCGTGACAGTGACAACCATTGTCAAATTGCATTATTTGTTACGTCTCATAAGAGTAGACACATAAACTAAATACCCAATCATTTTGGTTATTTTGGGTTTTTCGTTCCTTCAGATTTGATTTCTTGTTTTTGAGAGCAATAGAGCGCCCCTCCAAACATTGGTCATATTTAGTTGCAAAAACTTATGTTCATGAAGAGTACAAAGAGTTTTACTTTTACATTTAAAGTCGTGAAACTTGAACGTTTTTTCGTAATACATGTACCTGAAATGGTGATATATGATACACATATCAATATACTCGATTATATGGGTATTTTGGAAGCAATGTTCAAAGTTCAAAGCTATATGATGAAACTATATATTGAGAACTCAATAACATTCACAGTATTTGTCTTATGACGTAGAAACTCCTTCAGACAAGATTTTAGTGAAGGAAATCGAACCCTATCCCTCCCATTAATGATTTGTGTGATGTATGGCTTATGAGAGGCCACCATTTACATCGTAGCCGAGCTTTGACTGAAATCATCTGGCGTACAGTTCGCCGTCTGATTTTTAATTCACTGGGGTTGCTGGTTACACAAGTGTAAACATGTACATTTTGATCAATATTCGCAAAGCTTATTTCCATTGTTTTCTGTCCTCGACGGTAAATAAGTTTGGTATTACTTAATTGGATCGACATTAAATAAATAAACTGGTGTTCCCATAATAAACATTGCAAATAGCAAACACGCCTTGTGTCAGCTATGATATGAAAAACAAAATAAATATTCAAAGAAAATACTGGCAAGTGTATACAGAGTGGAAAATTGCGTTTTATTACTCTAGGGATTGAGTAGATTGGAAAATTGTTATTCTCGATTTTTCATCACCGTCCGCCAATTCAGAATTGCTGCTGAATTTCATCGCTAATTAAAAAAAAAAGAAAGAAAAGTAGTCTCGTTGAATGCTAAGCATATGTGGAGTTATGAATTGCGAGTTTGTTAATATAGCTTTGATCCAAGTTGGCGAAAATGTTATTTGTTGTCCTGAATCGTGATTAGTTAACTTCTTATGACTTATGAGGTCCATGAACAGGATGGGATTATAGCACACAAGATTCCGTGACGGAGATGTACATTGCTCCGGGATAAGTTTCATTAATCCATGATTGCACTTTTTTATTTCGCAATCCGCTTCATTGTTCGAGTTCAGGTCGATTACAATTATTTCTACTTTTCTTTGCTCTTTCATGCTCTAGTTTTTTTTTTATTACACATTGTTTGACGGTTATACATTTTCTACACGTATGGTGCCTTAGTCATTACCCTAAAATATGTATTACAATATTATTTTTTTAATTCTATTTCTTTGTTCGATTGAATGAACCGGCTTTTGTAGTGAACGGTGGTTTTATAGAAACGTTGAAAATGTTAAATCCTCCGTGAAGATATTATGTGGCTGGTTGCATGACGACGGCGAATTCACCGTTTGTTTTAGCAGTGCCGTGAATTGCGATTCGCTCCGTTCTATGGAGAACCTGCTGATGACGTAAGCGGGCATCGAACCCGCGGTGTTGGGGTTAGAACGCACAGTAGCGGGCATATTTCCTATAGCACTTATGAACCATTCTCTCAATTGGCATGTAATGTTTGATCAATCTATGAGGTTGCGGGGAAGCGACTATACATTATATCACCAGTGGGCCTATGTCATTCCAAAATGTGTTTTTTCCGTATTAATTATTACTAGATAAGATAGGTGGTTTGAAAAAATATTTTCTTTGATAATAATATCTGGTGGAGAAAGTCTAGAGTATTATACTTTCGTAACAAAACCTAAACGTATTTATTGTTGGTAGGTAATTATTTACTTGACATGAGACTTGACATTAATGTGTGCTATTCTTTGATGTAGGTCTCGACTCATCCCTCGCCTCTGCCAGTCTCTTTGTCCCAATTCATCGGTTGTAACTAGTATCCTTGAGAATCTATTATTTCCTCTTATTTTATTTTGGTTTGTAATTTACTGTCCACTTCCCGATAAACTGAAAAGTATCCTAAAAGTTGCCGAGTCTTTCTCATTAGATTTTATTAGTACAGTGAAGTCGTACGGCAAAAGTTGTTTGATCGTCAGTAAGTCTTACCTCAACGACCTCAACGCCCCCCCCCCCCCCCCCCCCTCCCCGTCGACGAGTGTAACGAGCCATTGCTTTTAATAAAACAACTTGTTAAAAGAATAGAAAAATTGCGTTTGCGTTTTCCCATTCTAAAATTACAATAATACCCTTCACGTTCTGTCTCGGGACGTCTCTCGCACTCGCCTCGCATACACCATGCACTCGCATCCACTCAACTGATTTTCTCCGTTTTCCTCTGGAATAGATTTCTTATTTTCATTTCCATCTCAATTTACAATCATTTCGTATTACGTATGCTCAAATCACATTGTTCTTTTATGGTTTTCCATTGAGTATGTTCAATGTTTTACTACTTTTCGAATCATCAACGGTGTGTATGTTTCCAAGACTCGTGTGGGGTGAAACGTCTTCGCATTTCCAGTAGCGAAACTTCAGCCTGGACTTGCTCAACGATTCCAGTGGCAACCCGTCATATATGACCTACGCACATGATTTTCCAGTGGTGCATCGCTGTAGGTCATAGGCCTCACTTGATTAGCGTTGTTGCGCTGGGGTTGTGGAATTCATGCAACAGCTAATAGCACGTAGCCTACTGCTGTTATGCAGAACACTCCAACGTCTCTTCTCTCAGTAAAGCGTCGTAGTTGAAATGTCAAAAGCTAAGCCTAACTCTAACCGTCTCGCTGCACCCTCCTTGTTCAACACGATTACTTCTCAGCCATTTTGAATTACCTCTTTCTATTATACAATCGTGTATATTCTGTTGTAGATGTCAAAAAAGTTTTCTCCCGCAAATCTTCAAAGCATAGTTTTCTGCTAAAGCAACGGCAATGTCACAATAATCTACATACAGAAAACAGAGCTTCAAATTATCAGCGCACAAGTCTAGCAAAGACATCTTTTAAACTAACAACCTAATTTAATCCTTCTGTGTGCATTTTGTCTAGCTTCACCAGAGGAATGTTTAAACATCTTAACGGATGACTTCCCCACTAAGAATAATCCACGAAACAATGGCCTTTGACTAGAGCGAATCATCTCTGAAAGGTTGTACGAAGAATGGCGAAGCAAATGGCAAACTGCGGAAAATGGATCCGTGTCTTTATAATATAGTGTTCTCCCTGGTTGGACTAACGATACCTCTGAGCGATATTTTGCTTATGTGCACTTACTTGAGAGGTTTTAGCTAACATTTAAGAGACACTTCCTGTTGCAAACTAAACCGTCGTAAGTTTACGTTTACCTTTGTAAGTTTATGATTCGTATGATCTATGAAAGTTTGTAATTCGTATGATCTATGAAATCGGTTATCACTTATCTGTACGATCTACGCACGCACCTACACACTAAAATGCTCTCCCACTTTCTATGTATCTCTCTTTCTCTCGGTTTTTCTTAGTATATCTTGCTCTTGCTCTTGCTCTTGCTCTTGCTCTTGCTCTTGCTCTTGCGCTTGCTCTTGCTCTTGCTCTTGCGCTTGCTCTTGCACTTTTTATCTATCTCTTTGTCATTCTCTCTCCCTCAACAGCTCTTGGAAATTAATTTACGATCTCAGTTTGCATTTTTAATTAACCTCAATCTGGTCGCATGCAAGTCTAGTTAGACTGCTAATAAGGTACTACTTTTTAAAACATAAATCTGATATAAATTCAAGGGGAATCACCATTCACAATTATGTCACTTTGTTGATAATCTACCTACATTCGTATATTTTCTGACATCGGAAAACTCCCCTAGATCCGTAAAATAATCCCGGTTTGTAATTCATTTAGAAACTCGACTTGAACTACAATTTAAAATGTTGCAATGGATAGCTGGTAAGTTTGGGTAATCGTTGATGGCAGTTTTTTACTTTTTGGGAAAGGATATTGGTAAAGGCGTCCTTACAGGGCAGACGTCTCGCCAATATATAGTTCACTTAATTAGCTCTGATGATGGCTTTCAGACTTGATCCAGCCAACACCTTCAAACATTCCGTCTGTCTATAGATTCTAGATTGTAGAATCTAGATTCTGAACCACCATGCGAGATTGGAATTCTTCGTTTGTAGGTTTCCTTGCTCTGGGGTGCACATCACATCCACATTACCTAGGTAGTTGTCATGATCTAATAAAATCATGGGTAGTTGTAGTGTATAATATCATCTTTTTCCTTTTAATTGAGAAAAGCTTGCACAACCCTGCATTTAGGATAAGCGGTGTCGTTACCTTCCGAGTATAGTGTTGACATGTGAAGTATGTAGCTTTGAGCCATCTGTATTGGTATGTTGCCCTGTGTGGTTTGTGGTAAGTCACACTCCTGTTCGTTGAACCCTTGACCAAAACTTAGATACTATAATTTGGAATTATTCTGATTTATATATACCACATTGTTACCATGTAATGCCCTTTTCGAATTCTACTCTACATAATATGTCAATGCACTGAATGTTTCACATGTTTGTGACGTAAAAAAATACATATTTCGATGCTTTTTTTCCCTTATCTAATAGATGTGTCAACACATTTGAGGAACTGTGTACAAGTCAGTGCATGTTTCTATGTATTTACAGCTTTGAAAGACATCAAGCAAGTGCAGATATTCTTGATGGGGATGTTATTTGAATGTTTTGCAACGCATACAAAGCGTATTGTTCAAATCAATAGACAATACATTTTGATTGTACAACTTTTTATGCCACGTTCTCTTTTGTATTGTTCAATCACGTTTTACGTATTATGCTACATATTTCATGGTTTTTCAAAGTACATTATTGTTTCCTTGTATATAATTAATGCAGTCTGCAATATGAGGAATTGTTTAGGTTCAAGTCGAGTACAGCTACGTATGAATCCCCACTTACCGGTCTCCGGTGTTCATGTTTTGAGTGAGAAGGGTTTCGAGTGCATCGCAATTCGCTGCCTACCATACAACAACACAAAGCATGCTCTAGTGTTCCTGTGATAATTATTTTTATATTCATGTTGCGTTCTTTGAATTCATTCTTACTCTATGGACTATGGGGCATTTCATCCCTACTGCAGTACATGATTGTATGCATCATGTATAAGTGGACTCCGATCTGTTGTATGTTGTACGTACTCGGCTCTTCATGACCCGTCCCGGATTTGTTAGGTGTAACGCAATTGTTCTGTACTCGAGTGTAGCATATACAGTATACATGGATAAAAAGTGTTGTTTTCACTTCTCGTTCCATGTAATGGTTGGTATGTTTTATAAAACATGCATCTTTAAAAATTACTTTTTCTAATTTTTATTCTTGTTTACAAAAAACGAGCTCTTGTTTCTTTTTATGCGCTTTATCTGGGTGGTAAAGTTTTTTTAATAATGGAAGCTGATAAAAGGAAGGTTTATAATCAAATAAAAAATTGCTGTTTAGTGGAAAAAAGTTTTTTCAGACAGCAGAAAATGTTGTTCACTTTGCCTGGGCTAGGCAAGAGACAATGCTGGAGAGCTCCCCGGGGATAAAACCGGGAACAATTAGGCGGAAGAGTATGAGGGAGTAGCGAACGGCTAGCTGGTGAAACCTATGCAACGTCGTAAAACCAATTTGCGTGTAAAACGAAGGCATCGCAATGGCAAGAGCCCAAGGTGTAAAGAATCTGCAACGAAATGGGGGGTATCAAAGGTAAAGGAGATTGTATGGAACACAATTAAGGAAGCAAGCCATGCAGAAAGGCTTTCACCTGTTCCGTGTGAACTGAAGGCTATGACTCGGCGATAGTGTACGGTAGTGTCATGTCGAGGGTTGTGGGTTCGATCCCACCAGCGATTTAGACTGAAAGTATCAGTCGCAACTCACAAGCAGAGTGTCTGAGTTTAGCAGGCGTAATCGACAACGACGAGATGGGCCGTATTTCGTTCACGTTTTTAAATGAGCACAACATCATTTTCATCATTTCATCATTTTGAATAAGAAAGTACACAAATTGAATTATCGATAAGAACATGAAATCATTATTAGTATTCATTAATAAAAAGGTTTTAATTTACTGCAAACTATGAAATCAATGTTGAAGGTTATTTAGTTGGTGAAATAAAAGATTCTGCATTTATCTTTATTATTTACATCTTAAAATTCGCAATTGTCCTATCGTGTCCCATTACGCATAAACGGTAAATTGTAAACCAAAGTATCTTAATACAAGCCTGAAACTAAATTCGTCATTCAAATGATGGAAGGTTAAGACCACGGCACTGTAGCCATAAGACGAACACTGGAAGCGAGTTCGCAATTAAGTTTCCAATTCATCTAGTAGTTCAACATTCCTGCAGCTAATGTGTACGCACACACTTGTAAACGAGCTTTTATGTTACAATATTGGAGTGAGTCTACAGCATGAACGATTTTGCTTTTGATTTTAGCCAGCAGTAAATAAGCGAATCAATAGATACATGTATTTATTATTATCGTTATTTTTTATTTTTTTATTTCTCTCATATTCAGTTATAAAACTGATTTACAAAGGAAGACAATGAATAGAACGAAACAATAGGAAGAACACTATAAACAACATAGCATATAGCAAACGTAACAAAAGCAACCCAACAAATTACTATATAAAAGATAACAAGAACAATAAAAATAAACTGAGAGACAATTAATTATTATATACATGTAAATTTAATTAAATAAAACAATACTAAAGAAAAAAGTAGATACATTAATTACTATAACTGAAAAACACACAAGAGTGAAAAACTAAATAAGATCACTATACATACGAAAGAACAAAAAGGCCAAAAATGGCGAGGGACCGAAACAGAAACAAAATGATAAACAAAGGTTGTAGAAGGAGGATGGTAATAAGGGAATTGGAAAGAGAAAAGGGAAAGAGGAAAACGATAAAAAAGAAAAAATATCCAAAATGGACAACAGATAAAATACCTTATTTATTAAACGTCCCAACTAACCGAGTATGAGAATTGAAAAAAATCAGAAACTGCAATCAGCGAATAATCAAATTTCACGAAATAGAAGCCGAACATCTTCATCTTCGGTTCAATTCTTGAAATGTCAGACGATCTTCAGGTTCTTGATACAAAACAGAATTGAAAAAGTTGCAATGAAACTGATTCAAAAGATCTACGACAGAAACTGAATGTGCATCGAAATGTGCTGACGAAACCATACATCAGAAAAACATAAACCTACGATAAAACAATACAAAATTATTTACGCTTTGTTCTGTGATTGCAAATCTACACTGGTATAGATGGTTTGCAGGGTGAACCATAAACTCTTTATTATACGTTCATCCTTGTAATTGTTAACCAAGGCCGGCGCAGTTGGCCGAGGTCGATTAGGCGTTGGTCTAGGAAACCGCGGTCTCTGTGTTCCAGGTTCGTATCCTGGCTCGGGCATGGATGTCATGTGGCGTTTTTTCATCCTCATAATCACTCACTCATCGTCTCGATTAGCCTCGTTGCAAAAATATGGGACTTAAAACCCCAAATATCATCATCGTTAACCAAGCCAGTGCAAAAATAAAACACCCCATCTAATCCTTCTTGATCATTGGCAGAGTCAGACGTTATAACGTACAACCCTCAAAGCATCTCTTTCATCTGGCGAAGACACGGAAGCGCCACTTGTCTTAAACCAGCATAAAAGTGCACTTCCGGTTTGGTGTGGTCACGCAGGATCAGAGTTGTTAAGCTATCAAAGCGGTCTCAACTTATGGTTTGAGAATACGAATAAGATTCTCGATGCTTTTGTGAGCAAACCGAACCGAAATATATCGTGCTAGCAGGGTATGATGACATTATACCATAGTTAGCGTTGAATATCTACATAATACAAGCTTCTAAGAAGCTTTGCAACATAGTTTCCAAATCCAGCGGTATATTCTTGAGTGGTACATTCTATTCAAACCAACTCTTTTATCGTCTTCAGTTTTTGCCAATGCAAGTATGTATAACACCGGCCATTACCAGACATGTTGGATAACGACAGCGTTTTTCTCTAATAATTGACGTAAAACATAGACGCTCAACCCTGGAAAACGACTTGAGATGGGAGAACCTCGGTAGATACGAATAAAGACGACAAAAACAAAAACAAAAAAACGACGGCACCTCCACCAAAACTGCTGTAAAAGTAAAACAAAAACTGAAACTTTTTTTTTTTTTAAAGGTTACGGTTTTACATCGGAATCTGATGATAATGTAGAAACTCTATGAATATGACAGCAAGTTGGAGAGAGTGGTGGCCTAATGTGTGGCCTATCTGTAGGTACCATACCTTGCTATAACCATGTGAGATGGCCTAGTATGATAACGTCCAGAGGAAAGACTACCGTCAATATAAAACCGCGCGAAATTAACGAGTTTTGGTAATATTTCAAGAACCCACACAACATTGAAAATGTGACCAAAATTATCAATTAAGTTTCGTAAGAAATCGATACTACGTAAACAACATTTGTTACTTTACAGTAATTAAAGGCTTTACTTTTAATTAATTTAATTCAGAAGTTCATTAACAATGACAATAATACTTCAAACTATGAAATCTTTTTCTTACAGTATTGATATCAGAATCTTAAGTACGCGTATTTGTCACTGTTCCAATGTTGTGTGGTGTTCTTGAGATACCACCAAAACACTTAAATTTCGCGCGTTTTTAATATTGGCGCCGGTATAGTATTTTCTCTAAATTTTCCGTATAGGTTAAGGTAGTCTACAACTACTAGTGATATATAGAGTATGTGTGGGGTAGATTAGATTGCCAGCGGTGGATTGTTCTAGACAACCTTTGAGTTATTGAGTTAGTGAATGAGCGTACCGGATTTTGTACAATCCAGCTACCAGTGTTGGAATTATTAGTGCAAGGCAGCCTGCCAGTGATGAAATGAGTGAAAGTGACCGGAATCATATCACTTGCAGCAGCTTATCAGTGACGAAGTACAAGGCAGCTTAGTAGTGTTATCATGGCTAGCTTAGGCCTACCGGATATAGAGTAACTCGTGCTGCCTTTGACTTAACCGGTAAAATCAAAATCAAAGTTTCTTTGTAAAAATTGAACTAAAGTAAATAAATTCCACTGCTTTGTTGTCTGTCGTGCTTGCTTGCACGCACAGTAGGCCTACACCGAGTTGTGTCTGAGACTTACATTGGTTTGTGCGTGACATAAAATATTCAACATCCCCTATTCTAACGACGTGAAATGACATGGATATATTACCGTAGTCTATGATCAGTAACGTGGCAACATGCTTTAGTACTGTCCTTAATTAAATATTTATAATGGGAAAGTGTGTCGTTAGCCCATGCATATTTTACGATCGTCATAAAGAGACTGTTGAAGTGATATAATATTTAACCTGTGAATAAACAAAGTGTGTAATATAAGTGGAAATAAGCAAAATGTAGCTCGCTTGCCAATAGTAGCGCGAATACAAACACTATTTACATTTCAGAAGCCGTAGTTATCCAAAACCAGTAGAAATCCTTACTAAGGTTTATACGTGTTATACTGTCCTGTGAACTATCAAGCAACAGTGAGTAATAAAATAGATTAGGCTGTAGGCATCGTTTTAACTCTTGTTGTTTGATTATGAATACATTATTTTGTGTGGTGTACATGTAAATGGTGCATTCACACGGTAGATGTCCATTTGTTCGTCTCTTTGCCTCATTCGAGCAATAAGTTGAAGGATAGATATAGAGGAATATATATCATGCGTTCGTGACACAAAGCCATTGTGTTCCAATTAGGTCAGTATTGAACTGAATAGTTACATGTGAATTTCGTTAGTATTTATGCAAAGCTTCGAATAGCGTTATTCACTCTATATAATATTGTATCTAACATCACGGTATGCGAATAAAGCTTTGAGACGTTGTAAATAAAAATTGTTAAAAAGTTAAAACAAAGGTTTTACCCCCTCAACCGCCTTCCACTTCAGCTGTCGCGTTTTACTACTATTTTGTAAATAGCCCTACACCCCATAACAACATTTCGCAACTGTGTGTATTATGATACCTTGTCTTGGAATTGCGAGCAAGCTAAAACTATAATTTAGGGAGCCTATTTATTATATATATTTTTTTTTTTACCCAGAAACAATAATAATGAACAATTAATGTAGTAAACGATCCGTGACTTTACGTTAGGTTTCAGCTAACGTTTCATTCCCTCTTGAGCATATAGTCACACGAACTCTGAGCCACCACTAAAGGCGTGACTTGTTTCATAATCAACCGCCACCTATAGCATGACGAATGACGATGTGTGAGAACTGGTTGCACGAAATGTATTTATATGGCTTATCGTCATTGAGCATGACCCCCGTTTGGGGTTGGGGTATAGTTCTGGCTTTCAAACGATGCTACTTGCCTGCTCTAAGACCGGGTATGTCGTTAAACAATAATTAATTAATTAATTAAGCATGCCGAATATGTATGTAATAGTTATATGTATTATATCATATGTGTTGTAATTATGTATTACGGTAGGCATCAGTGTAATGTTAGTGTTAGTGTTTATATATCGTAGTTATATTCTAGTATTATTTAGAGATAGGTTGACCTAATATTATTAATGGTTGTAAGACACAATGTGAATGGATCTCAGGTCCGCTTCTTACATCCAATTTATAACTAGACTGCTGCACACATAAAATGTAACTGTTTATGTTATGAATAAATAAATAATAATAATAATAATAATAATCTTGGTCAGCTTTTCTTCCACCTACCGCTTACACACACTCACTAGTGTTGCTGTGGATGTGTGCGCAGTGCGTATGCAAGCCCTTTGCTCTCATCACCCGACGAGGCTTTGTGTGCTTGCGCTCCCTTGTAGTCTGTGTTTAAGGCTATAAATGTGTATAATAAATTGTTCGTTTCAACCGTGGCGCAGTCGTTTTTATAATAAGCTTGATGTGCAGTATTTTCAACTTAGTGACACTACGGTATCGAATTTTTCCATGGATATATGTAAATTTCCTTTGATAAATGGAACCTTTATAAAATTGATTTATTTACAGCCGTCTAATATAGCAGAACAGTGTTTGAAATATCATATGAAAAACGATTTTATATTGTCGATATTATTTGTGCATTGTATATTACACGGTTGTATTTGCTGTGCGACTTAGTTCAGCAATGTAGCAATATAACAGTTTAACTCTATCGTTTTACTGGTATCGGAAAACAATATTTTCAATTGTTTTTCTTCTTTTTTATGTTCATGAAACGGAACTGGCCATTCTGTAAGAGATAGTAGTCGTGGTAACATTATCGTATATCACTAGAAATCCTATTTCGAGAACATCTAAAACTTGCTCGCTTTTCATAGCTTTGTACTACCTATATAAAATATTGTTGCTCGAAATACCTAACAAAGCTCTCCACCTATCTAACGAATGTATTTCGAGCAACTAGTAGTTTCATTTTAACACTGTTATTTTTGACTAGCTCAATTCCCCATGATTTATCCGACTGACAATAAACACCAATGATAAATGATGCCGCTCACAGTATCTAGAATGTATTTATTTTGTATTTCTATGAAATAAATGTCGTCTCTTTCAGATAAATGTAACCGTTTTCTTTGCTATTCCTTTGGTATAAAGTATTGGAATCCATTCTGGAAGTTTGAACCCTTAATGTCTCGTGAAAATCGCGTGCATTACTTGAATCGGAATTTCGTTGAAATGAAATTAATCATTATCTATTAGTAGAAGATTATATATTACGGCCAGTTAGTGCATGAATATGGGTTATAACGAATACCGAATAGCGTTGTGAGTAAGGCAACCTAGCATTAGGTATGTCATTATAAAAAATCTGACAAATGCGTTATTGTCGTGGTTGACCGACACGCTATATCGCATTGAATGGTCGATCACTTAGACATTCGGCTCGTTATTAATGCTCGCTCTTTGTTGCAGGCTGTTCATGGTTATAACGTACCGCGTACCCGGACTCGTTTGCTGTGCCTTCACCAGGTTAGTGTAACACTAATTATGTTGTATTTTGACGTTTCGGGTGATGAGATTTGTTTTAAAAGTGCGTGGGGGGGAGGGGGATCACACTACACTCCCCGCTTGAAGATACTATTCCAGTAAAGACTGTAGCTAAAATTTCAGGTATGTATTTTCCTCTTTTTAAACTAGTACATAATTTCATGCGTGAACCCTATTAGTATAGGTAACAAGAATCGTTATGATAATCGAAAGAATAATGCAATGCAATAGACTAAAAAGTACAGATAATAAGTTAACTCTCCCCCCATCCGCCCCCCCCCCCAAAAAAAAAAAACAAACGGTTCCTTCACCTCTGAACATACCGTGTGTCGAGGATCACCATGGGTTGGCTATAGTACCAATTATCCAGTAGGTCTACAGTGCCTAATGCATACAGTAAAGGTAACATATTGTGTCAAGTCTCTCAAAGTACATTTCCTGATTAAAAGTTACCCAAACCCAATGTAAAAAGTTTCGTATGTCAGTCAGATTTTCATTAGTTTGGAAGCTAATGTTGCGGAAACACAAATTGAGCCTTCAATCACTCGGGGAGTTTTTTAATCGTCCACACGGAATGTACTTTCGTTTTACAATTATTTGTAGTGGTACCAGCTAGGTATAATGCGCCGACAAATGATGACTTTGCGATTATCAACATTTAGTTCAGTTTCACATTTGTCCGACTCGATCGTCCGAGTTTCTTATAGTTAAATCTGTAAATACACGACTACTTAATATTACCTATTAAGTTACCTTGAGTTTTTCGGGGATGACATTACAGAATGTACGTATCTCATTGCTGTAACGGTTCAGTTACCGTTCGCACGTATGTTACCAACACTATCGACTGACTCAATTGTCGTTTCTAGATGTTTACTAAAATAGATTTCCTCCAACCGGAAATGGAGCCCGGGACAAGCTGCATTTTAATCAGGAGTATATTCACAAGCGCAACGAGACTCACAATATGTGATTTATTTCCCTAGTCGTGTGTATTTGTTAACATAAAATGCATATTCTAGTGAGCGAGTTCAAAGGGAGTTTGAGATGCATTTTGAGCATGTTTTTTCTGTGTATATGTCTGCTATAAGCACCATTAAAGATTCACATATATCGACCTGGAGCATTTTTGTGTCGGTGAATTGTCAAAATCGAGTAAAGTAGTAATTCGGTAGCTTCTATAGCCTAATATGTCACATAGCTTACATTCATTTACAATTTCACTTTACCTTTCACCGTCTCTTTGACGCATATCGTGTGTTTTTACATTTACTACGAGACCACGTGGAGCGCTACCATTGAAGTACGACGCTGCAACACCTCACTCAGTACGTTCACGCGCGCCAAGCCGCAAACAACAGACACACGAAGAAGAACGCGCATCACACGCCCTTCATTTTAATGACCACTTATAAACTTTATCTAAGTTGACATCGTGTGAGCGTGTGTTAATTGCAATGCAAGCTGAAAGCTTTAACACACTCACGAAACACAATTAGAACAAACACACTTGTGGAAACAAATCATAAAATTGATGCAAATAATGTGCATTTGTTAGACGTGCGTCAATCTTGCAGTAAAATACTTCAAAAGTGAAGCTTCTACTTGTAGAGCATGTTTATTGTCACAATTAGCTGTTGTTTAAACGTGAAATTTGTCAACAATTACTAGCGTACCATCGGTATAAAAAATAAATACTTCCCTTCATATTATTGAAAAGATTACTTTCATGTATTTCTAATTTGTATTATCTAAAGTTATAAACAGGTGGATATTAGTGAAGGGCACTGACTACAGTCTTCCAAGAAACAAGTTGTCAATAAAGAAGTTAAAACAATGCTTTTGATAAGTATATTGTGAGCGATTATTATTTATTACAATTTAAAACTAATAAAACAGTAAAACGTACAATACCAGATACAGTGGGGATTTGGTCACACCTGGTGCCCTATTGTGTAACTACATTGTTTATCATTCCTGAAACGAATCCTGTCTAAATTCAAACTTGTTATTTATGTAATGAATGTAATATTGAGCTAACAAGTTCGAGTTCAGGCCGAATTCATTTCCGGATGTACAGTAAAAAGTTACAGCCCCTGACCGTTTTTCTGTCAAGAAGTCTGGTGCGCTAGACGGCTGGAGGCCTCTTTTGTAAAAACATATCAAACGTTCATAGAATCGTCAATATCTTAAATTGCCAACCTTCAAATTGAGTACGCCAGCTCATTGTTAATCCGGAATATTATGATATAGGAGAGGCTTGAAGAAGGAGTCGGGGACTCCGAAATATCGTAGGTTTTAAATTAAGAGACCCGGGTTAAATTGCAACAGTGTGCGGTTTATTTAACCTTCAAGTTGTTTCGTTAAAATACTCTAAACACAGGGAATATGAATGCGATGTATACATGTTGGCAGGGGCGCCGGGTTTTCCAAATTCCGAGGGGTGCTCAACTTAACAGAAAACGGACTAAGCACGGGGGTTGGGGGGCAGAGCCCCCAATAATAGCGCCGCAGGCGAAAATTTTTAAACTCCGTTTTTAGATTGTTTGGTGCGTTCTAGAAAAAAAGTGGCTTGAATGCAATGCCAAAATAATGCATTTTCAATATATGTATACATATATAATAATGCCAAAAAAGCATTAATTTAATCACATTGATTGTATCCAGGATGAAAATAGAAACACTATCGTAACATTTTTTTTTTTAAATTGAGACCTCAAAACTCGGATATATATGCATAATTTTTCTTTTAGTCTGGATATTTGGAGGGGTGCTGCGCACCCCTCCACAACAATCCGATGGGTGCTTTAGCCCCTGAGCACCCACATAGTCGGCGCCCCTGCATGTTGGTATCAAGGGCAAATAAGTTTAGGCAAAAGTAATTTCCACAGAATGACGTCGAAGAAAAATAGGAGATACTGAAGAACAAGAAAAAGAAGAAGGAAAAGACGCTCTTTATAACCACGTTTTATGTTTTGAAAGCATGTGAATAGCAAATTCTATAAACTTGAATTGGAAAAGCTGTCGTTCGAAAATAATCTCAAAGAAAAATAATGTATTTTGAAGCTCCTCACCATGATGTAACGAAAAAGGATCTACACAGTGCAAAGCAGTCACTTATTTGATAGTTCTACTAAATAACATGAATGTAATGAATTTATAATATACAACCTGATACAAATAGCAGTATATATATGGCATGGATCCAGTGCCTGCTGCTTTATCCCCATTTTACCGATCACTACAACTAAAATGCATGTTATACATTTACATTTAAATCGTATTGGCATATTATATAAAATATTTATTAAAATATTCCATTCAAATATTATTTCCCTCGTGGGCATATTGTTGTAACAAGCGTCGGCATTTGCATTTTACACTTCTCATTTCCTCAATACTATGGCACATATTTGCCCATTTCTTATTTCCATGTGTGCGTTGGTTTGAAGTGTGCACGCAGTTAGTATTCGCAAGTGCACGAGGGGATGGTAGTAATTGAAATATTATATTCTTTTTATATGAATTATACTCGAATCGATTATATGAATTGTATTGAATCATCGCTGTGCTAGAATTAATTCAAAGTTAATCGAATATTTTGTTATTTGTTTAATTACTGTTGTTGAATGGAATATTAACTAGTTATTGTTCCCAAGATTCGGCCACGTCTGACGGGTTTTCATCAGCCATGTTAGTAGCTTCACCACTGGTTGTGTTATATTCCGGCTCGTCTGGTAACACTGATTACTATTCCGACATGTGTATTGTGGGCCCCATATCTCATGTTATGTTGTCACTGTAGGGTACACCTAGGCATTCATGTTTCAAAACATCATTTTGTTCAAAATACTTGGTAATGGTATTATTGTGTTTTAGTATTTGCAATGAATGCATATTGATTCTAAACACAAAAGCTCGGTTTCCACGTTTTGTTTGTCAGAGTTTTAATTAAACCCTTTTGTTAGTAAAACTTCAACTGCTGCTAAACAATAGTCTGGCAGAATGAATTGCTTTTTTATTATTTACGTTTTAATACAAAATCCATTTATTTTCTGTGAAACTTATATGAATAGACACAGCACTGGGGTTTACTGCAAAAGAAAACAAAATTAAAAAAGATTGTTTTGTTTTACAGCCTTTGATATGTATGCAATTAGTTTGCTCTCCTTTCTATACAACTCATTTTCCAGTTTTGATAAAATAATTTAAAAAGTTTGGTCTTTCACTCTGCCTCAAAGAAGCATTTTCTAGTGCGTTGGTTGAGGTTAAATTAAACAATTTTCGTACAAATGAAACAACTGAGAAGTTAAACCAAAATGATACTGGAAGCCGCGCTCGGAGAAACAGAATTACTTAAACGAATGAACGGCTTAAGTACTTGTAAAGCAACTCATTTGGGCCTAAATACTCTTCGCGGTTTTACTATCAATCTCCACTCTCTTTTTTGTGCTCCCAGTAATTATACCGTTATCGCTAAAAGTAGTTTCCTTCTATCTGTCGCCAACTGTAAAATGTATGCCATACATTTTGCCGTCGTGTGTACTAAGTTGCTTTTGATTCGTACGGCATTGCATTTTTAAATTACAATGTAGGCTATGTTTATTTTAATATCAAAATTCAATTTCAACAGTATAGCATTTCTCTTTTATAAAACTGTGTTTTTATTTCTTTTACATTCTTTAGTCAAACTCATTTTTTCGTCGTGAAATGAGAAAAAGAATATTGAAACAGCTAAAAGTAAACTTTCTTTGAAAATGACTTGCGCACTCAAAACATAAAATAACCCCCTTAAAAAGTCTCCCCCCATCCCCCCACACCCCCACCCCCTTTCCCAGTGAAATGTTGGAAATAAAAACAAGGGGAAGGTAATACGGTGAATATGTGATGGGAGTTTGAAGAGAAGAGAAAGAAGGAGACTACTGGATCGATACGTCATTTGGGCTGTTACCATGGCAGCATATTACGCCTCATCCCCTAAACCCCCCTCCTCTTCGCGCATAAAGGGAAATGAATATTTTCTCAACTAGTTTGTCTCGCTCCGATGTAATACTAATACAGCACGCATGCCATCACGGGTGCCCAGGTTGCATGTTATAGAAATCAATGCTCATCGTTCGCACGTATACACGTGTGTGTGTGTGTGTGTGTGCGTGTGTGCGTGTGCGTGTTTGTGTATGTATGTATGTATGTATGTATGTATGTATGTATATATATGTATTTATGTATGTACGTATGTACATATGTATGTATGTATGTATCTGTGTATGTATGTATGTATGTATGTATCTGTGTATGTATGTATGTATGTATGTATGTATGTATGTATGTATGTATGTATGTATGTATGTATGTATGTATGTATGTACGTATGTATGTATGTATGTATGTATGTATGTATGTATGTATGTATGTATGTATGTAAATGTTTGTATGTATGTATGTATGTATGTATGTATGTATGTATGTATGTATGTATGTATGTATGATTGTATGTATGTATGTATGTATGTATGTATGTATGTATGTATGTATGTATGTATGTATGTATGTATGTATGTATGTATATGTTTGTATGTATGTATGTATGCATGTATGTATGTATGTATGTATGTATGTATGTATGTATGTATGTATGTATGTATGTATGTATGTATGTATGTATGTATGTATGTATGTATGTATGTATGTATGTATGTATGTATGTATGTATGTATGTATGTATGTATGTATGTATGTATGTATGTATGTATGTATGTATGTATGTATGTATGTATGTATGTATGTATGTATGTATGTATGTAAGTATGTATGTATGTATGTATGTATATGTTTGTATGTATGTATGTATGTATGTATGCATGTATGTATGTATGTATGTATGTATGTATGTATGTATGTATGTATGTATGTATGTATGTATTTATGTATGTAGGTATGTATGTATGTATGCTTGCTAAGTATGGTTCTTGTATGCACGTGTGTGTTTGTGTGTGCACGTATGTAGGTAAATGTGTTTTATGTCAACTATAAATATCAACTTGTTCTTGTATTGATGTCTTATGGGTGTTTATGATGTGAGTGTTTAATAGGTTTTCAAGTCATTTCAAAACTATGTGTATTCATAAGATGTTGTGTGTTGGAACCGAACCATCGTGTTGTTATCTTTTTGATACCGAAACACAGTTTCACATGTGGTCTGTGGCAGTGGCACACTCAAGATTTATTTAAACGTGGAACAAGATATTGATATTATTGTTTAGTTGAATTAACTGAATGTCTAAGTATTACGTTATAATCTTTGGCTAATAGTGATAATAAATTTTAGCTTCAAATTTAATTACACCGTTTAAATGCTCTCTTTAAACATTACAAACATGAATAACGGTGCTTCCGTTTAAGATTTTCCACTCAACTATTATGTTTCTTTTGGCATTTAAATGTGCAATATAAAAAAATGTTGTCCATTAAATACCCATATTCTAAAAACGTAACAATACACTACTGTTAACGCTACAACGTCCACTATTGTAAAATGATCTGACTACAATTAATAAGAGAGTGGTTTGTTTATTCTTTCAAATACGTATTTCTTTATTGTGGCATTGATTGGCGTAAAAGCTCAGATAGAGAGCCATCGTATAATTTTCTTTTCATGAAATCTGGGTCGAAGCCAAAATGTTCATATAGGTTACAGATGGCATATTATATATATACTGTAGCTTGCATGTCGATATACAGCAACGCTCATATTGCTTCACAGCAGCTGTTGGCCAGTCAACTAATGTAGATATACTAGGGTCGGGTTCGCCATCTATGCCCAGAATTTCTATTCAAATTACGAAGGTATCAAAAGTTTGGAATTAAATTATTGTTCGAGTGCTTCTACGAAATATGAAATCCTAAATCCTAGAATTTACTTATCAATAATATGTCTGCGTATCTAAGAATGTCCTCTCTCCCAACACCTATCACTCTCCGTCAGTAATATCATCGACACAGGAACCCGGCACCAACACCAACGCTTATCTCTCCGTCAGTAAAATCATCGACACAGGAACCCGGCGCCGCCACCAACGCTTATCTCTCCGTCAGTAAAATCATCGACACAGGAACCCGGCACCGCCACCAACGCTTATCTCCCATCAGTAAAATCATCGACTCAGGAATCCGGCACCGCCACCAACGCTTATCTCCCATCAGTAAAATCATCGACACAGGAACCCGGCACCGCCACCAATGCTTATCTCTCCGTCAGTAGAATCATCGACACAGGAACCCGGCACCGCCACCAACGCTTATCTCCCGTCAGTTAATCATCGACACAGGAACCCGGCACCGCCACCAACGCTTATCTCTCCGTTAGTAAAATCATCGACACAGGAACCTGGCACCGCCACCAACGCTTATCTCCCGTCAGTTAATCATCGACACAGGAACCCGGCACCGCCACCAACGCTTATCTCTCCGTTAGTAAAATCATCGACACAGGAACCCGGCACCGTCACCAACGCTTATCTCCCCGTCAGTATAAAATCATCGAAACACGAATCTGGTGCTGCCACTGAATCAAAATCGTTTATTAAACAAGAGTATTGAAGTAACATTTCATACAAATATTCCTCTAATCACAGCTCGGTTTTTACCAGAATGCACCGCAACGACGGTCCAATTACACTGTGTAAATATGCAAGTGTTTTACTGGATCGTTTAGTTACAAAGTAAGAATATATCTCTATTTTCTTTTAAATAAATGTAGTTTTCACTCGTTCTTGGCAAAAAGGCTGGTACGGAGCATGGTGACTGTGCACTCCGCAACGAGGGTGCACTTGCATCTGTGCTGTGGAATACTTTATTAATGAAGTCCCTAACATCCGTACAAAGATGTCAATTAAACACAGACTAATCTCGTTTATTACAGTATATCTAATTGTATGAAACTAATTAGTCTGAAAAAGTGGTACGTATAAATAAATTACTGTAGTGTAGAGGCATTAAACTTGTTACCGATGGTATTACTTCTAAGTTCGCCGATACAAATGGTTCCGAGAGATACTGTTACTGTTTTTGCTTTGTTGTTTCAATGAACTTGGAGTACTAGAGTGCTATGTTTAGATTGTAGCTGTAAGTATTGAAAGCTTGAAACGTAAAATGGCCAGCGGGAATGGTAAATTTAAAAAAAGCTTTCGAGTTGCAAAAAGTATAAAGAATACATAATAATTCTTCTAGAGTGAATTTTAAATTATAAACAGGCTTTAGAATTGCAAATATTTGAAGCATGTACGAGTCAAACCGGATCGTGTCATTTGTCTGTGACTGTGAGTGTGTGTGGTATGTGGTTGGGGTTGGGTTTTTGTGGGGGGGGGGGGGGGGGCTGCTGAATAAGTTATACATGCTTTGTCCTCCGCGTCTTAGTGGCCGTTCTGAAACGCAACAGGACCACACTCGTTTTGTTCCGGCGTGTTGTCACATTAACAGATAAGTATCGTTCTCTATCGCCGCTATAACAACAATAGTTTGCGATTATAACTAACTTTTCAGTTTCATGCATGCAGATTAACTGCGATTGAAAAGGGTTAAGCAAATGAGAATTTAGTTCCTATGAAGCTGATACAGAACAGCTGTTTGGTTATGCAATGCACACAATACACATGTGACGGATAGTTTAATATTTTAATCACTTGCCATTATTGGGACATCAACTGGGTTGATATATCAATTGCCAACCACTAACTCGAACGTACATAATGTGTTGTGATCAAATGAGCTAATGCGATTATCTGATTTCTGTGTTATCAATGCTGGATTATGGTGATTTGCACCACGTGTGGCGAAGCACCGTTTAATTTAGCATACACTCCGGTCAAAACAGAAGAGTACCTATACTCTGTGTTTATAGGTATAGCTCAATCATAATATCACCTGAGACACATCAAGGATAGTGAAGAAAAGATGCATCTTCTACATCAACTCTTCGAGTTAGGCTCGAGTGCCTATATCTACAGATAATATTATATACACACACTTAGTGTGAATTGGTTATTTGTGCCAACTATAGAACTTGTGAGTCCACGTGACTTCGCGATTCCTGTAGCGCATGAAAGCTACCATGCGAGTAGGGGAACGGGTTGTCTATAGCCCAGGATTTGTGTATTTCAAACTACAAAGACTACGCGCCCTTTGTTAAGGTCTAGACTTCAAATAAGCCTGCGATAAAGTTATAGCTCGCGTAGCAATATTGCGAAGGCAATAATACATGCCGAGCTTATTTTAATATCTCCTCCGCTTATGATTAAGTATTTAAACATTTTAATAGGCAAACTACAGCGGACATATTGAAACCGTCATTGCTAGATACACACAACGGGAATCTCACGAACTAACCCGAAAATGTGTTGATAAAGAAGATTTCTGTATTACCCTTTAGTTGTATGTCGGCGATTGTACATGGACTGTGTATAACTGCATATGATTACGATGTATCTTCATATGGCACATGCATGATAAAAAATTCACGTGTCACTTTGTATTTAATACAAGTGGTATATCTGTATGTTGTTCATTTATGCACAATGACTATAGTATATACACATTCGTCTTGTACCAGTAATTATTGTGATTATAATGCACTCGGGTTCGGGGCCATTTTATCGTTATTATAACGTTCACTCAGACTCCATATTTAAATGTGCGCACGATGATAACGCGTTCTACCACTCGTTTAATTTACTTTGACCTCAGCTTAAACGATCGACTTAACACACGTTTGAAGCTGTACTTGATCTTCTTAGGTCCGAATTCACCAAACATTTTAACCAGCCGATTTACTAATCTCGGATTGGTGTCCATGGTTTCAACAAACATTACATACAAAATGCATGGTGGTTTCTACCGGGCGCCATTTTTGATCTTCGATTAACAGAAAATCGCCGGATTAAAATGTGATAAAACTGCCCCTTACTTCTATTCGCTTGTATTGCCTATTATAACGATATTAGGTTAACAGTAATGTAAACGTGGATACACTTGATCCGTTTTGCATGGGGTGTTTGTAAACCATTGCTTATGACTTTTTTGCATTGTTTCCCTGTCCTTTTTCACAATAACAACAATAGCAGCATAAAATTAACACACAATATAGATAAATAAGTCAGAGGTAGTGCACCTACATAGTCCACCTATAGTGTGTTTGACGCAACCTCAACTATTCATGCTCGCTCTTGTGTTATTCATAATATCTTTTCCGTGTTATTACAGTGTAATTAAAATATTCCAAGCTCAGCTCTCTATACAGCCCATATCTTGATTTAGGACCCCCATTATCTCAGAAATACATTTAGTGATTGTTCTGTTCAGGTTTGGAGAAACACGTTATGGGGATAGGTGGGTATGTTTATCAACCAATAATATATGCTTCTGCTGCTCATACAAATTATAACTTTATCAAGGCTCCTTGCCTTTTATAATAATCATTATGTTTATGTAAAAGAATCAAGACACTTTCAAACTTCAAAACCTTTGAGTGGAGACACATATTTCCATCGCAGGCCAATTTGCAATCGTAACTGATCGTCGAATACCCGGTAAAATTCCGAAACGTTCCTCATATACCAGTTCTCATGACCCCATGCAGTCTCCAGTTGAAATGAAACTAATAGCATGTCTTGTTCTTATGCAGCTTGGCACTGTCTTGTGATGTTCTCATTTAGGTTGTAATCACTATCAGTAACATTTACATCTAATGCATCCGCACTTACGGTAATCACAACATCGGTGTAGCGAGGACATGATTGTATTCAACACCGTTGACTCGGGCAAGATCTTATTTATTTATTTATTTATTTATTTATTTAATGTCTATCCTATTCAGTTATAAAAACTGATTTACAAAGGAGGACCTTAAATAAAACTAAGCTATGCAAACAATGAATAGTAATGAAATCATAAATAACAATAACAACAAAAACAAAACAAACTACTGAACTATATAAAATATAATCAAGAACAAGAAAAAATAATTGAGAAATGAAATAAAATCAAACGAAGTGGAAATTCAACATATTAAAAAAAAAAAAAAAAAAAAAAAAAAATAGAAGTATGCAAATAAGAAAGAACATGAAGAAACAAAAAAAAATTGTTGGAAAAAATAAATATATGTATATATATAAAAGTGAAAAAGAAGAGAAAAAAGAAGAAAGAAAAGAAAAAAGAAAAAAGAAAAAAGAAAAAGGATAAAGAAAAAAGAAAAAAGAAAAAAGAAAAAAGAAAAAAGAAAAAAGAAAAAAAGAAAAACTGATTTGTTAACGGTCCCAGCTCAAACGAAATGAGGATTGCAAAAAATCAGAAACTGCAATCTGGGAAAAATAAAATTCCACGTAAAAGCAACCCGGGAACAGCACACGCCTTCTATCTTCACTTCGAATCTTGAAAGGAAGATGGTCTTGAAAAACTTGATCCGAGAACCATTTATAAGTAGAGATCAAACTGAATCAAGAGAATTCAGGAAATCGGATGTAGATTCCCAGCAGACCAACAATCATCTCCATCTAAAACAGATGAAAAACCACTTACAGTAGAACAATCTTAACTTAAACACGCCTAACTCTCATCTTAAGAATTACAGACTCAATCTTATTCCTAAATTCTAGGAGCCGCAATCTCACAAACTGGCTTCGAAGATCATGCGGAAGGGAATTCCAGAAGTGTACACCTCTGTACAAGAATGACCTGCGGAACGACTCGGAATTCATTATAGGAACCTGTAAAGTAAAAGTTAATATAGAATCACGAGTACGTTCAACAAAATTAAACATAGTTGGCATAACATCTAAATACATACCTTTCATCATCTTAAAAGTATTTACCAGCACATGGAACTTCATTCGCTCATCAATTGTCAAAAAATTGTCCTGCATGCCTTGGTGGAAAGGAACTTCATCAAATAAATGGTCTATTCTTCTTTGCAGCACAATATAATCTGCAGATGGTCGAACAGCCCACACAACTAAACAATAATCAATTATAGAGTGAACATACGAATCAACAAGTAATCTCAGCATTCTCTCAGTCACAAATCTCTTCATTCTTACAATCATACCTATTGCTGAAGACACCCTATTACAAACATATTCATAGTGCCTTTTAAAAGTAAGACTACAGTCTAAATAAACACCAAGATACTTATATTCAAATACTCTAGAAATAATGTTACCATTACAAGTTAACACTTGAGGAAATCTATTCACAGTATTATCATTAGCCTTATGAAAAATCATAAAATTAGTTTTACTATAATTAATATTGAGTTCCTGACTCAGAAACCAGTTATCCATTCTTCTTAAAATTTCTTGAAGCCTCCTGACAATTTCTTCGGTATTTAGTATTCGGTATTTAGGGTAAACGCGGCCAGGTATCCATCACATAGCTTTGTGTTATCTCTTTATCACACATGAACTAAGCACTTTACTCAAATCCAGTTGCAACGCAAGCTCTATACTATGCGTACCGATAGAGGTGGCTCAGCGATAAGACACGAGACTCTAATTCGGGAGGTCGCTGGTTCGATTCCGGTTACCGGCAGTCCTGACTGAAGGTTTTTCCGAGGTTTTCCTCAGCCGTAAAGGCAAATGCTGGGATTGAGTCCTACTAATAGCCCTCGGACATTCCTTCCCAGCTATCTAAATACCTTAATAACCTAGTTAGTCACCTGAAGAGGGGCACATCAGATAAAGCTGGTGTGCACCCTATAACGGGTATTCCTACGAACAGTTATTAATTATTAGCCTGTATTTCACGGTCAAACTTTTTCATCCAACTCCTTGAATTAAAGGACAAAAGAGTATCAAAAACAGTCAGTATGTAGTCAAATACAATAAAAGGAATTATTTATTGATGCGCTTTTGTCCTTGAATTCAAGGAGTTGGATGAAAAAGTTTGACCGTGTAATACAGGCTATACTATGCGTGTGCAGCGACATTGTGCAGTATATATCCCTTAAGGTCCCTCTGTTCTATTGATAATGGAAGTAATAACGGTAATAACCACAAATCTACAAGAATACGCATAACTATGTTTAGTTTATTCGCCAACACTATACAGTAGCACGAAACTGTGTATTACTATATATATACGCCGAGCAGATAGTAATTTTATTCATATCGTCATGTGTCCTCAGTTACGACATTAATATCGTGCCCGGAGACCTGGATTGTGTTCACGCCTATCGTATTGAACGTAGGCCCTATCCGTTATTTTCATAGAATAATAACTCATTTTTCATTTTTGAATTTCAGCTCGTTTTTTTCACGCGTTTCGTTTTGCAGGGGATTACAGCTAAAATTACAAGCATTGTCATTCTAATCCTTTTTCCAATACCATCAAATCTGGCGGTGCGTGTGCGTTTTACGTGGAGCTACCGAACACACACCAACACTTGTATCAAACCTTAATATAAGAATGATATAGCTTATGTAATAGTACTTTTATAATCATAAGTTTCACAGTTGATAATAATGAACATCAATACTGAAATTAAATTAATCACATTCATACATGTCATAATAAAAGAAAACGAATCAAACTACTCAGCCACCATCAAACACAGTAAGCAATTAACAAAACAGATCAGTGTTACCATTAATTCTCTTTTTAAGGTAATAATCATGAGTAGCTGTCATAAAACATAGCCGAAGCTACAAATAACACACACTTGTTTTCCATGCTGGCTTGTGATCTAGGTAGATGAAGCTGCAGCTAATATATATACCCTCATACAGTATCTGAATGGGCCGATTATTCGTTCTCCACCATCAAACATGTTATTCCATACTATTTTATATCTTTTGGACTATTCACTGTTCTTTCACTATAAAAACTAAATTGCAATATTTCGAAAGTAATTTTCTTCTTCGGGCATAACTCAAAAATTGCCTTAAAAATTACCCAAGTTATCAAAATATTGCAGTTAAATGTTTGTGTTAAAAAACAGTGAACAGTTCAAAAATATATCAAATAGTATCAATTACTTGTTCGACTAGTTTTGTTTTTAATATATTCCATGTTGAGATACACAACACAATACTAACCTGAGAACTGTACTGAGAAGCCGATAGTGAGTTCTAGACTCGAGTTCCCAACATTGTGGCTCATCCGAAACTACTTCCGACAGTAACGAGAGTTTCTTAGTTTTTATCTGTTGATAATACTTTATCAATACATAGTTTTAAAGTCGGATAAAACCCGCCAGTGAGCACGAAAGGTACATGTGCACCATATAGAGAGTATACATGTACCGCAGGAAGATTTTGAAAACACTTAAAAGAAAAGTGTTGACAATAATTACCTCGTTGAAACAATTTTGATTGTAACTATCGTCTAGAAGAAATCGTTGTCTTCAACTTTCTTGTCTGCTGTGGCGATGCAGCAATAAAACCAAGGAGGATGTTGGTTTAATTATCCTTAGCATAGAGTGTCCTAAATCAGCTCTGTTGTGTCGTATCAAATCGTGTCGTTGCTGTTTGATGTGTTTGACCTGCATGGTGCACATTGGTCATCGCTGAGCTTCATCTGGTGATTACCATTCAGTGGTAATTAAACTATTTCGGTATTTTTATGTTTCTTTTCGTTTTGGACGAAATATAATGTGTATTATTGTTCGTCAATTTTTGTTCTTGTGTAAGTTGAAAGTAGCTAAATACTTATATGATAGTTCATGAGTTCAAAAAAAAACTTTTGTTTGTTGTGTAGATACTGGTCTGGTAACGATTATACTACAGCAAATAATATACGATACCATTGTAGGTACTTGTCCCGAAATTATACCAATGTGTTCCTAATAAACGAGAGACTCATGATCGATCAGTGAGTAATTAGTATTATTTTAAATTAAGGCTCGCTGATTGGCCATGAACTACTTATCAATGACGAAAACATCTGTAAGGATGCTTCGGGACGAGTTTACTACTGTCTGTGTTAAAATGTTAGCAGATACATCTACCACTTGAATTCTTTACATGGAAGTACTAATTAAACACGTTCTATACGTGTTTAGTTTCTAACTATTTTCTTTTATAATCTTGAGTTTCTGCATCAAACAACAACCATGCTTATGGTTGGCTAAAATGTTGACAAACGATGTTATCCTAATTTATTTATGAAACTTGTGTTGTGTAATTGTGCGAACCTTTCAATAAAATAATCCTCTAGTTTGAAGAAAATGTAAACCAAAACTTACCACCAAACAAAGCGGATACGTTGTAATATTGTTCCACCAAGCGCTTCAAAACGAGGCTAACCACTGCATTAGCGCTACACAAAGCAGCCGGGCTTCATAGAAATCACAATGGAAACGATGAATTATGACTCATTGAAATCTTTTATTTATGTCATTGTTCATAGATAAACAACAAACGTTGTCCAAACTAATGAGCAAGGCGTGAATCTCAATAATTGCAGTCCTTGCTGGAGTATAATGAATGTGTTGATGAGACTTCTTTGTGGAATAAATTTATCTTCATTTTAAAAACGCTGCAATTAGACAAACGTGTAATTAAAATATATAACAACGTAGTGAACGAATATGTTTTAACTGTGCGCGTTTTAAGAACGTTTCATTATCATTTGTCGCTAATTGAAGGTATACTGTTAGCTTATATGTGTAATAAGTGTTAAGTAACATATGTGCAGTATAAATGGTTATTTCTGTTGGAAAGCAGTTCGAAAATGTTTTATTTCATGCTCGTGAAGGTAATATTTGTTTGAACTGTAATATCCAATTTCAGTTAATGTTTGTCAATATTTCATTTTGTTCGAGACGCGAGTTTCCGAAGTAGCAGTAAATTCAATAACCAACCAAGTCTTAACAGATTACTGGAGCTCTAATAACATTTGAGCGTCGTGAAATATTTCCGTGTTATAGGGCATCATCAATACAAACTAAAACTAACCAAACTAATCGATGTTGGCTTGCCGTTTACGTCACACGTACTTTCTGACGTGATTTTTCATCTTCAGACCCATTAAAAGTATAAACTGTATATTGTTCATCTCCGTCGTTGGGAGCCAATGTAATTGAATTATAGGCAGCCATTTCCCAGACCGCAGTCATGGCCGGGCTTGCGTGAGTCGTCTTCGCCATCACACTTTCACATACAAGTTACTTGTGAACACGAACTCAGTCGAACATGGGTGACTTCTGGCCCATTCATATAAATATGAAACTACTCTTAATAAAAAGCGATAACGTGTGCTTTCGGTACCCTTATTCTGAGGGTTGTGGGTTCGAATCCATCGGTTCGGCATCCTGCCCGTAGCCTCGTCACTCGTGGTTGTTACCAGCCCACTTCTCCTGCAAGACTCTTGAATGTCTTCGAGCATTGATGTCAATTACTATTATTACACTCTTGTTCTACACTCGAGGTTTATAACGCCCTTAACCTACTATCAGCTTTATTTACTTCAATAAATTTAGATCTTTAATGTCAGCAATATCAATTGCTTGAATTCTTTAGTAATGGAATTAAAATATCAATGTCTGTGTGCACTGCAGTGAATGTTTTCCGCGCAAAGTCGTTGGTAAGGAATGTTTTGAAGTAATTAATTCATTAGGAGATATCTCATTTATATTCGACATCAAAGAGGAATGAAGAATTATTTACTTGACATTTTTCTTTACTCAAACAGCCCTCTTGATACAAGTCAGCTTGTAATTATGAAGCGGTAATCACTAATGAGTATTAGCTTTAAAAAGAAACAGCCTTTGGAATGAAAGTCGCGCGACAGTTTTACGCAATATGACTTTATAAGTTTGCCGGTATGGTTGAATTTAAGCTATCTATTTAATTAACGTTGGGTTAAAATAGCTTTTTAATTTGCAATTAGCTTTAATTGAAAAGGAGACAACAAGAATTCTCATCAAGACGAGGAATATAAAGTTACACAGAGATAACTGACGGATATGAAACTGTTTTGCTTTTAACTCGCATTCAAGCTAGAAAATACAACAATAAATATTTTACAAGATAAACAGCAGTTTCAGTGTGAATACATATTTGTCTTTCAATTTTGTAAGCTTATTAACTTGGGTATGTAGGGCTTATGTACTTGTTTAGTGTTTTCTAATTAGGCTATATGGCTTCAAAACTAACTGTGTGATATGTATTTATACTTGTCCTGAATACTTTCTACCGATGCGTTGCGTTCGTCATGGACGAGTGATAGTGACCAACCACCGATCGGTATTTGAAATTTGGGCTCGCTTTGGCAACGAATCATTCGCCTGTGACGAAAGCATCGGTATGGTTGTTTCGGGATAGCTCTTATGACTAAAGATGTATGTCAATTGTGCCAATGCAAACATTCCTATTGTATCGGCTACTTCATCGTTATGAAATTTGATAAATAACGCTATGGATTTGTTATTGGAAACTAGTCTTGTGATAGCGCGCACGAGAAGTGATTTCCTGACATCGACCTTTCTTCGCGATATAAGCTCGTCATATCAACGGGAATAATGGAATAAAACGTCAGACAACGGCTCACTAAACTTTTGTGCTCCTACAATAATTCTTGTATTTTGTCCACTAATTGAGGTAACTAGAACGTAATCGCCTCGGAGACGAGTGATGTAGCACGTGCATAATTCATCGCCTAGCGGTAAGTAATGCTGGCTCGGTGCACAAGTTAATTACAAATTTTAGATCGCACGTTTTATGAGATGAATTGTATTTATTACAGAATTCATGTAAACCAGAAAATACAGTTTATAGGTTATGGATTATTGTGTTTTACTCATAATTCAAATTTACTTAGAGTGCATACATGTCAAATGATGTCTGTATCAAATTCAACATGCTCTTACACCGCATTTATTTTTTTGCAGTGTGATTTGTGTTATTTTAATGAAAGCCCTACTCTATTGGTGTAATATGAAAGCAAATTCCAAATCGTCATCAAGAAGTGACTATTTACAATAAGCTCGGTTTGTGGAATAGATTGTACCTGTCGTGTTGTGATAACGAAAAGCCAAACTGTTCTCTCGTGACAGCCTAATAATTGGTTTCAATATAACATGGCACGAGACAAATGTCGCACTCTGGCTATCCGTAACAATCTGCACGATTGACGTTAGCACCTCTTCATTTCACGATGATTGGCACTCGCTAGTCAACACCAACTGCTGTGATCGACAGATTGTAATGTATCGGTTTTCAAGTAAAACGTTTTTTCAACTTGCTATTCTAGCATAACAAAGACTAAGCTTCAACCTGTCATTGATATACTGCCTTGTTTTTAGCAATTTCGGCTTCCACCCAAATATTATGACAAACGTATGATTTCATACAAATCGGACAAAAAATGCTTAGTTTATCCAGAAGATCCTCTAACAATTTTCTTGTTTTAAATTTTTCGCTCAATATCGTTTCATTATACAAATAAAAAATATTTTTCATTTGTATATTTTTGTTGCATTGGTGTAACGTTAATATCTCGTTATAGCCAACGGATAGTAATTTTGAAAGTTGTGTTTTACACGTAGAAATTGCAACACACACTGCATGGCGGTACTTTATTTGCAGAGTGCATTCATTCAGCATTATGCAGTATAGATTAAAGCTTGAACCGTGACATGATAGTTATGAATGATCGCTCCGTTGAATAAAATGAATTAACTATTTGCTAACTCATGCACCCGTCATCAGGCTTATAGCCATGGGCCAGTCGTTTGGTACGGCAACATACTCTGATTCGGGAGGTCGTGGTTTCGATAACGCCTTCAGTATTCTCCTGAAGTTACCCTCAGTCACAAAGCAATTTATGCATTTATATTAATTATCCTGTATCTTTCATTATTTTGCCGTCTCTTATACAAATGCGGTTACATCTAGTTCAACGTACACTTTTTTTAAATGTGTAGTCAGTTTTTTTTTTTATCTCATCTCTAATTATTTAATTCACATTCTTTGAATGTTTCAATTATGAAATAGTACTTCTCTTTTTAATTTTGTCTTTGTGTTTTACCATCCTGGAGTTGCCTTTATTGCCTCATTTTTGTCTTAATCTGTTTTGTGTTCCTACTGAAGAGGATTTACGTGAAATAGTGACAATAGAACAATAACATTACAAAGTCTGCGTTTGAGGCTCAGTCAGTAAGTCGAATTCCGTCCTTGTAATCTACTAGTGGCTCTAGTCACTAAAAGCAGGAAGCAGGCGTGCCTATATATATATCAAGCGCCTATAGGCGATGTAATACTTGATCTAAAGTAATTATAACGATTATTGCGATTCATTCTATACAGTTCTATACTCTGTGATCAAGAGAGGGATGAGGCTGGCAAATTGGAACATTTTCCCAAATCACATGCTAGACTAGACTTGCCTATAACTAGCTAGCTAGACTAGGAATACTAATAATGAATAGTAATAATAATACGTTATTAAACATACTATGAAATCATGTGTTTATGACAGAAATTCCTTAGTATCACAAACATAGCTTTTACATAATCCAGTAATAAACATAGACTATATTTGTTAAGAAATGGCAGTGGTGCGCGTTGGGGGAAAACATAGTTTAATGGATTTCTGTTGCCAATTAAAAGTGACATAACTATTTAAAATGTGTTATGTCAAATATTCCTTGTAAGTATTATCGTACGGTTCCTGTGAAGATTTTCTCTGGGAATCGCTAGTTCTGCGACCGAAATGAGTTTAAAATATGGTCTCATTTCAGTAACACTCTTGAAACTTTGGTCATCTGTTCTCAACTTTAGGCATTTGTAGTTAGTTTTTCTCCTTCCTTCTTCATCATCGTCCCTTTCCAAATTTAACACACATTTTCTCTCGGCTCCATAAACAACCACGAGTGGAAAGTTCCAGCCAGAAATCTTAATTTAAATCCACATTTTTCTCAAGTATAATATATATTTTGCTTGGAAAGTTTTTTCCAGAATGTTTAATGTAATTTTCCTTGAATATGCAAAACCCAGTGCGACGTCGTACTCTTTTTTTAAACGTTAAACAATGCCTTGCCTTACAACGCGCTTCCACCATCTTTACAACACACCTACATAATAACGTTTTGTGTGAGACACAAAAGCTACAACCTGCTTAATAAATAAGGTGGAATAAGCGCGCCCATATTTCTGTCTGTCGTCGCCATACAACTTGCTGAAACTCTCGTCAGTTCCGTTTAGATGGATGGAAGCCGTAAACATTCTTGGTGACAGAATTTTAATTAATTCACTTGACGACAAATGCGTATGAAAATCCTTTCATTTGCTGTTGTAATAATTAAATTATTTGACGGATCATTAATTAATTCACGTGCAGCTTTGACAGGTTGGCTGACCTGAGTGAACCTGGGGCATCATTCGCGTAATGAGAGTTTAAATTCTTTAGCACGTAAATGAATATAAATTCCATTTTCGAAATCTCCGATCAGCAATTAAGTTCGTCTGATGGGTCCACCAGCTAATCGTCTCCCACCGCTCGGGCACCGCAAAAACGCGCGCGGCTGCTCGCTGGGATTATCATATTGCGATCCTTTGCAAATTAAATTCAACCAAACTTTTAAGCTCCTACAATAAGAAGCTTATAAAACATACATTCATAATTTAAATAATATTCGTGTTTTTGCTAGGGTTATTTTTATCTCTTGAAAGTCTCGTTTTGTTTTGTTTTTTCCTAACAAGATATTGCACTTCAAGTTGGACTTCTATGTCTATATATTTCTTCTAATTAACAAAGTTTTCATGTCACTTTGTTTTTCTCTACTGTTCTTTTGTAACAAGTTCATAAAATACTGATATTATTTAGACCGTAATGTCGACTGTAAAAACATTTTAACATTGTAGACCTCGCAACATTCACGTTTACGCTTAGCACGATGCAGTAACCGTTAAACCAGGAGGAAACGTAGGTGGATTCATGTCTTCATAAAGTATCTCAAAACAGTTTCAAATATATTCAGGCCTATAACAAAACAACACACGACCCTAGCATTTGATGAGGTAACTTTTTATATCAAAGTTTTCCTTTGGGATGAAAATATGAAAAGAAATTACTTAAAAAGAAAAGGCTCTTTCTTAAAAGTTTCTAAATAATATGAAACTTATAGGAACATTCATAACTAGTTCCTGACAACTTTCTATATTCTCCACCCTCTCTCTAACTAAACTGCAACTTTTAATAACACAATAATCTGTTAGTTTAGCATTTTGTTTAAAAAGTTTAAAGACTTAAAATGGAAATTACATCTATCCATAAACATTATTAATATAGCCGGTTGGGTGAGCGAGGTTTTCAATTGACTGGATTGATGCGCTGTGCTACTGTTGTTCGTATTCTCAAACAGCTGAACACCTGTCTATGACACAAGTCTAGCAGTTCCACGTGTGAGGTCTCATCACTGTGGCCCGTTTACTTGAGCTGATATCTTTCAGTTATCACAGTCAATTGGTACTTATAAAAAAAAAACATTATTCAGGAAACCAATATTCATATTTCAATCACAAAAATCCAATCCTAATGAACTTTTAATATTATGCAAAGACAATTCTTCTGTTAAGAAATCAATTTTATGCGTGAAGTGACGAAAGTAGTGAGCGCAACTCGGCTGTATTAGTATGGTAATACTTAGTGTCTGCGAAGCATGTAACTGCATAATGTTGTTAATAGTTGTCATAGGCGCCGACTACGGGGGGGCTTGAGGTCTAGCGCCCCCCCTGACAAATCGCAGGGGGGCTGAGCCCCCCCTGAGATTTGAAGTTTGTACTTTTTTGTTTGAAGAAAAAGTTCATTATAATAATAATAATAATAATAATAATAATAATAATAATAAAAATAAATAAAAACGATTTAGTCATCAGGTCATAATTCCCTCAATTTAAATTAAATTTTTTGTTATTGTTTTTCTGAATTCAAATTTAAAACATATTGTGATTTCTAGCTTGAAATATCAGATACTTGCAGTCCAGAACGTTCTCAGGTATCAAAATCCAAAAGCAAATAAGGTCCAAGTATTAAAAAAACTGATATTGAAGGCAAGCATTATCTTGTAGAATCCCTTACTCCTAACTTCCTAAGCCCCAAAATTAATTACTAAATAATTCTCGTCATCGTTCTAATTTTTGCTGGTGGTTTTTTGGTTTTTGCACTACAAAAACGACAGTATTTCGGTATTGCATTCAGTATGGTATTTTTTTCTGAAACGTTCAGAACGCGCTCTAAAGGCCTGATTTTTTTAAATTTTGCCTGCGGCGCTATTCTTGGGGGCCTATGCCCCCCAAACCACCCGTGTTTTTTCTCCTCGATAGATAATATGAATTATGATAATATGAATATGAATTATAATAATATTAATATGAATTTTGAAATATGGTAACCCTAGTTTTTATGCGAGTCCTTTCTGAGCCCCCCCTGAAATGTTAACAAGTCGGCGCCTATGATAGTTGTTATACTTCACGGGGAACTATATTATAATTGTTTGGGTGAGCTATGTGTAAAGGTGGCCTATTTCTACAAAAGGGTTCCCATTAAAGCTAGCAACGTTCTCACACTGGCGTGGAAATGAAATGAGGTGGTTGCTAGTTCACGTTTTATCTATAGATAAGGGGAATTTAAATTACTCTTGTTCACGTCTCGAACCTGTTTTAACTTCAACATTACTTCTTACCATTTCGTTATACGTGTTTATACTTTCCAAAATATATGTGTACGTACATCAACTTATTCCAGATGACTCACTCAAGCAGTTACAAAATAACCGGTACACAAACACTATCGCTATGAGGCTAAATTGCATCTTAGCGAGCTCATTGTTACACAAACTCATTCCTCATCGATATTGGGTCATAGTTGATAATTATTATGTTGTTATTACAGTTTTACTTTTTAATCGTAGGTTTTCCTTGAAGATTTTTTTCTTGCGAGGCACGCGTACACGATAACAGGTCGTGATGTGAGGGAAGTACCACAACATGCATGTTGTGTTCACGCGCGAAGACCCGTGGAGTGCGCGCGCACTTTATCACACAGCTTCACAGCACATGCATGTTGTGTTCACGCGCGAAGAGCCGCGGAGTGCGCGCGCACTTTATCACACAGCTTCACAGCACATGCATGTTGTGTTCACGCGCGAAGAGCCGTGGAGTGCGCGCGCACTCTATCACACAGCTTCACGGCACATGCATGTTGTGTTCACGCGCGAAGAGCCGTGGAGTGCGCGCGCACTCTATCACACAGCTTCACGGCACATGCATGTTGTGTTCACGCGCGAAGAGCCGTGGAGTGCGCTCGCACTCTATCTCACAGCTTCACAGCACATGGATGTTGTGTTCACGCGCGAAGAGCCGTGGAGTGCGCGCGCACTCTATCACACAGCTTCACGGCACATGCATGTTGTGTTCACGCGCGAAGAGCCGTGGAGTGCGCTCGCACTTTATCACACAGCTTCACAGCACATGCATGTTGTGTTCACGCGCGAAGGGCCGTGGAGTGCGCTCGCACTCTATCTCACAGCTTCACGGCACATGGATGTTGTGTTCACGCGCGAAGAGCCGTGGAGTGCGCGCGCACTTTATCACACAGCTTCACAGCACATGCATGTTGTGTTCACGCGCGAAGAGCCGTGGAGTGCGCGCGCACTCTATCTCACAGCTTCACAGCACATGGATGTTGTGTTCACGCGCGAAGAGCCGCGGAGTGCGCGCGCACTTTATCACACAGCTTCACAGCACATGCATGTTGTGTTCACGCGCGAAGAGCCGTGGAGTGCGCGCGCACTTTATCACACAGCTTCACAGCACATGCATGTTGTGTTCACGCGCGAAGAGCCGTGGAGTGCGCGCGCACTCTATCACACAGCTTCACGGCACATGCATGTTGTGTTCACGCGCGAAGAGCCGTGGAGTGCGCGCGCACTTTATCACACAGCTTCACAGCACATGCATGTTGTGTTCACGCGCGAAGAGCCGTGGAGTGCGCGCGCACTCTATCACACAGCTTCACGGCACATGCATGTTGTGTTCACGCGCGAAGAGCCGTGGAGTGCGCGCGCACTTTATCACACAGCTTCACGGCACATGCATGTTGTGTTCACGCGCGAAGGGCCGTGGAGTGCGCTCGCACTTTATCACACAGCTTCACAGCACATGCATGTTGTGTTCACGCGCGAAGAGCCGTGGAGTGCGCGCGCACTTTATCACACAGCTTCACAGCACATGCATGTTGTGTTCACGCGCGAAGGGCCGTGGAGTGCGCGCGCACTCTATCACACAGCTTCACAGCACATGCATGTTGTGTTCACGCGCGAAGAGCCGTGGAGTGCGCGCGCACTTTATCACACAGCTTCACAGCACATGCATGTTGTGTTCACGCGCGAAGAGCCGTGGAGTGCGCGCGCACTCTATCACACAGCTTCACGGCACATGCATGTTGTGTTCACGCGCGAAGAGCCGTGGAGTGCGCGCGCACTTTATCACACAGCTTCACAGCACATGCAAGTTGTGTTCACGCGCGAAGAGCCGTGGAGTGCGCGCGCACTCTATCACACAGCTTCACGGCACATGCATGTTGTGTTCACGCGCGAAGAGCCATGGAGTGCGCGCGCACTCTATCACACAGCTTCACAGCACATGGATGTTGTGTTCACGCGCGAAGAGCCGTGGAGTGCGCGCGCACTCTATCACACAGCTTCACGGCACATGCAAGTTGTGTTCACGCGCGAAGAGCCGTGGAGTGCGCGCGCACTCTATCACACAGCTTCACGGCACATGCATGTTGTGTTCACGCGCGAAGAGCCGTGGAGTGCGCTCGCACTCTATCACACAGCTTCACGGCACATGCATGTTGTGTTCACGCGCGAAGAGCCATGGAGTGCGCGCGCACTTTATCACACAGCTTCACAGCACATGCATGTTGTGTTCACGCGCGAAGAGCCGTGGAGTGCGCGCGCACTCTATCACACAGCTTCACGGCACATGCATGTTGTGTTCACGCGCGAAGAGCCGTGGAGTGCGCTCGCACTTTATCACACAGCTTCACAGCACATGCATGTTGTGTTCACGCGCGAAGAGCCGTGGAGTGCGCGCGCACTCTATCACACAGCTTCACGGCACATGCATGTTGTGTTCACGCGCGAAGAGCCGTGGAGTGCGCGCGCACTCTATCACACAGCTTCACAGCACATGCATGTTGTGTTCACGCGCGAAGAGCCATGGAGTGCGCGCGCACTTTATCACACAGCTTCACAGCACATGCATGTTGTGTTCACGCGCGAAGGGCCGTGGAGTGCGCGCGCACTTTATCACACAGCTTCACAGCACATGCATGTTGTGTTCACGCGCGAAGAGCCGTGGAGTGCGCGCGCACTCTATCACACAGCTTCACGGCACATGCATGTTGTGTTCACGCGCGAAGAGCCGTGGAGTGCGCGCGCACTTTATCACACAGCTTCACAGCACATGCATGTTGTGTTCACGCGCGAAGAGCCGTGGAGTGCGCGCGCACTCTATCACACAGCTTCACGGCACATGCATGTTGTGTTCACGCGCGAAGAGCCATGGAGTGCGCGCGCACTCTATCACACAGCTTCACGGCACATGCATGTTGTGTTCACGCGCGAAGAGCCGTGGAGTGCGCGCGCACTCTATCACACAGCTTCACGGCACATGCATGTTGTGTTCACGCGCGAAGAGCCGTGGAGTGCGCGCGCACTTTATCACACAGCTTCACAGCACATGCATGTTGTGTTCACGCGCGAAGAGCCGTGGAGTGCGCGCGCACTCTATCACACAGCTTCACGGCACATGCATGTTGTGTTCACGCGCGAAGAGCCGTGGAGTGCGCGCGCACTCTATCACACAGCTTCACGGCACATGCATGTTGTGTTCACGCGCGAAGAGCCATGGAGTGCGCGCGCACTCTATCACACAGCTTCACGGCACATGCAAGTTGTGTTCACGCGCGAAGAGCCGTGGAGTGCGCGCGCACTCTATCACACAGCTTCACGGCACATGCATGTTGTGTTCACGCGCGAAGAGCCGTGGAGTGCGCTCGCACTCTATCACACAGCTTCACGGCACATGCATGTTGTGTTCACGCGCGAAGAGCCATGGAGTGCGCGCGCACTCTATCACACAGCTTCACGGCACATGCATGTTGTGTTCACGCGCGAAGAGCCGTGGAGTGCGCGCGCACTCTATCACACAGCTTCACAGCACATGCATGTTGTGTTCACGCGCGAAGAGCCATGGAGTGCGCGCGCACTTTATCACACAGCTTCACAGCACATGCATGTTGTGTTCACGCGCGAAGGGCCGTGGAGTGCGCGCGCACTCTATCACACAGCTTCACAGCACATGCATGTTGTGTTCACGCGCGAAGAGCCGTGGAGTGCGCGCGCACTCTATCACACAGCTTCACGGCACATGCATGTTGTGTTCACGCGCGAAGAGCCGCGGGGTGCGCTCGCACTCTATCTCACAGCTTCACAGCACATGGATGTTGTGTTCACGCGCGAAGAGCCGTGGAGTGCGCGCGCACTCTATCACACAGCTTCACAGCACATGCATGTTGTGTTCACGCGCGAAGAGCCGTGGAGTGCGCGCGCACTCTATCACACAGCTTCACGGCACATGCATGTTGTGTTCACGCGCGAAGAGCCGTGTAGTGCGCGCGCACTCTATCACACAGCTTCACGGCACATGCAAGTTGTGTTCACGCGCGAAGAGCCGTGGAGTGCGCGCGCACTCTATCACACAGCTTCACGGCACATGCATGTTGTGTTCACGCGCGAAGAGCCGTGGAGTGCGCTCGCACTCTATCACACAGCTTCACGGCACATGCATGTTGTGTTCACGCGCGAAGAGCCGTGGAGTGCGCGCGCACTTTATCACACAGCTTCACAGCACATGCATGTTGTGTTCACGCGCGAAGGGCCGTGGAGTGCGCGCGCACTTTATCACACAGCTTCACGCGGTTTACATGCGGCGTTAATTGCACCAAGTTATAATAGTTTGAACACTGCGTCTACTGTACCATAATGTTTAGGAATGGTTCCATAATGACACGCTAGCTATTGTATGAAGTCTGATATTTATGTAAATGTCATTTCAGTGCTCTTGGATACGCCGCTAATAATAACAATTACTGTTATGCAGATTTTCTATTTTTCAATAATTCTTTCCTGCTAGAAATAATCAAGCACGGAAAATGAACGTGTATTATTTGATTGTTTTTCCTATATGTTAGTTTTGTAAGTATAGGGATAATTGTTGAGTATAAGAATGTAATATGACAGCATGACAGTAGGTGTCTGTTTACTTAGTTGAAACCGCGTGCATAGATTAATTGTTGAGTATAAGAATGTAATATGACAGCATGAGTGTAGGTGTCTGTTTACTTAGTTGAAACCGCGTGCATAGATTAATTGTTGAGTATAAGAATGTAATATGACAGCATGAGTGTAGGTGTCTGTTTACTTAGTTGAAACAGCGTGCATACGATTAATTGTTGAGTATAAGAATGTAATATGACAGCATGAGTGTAGGTGTCTGTTTACTTAGTTGAAACCGCGTGCATGGATTAATTGTTGAGTATAAGAATGTTATATGACAGCATGAGTGTAGGTGTCTGTTTACTTAGTTGAAACCGCGTGCATAGATTAATTGTTGAGTATAAGAATGTAATATGACAGCATGAGTGTAGGTGTCTGTTTACTTAGTTGAAACAGCGTGCATACGATTAATTGTTGAGTATAAGAATGTAATATGACAGCGTGAGTGTAGGTGTCTGTTTACTTAGTTGAAACCGCGTGCATAGATTAATTGTTGAGTATAAGAATGTAATATGACAGCATGAGTGTAGGTGTCTGTTTACTTAGTTGAAACCGCGTGCATAGATTAATTGTTGAGTATAAGAATGTAATATGACAGCATGAGTGTAGGTGTCTGTTTACTTAGTTGAAACCGCGTGCATAGATTAATTGTTGAGTACAAGAATGTATAATGACAGCATGAGTGTAGGTGTCTGTTTACTTAGTTGAAACCGCGTGCATAGATTAATTGTTGAGTACAAGAATGTAATATGACAGCATGAGTGTAGGTGTCTGTTTACTTAGTTGAAACCGCGTGCATAGATTAATTGTTGAGTATAAGAATGTAATATGACAGCATGAGTGTAGGTGTCTGTTTACTTAGTTGAAACAGCGTGCATAGATTAATTGTTGAGTATAAGAATGTAATATGACAGCATGAGTGTAGGTGTCTGTTTACTTAGTTAAAACAGCGTGCATACGATTAATTGTTGAGTATAAGAATGTAATATGACAGCGTGAGTGTAGGTGTCTGTTTACTTAGTTGAAACCGCGTGCATAGATTAATTGTTGAGTATAAGAATGTAATATGACAGCATGAGTGTAGGTGTCTGTTTACTTAGTTGAAACCGCGTGCATAGATTAATTGTTGAGTACAAGAATGTAATATGACAGCATGAGTGTAGGTGTCTGTTTACTTAGTTGAAACCGCGTGCATAGATTAATTGTTGAGTATAAGAATGTAATATGACAGCATGAGTGTAGGTGTCTGTTTACTTAGTTGAAACCGCGTGCATAGATTAATTGTTGAGTACAAGAATGTAATATGACAGCATGAGTGTAGGTGTCTGTTTACTTAGTTGAAACCGCGTGCATAGATTAATTGTTGAGTACAAGAATGTAATATGACAGCATGAGTGTAGGTGTCTGTTTACTTAGTTCAAACCGCGTGCATAGATTAATTGTTGAGTATAAGAATGTAATATGACAGCATGAGTGTAGGTGTCTGTTTACTTAGTTGAAACAGCGTGCATACGATTAATTGTTGAGTATAAGAATGTAATATGGCAGCATGAGTGTAGGTGTCTGTTAACTTAGTTGAAACAGCGTGCATACGAATAATTGTAGAGTATAAGAATGTAATATGACAGCATGAGTGTAGGTGTCTGTTTAGTTAGTTGAAATAGCGTGCATACGAATAATTGTTGAGTACAAGAATGTAATATGACAGCATGAGTATAGGTGTCTGTTTACTTAGTTGAAACAGCGTGCATACGAATAATTGTAGAGTATAAGAATGTAATATGACAGCATGAGTGTAGGTGTCTGTTTACTTAGTTGAAATAGCGTGCATACGAATAATTGTTGAGTATAAGAATGTAATATGACAGCATGAGTATAGGTGTCTGTTTACTTAGTTGAAACAGCGTGCATACGATTAATTGTTGAGTACAAGAATGTAATATGACAGCATGAGTGCAGGTGTCTGTTTACTTAGTTGGAACAGCGTGCATACGATTAATTGTTGAGTATAAGAATGAAATATATGACAGCATGAGTGTAGGTGTCTGTTTACTTAGTTGAAACAACGTGCATACGATTAATTGTTGAGTATAAGAATGTTATATGACAGCATGAGTGTAGGTGTCTGTTTACTTAGTTGAAACAGCGTGCATACGATTAATTGTTGAGTATAAGAATGAAATATGACAGCATGAGTGTAGGTGTCTGTTTACTTAGTTGAAACAGCGTGCAAACGATTAATTGTTGAGTATAAGAATGAAATATGACAGCATGAGTGTAGGTGTCTGTTTACTTAGTTGAAACAGCGTGCATACGATTAATTGTTGAGTATAAGAATGTAATATGACAGCATGAGTGTAGGTGTCTGTTTACTTAGTTGAAACAGCGTGCATACGATTAATTGTTGAGTATAAGAATGTAAAATGACAGCATGAGTGTAGGTGTCTGTTTACTTAGTTGAAACAGCGTGCATACGATTAATTGTTGAGTATAGGAATGTAAAATGACAGCATGAGTGTTGGTGTCTGTTTACTTAGTTGAAACAGCGTGCATACGATTAATTGTTGAGTATAAGAATGTAATATGACAGCATGAGTGTAGGTGTCTGTTTACTTAGTTGAAACAGCGTGCATACGATTAATTGTTGAGTATAAGAATGTAATATGACAGCATGAGTGTAGGTGTTTGTTTACTTAGTTAAAACAGCGTGCAACAATTAATTGTTGAATAAAAGAATGTCATATGACAGCATGAGTGTAGGTGTCTGGTTACTTAGTTGAAACAGCGTGCATACGATTAATTGTTGAGTATAAGAATGTAATATGACAGCATGAGTGTAGGTGTCTGTTTACTTAGTTGAAACAGCGTGCATACGATTAATTGTTGAGTATAAGAATGTTATATGACAGCATGAGTGTTGGTGTCTGTTTACTTAGTTGAAACAGCGTGCATACGATTAATTGTTGAGTATAAGAATGTAATATGACAGCATGAGTGTAGGTGTCTGTTTACTTAGTTGAAACAGCGTGCATACGATTAATTGTTGAGTATAAGAATGTAATATGACAGCATGAGTGTAGGTGTTTGTTTACTTAGTTAAAACAGCGTGCAACAATTAATTGTTGAATAAAAGAATGTCATATGACAGCATGAGTGTAGGTGTCTGGTTACTTAGTTGAAACAGCGTGCATACGATTAATTGTTGAGTATAAGAATGTAATATGACAGCATGAGTGTAGGTGTCTGTTTACTTAGTTGAAACAGCGTGCATACGATTAATTGTTGAGTATAAGAATGTTATATGACAGCATGAGTGTAGGTGTCTGTTAACTTAGTTGAAACAGCGTGCATACGATAATTTGTTGAGTATATGAATATAATATGACAGCATGAGTGTAGGTGTCTGTTAACGTAGTTGAAACAGCGTGCATACGGTTAATTATTGAGTATAAGAATGTTATATGACAGCATGAGTGTAGGTGTCTGTTAACTTAGTTGAAACAGCGTGCATACGATTAATTGTTGAGTATAAGAATGCTATATGACAGCATGAGTGTAGGTGTCTGTTAACTTAGTTAAAACAGCGTGCATACGATTAATTGTTGAGTATAAGAATGTTATATGACAGCATGAGTGTAGGTGTCTGTTTACTTAGTTAAAACAGCGTGCATACGATTGATTGTTGAGTATAAGAATGAAATATGACAGCATGAGTGTAGGTGTCTGTTTACTTAGTTGAAACAGCGTGCAAACGATTAATTGTTGAGTATAAGAATGTAATATGACAGCATGAGTGTAGAGTCTGTTTAATTAGTTGGAACAGCGTGTTATGATTAATTAATGATTATAAGAATGTAATATGACAGCGTGAGTGTAGGTGTCTGTTTACTTAGTTGAAACAGCGTGCATACGATTAATTGTTGAGTATAAGAATGTAATATGACAGCATGAGTGTAGGTGTCTGTTTACTTAGTTGAAATGCGTGCACGATTAATTGTTAAGTATAAGAATGTAATATGACAGCATGAGTGTAGGTGTCTGTTTACTTAGTTAAAACAGCGTGCAACAATTAATTGTTGAATAAAAGAATGTAATATGACAGCATGAGTGTAGGTGTCTGTTTACTTAGTTGAAACAGCGTGCATACGATTAATTGTTGAGTATAAGAATGTAATATGACAGCATGAGAGTAGGTGTCTTTTTACTTAGTTGAAACAGCGTGCATACGATTAATTAATGAGTATAAGAATGTTATATGACAGCATGAGTGTAGGTGTCTGTTTACTTAGTTGAAACAGCGTGCATACGATTAATTGTTGAGTATAAGAATGTAATATGACAGCATGAGTGTAGGTGTCCGCTTACTTAGTTGAACCAGCGTGCATACGGTTAATTATTGAGTATAAGAATGTAATATGACAGCATGAGTGTAGGTGTCTGTTTACTTGGTTGAAACAGCGTGCATACGATTAATTGTTGAGTATATGAATGTTATATGACAGTATGAGTGTAGGTGTCTGTTTGCTTAGTTAAAACAGCGTGCATACGATTAATTGTTGAGTATAAGAATGTAATATGACAGCATGAGTGTAGGTGTCTGTTTACTTAGTTGAAACAGCGTGCATACGATTATTTGTTGAGTATAAGAATGTACTATGACAGCATGAGTGTAGGTGTCTGTTTACTTAGTTGAAACAGCGTGCATACGATTAATTGTTCAGTATAAGAATGTAATATGACAGCATGAGTGTAGGTGTCTGATTACTTAGTTGAAACAGCGTGCATACGATTAATTGTTGAGTATAAGAATGTAATATGACAGCATGAGTATAGGTGTCTGTTTACTTAGTTGAAACAGCGTGCATACGATGGATTGTTGAGTATAAGAATGTAATATGACAGCATGAGTGTAGGTGTCTGTTTACTTAGTTAAAACAGCGTGCAACAATTAATTGTTGAATAAAAGAATGTACTATGACAGCATGAGTGTAGGTGTCTGTTTACTTAGTTGAAACAGCGTGCATACGATTTATTGTTGAGTATAAGAATGTTTTATGACAGCATGAGTGTAGGTGTCTGTTTACTTAGTTGAAACAGCGTGCATACGATTAATTGTTTAATAGAAGAATGTTATATGACAGCATGAGTGTAGGTGTCTGTTTACTTAGTTGAAACAGCGTGTATACGATTAATTGTTGAGTATAAGAATGTAATATGACAGCATGAGTGTAGGTGTCTGTTTACTTAGTTGAAACAGCGTGCATACGGTTAATTATTGAGTATAAGAATGTAATATGACAGCATGAGTGTAGGTGTCTGTTTACTTTGTTGAAACAGTGTGCATACGATTAATTGTTGAGTATAAGAATGTAATATGACAGCATGAGTGTAGGTGTCTGTTTACTTAGTTGAAACAGCGTGCATACGATCAATTGTTGAGTATAAGAATGAAGTATATGACAGCATGAGTGTAGGTGTCTGTTTACTTAGTTGAAACAGCGTGCATACGATTAATTGTTGAGTATAAGAATGTAATATGACAGCATGAGTGTAGGTGTCTGTTTACTCCGTTGAAACAGCGAGCAAACGATTAATTGTTGAGTATAAGAATGAAATATGACAGCATAAGTGTAGGTGTCTGTTTACTTAGTTGAAACAGCGTGCAAACGATTAAATGTGAGTATAAGAAAGTAATATGCTAGCATGAGTGTAGGTGTCTGTTTTTTTAGTTGAAACAGCGTGCATACGATTAATTGTTGAGTATAAGAATGTAATATGACAGCGTGAGTGTAGGTGTCTGTTTACTTAGTTGGAACAGCGGGCATACGATTAATTGTTGAGTATAAGAATGTAATATGACAGCGTGAGTGTAGGTGTCTGTTTACTTAGTTGGAACAGCGTGCATATGATTAATTGTTGTGTATAAGAATGTAATATGACAGCGTGAGTGTAGGTGTCTGTTTACTTAGTTGGAAAACCTCGCATACGATTAATTGTTGAGTATAAGAATGTAATATGACAGCGTGAGTGTAGGTGTCTGTTTACTTAGTTGGAAAACCTCGCATACGATTAATTGTTGAGTATAAGAATGTAATATGATAGCATGAGTGTAGGTGTCTGTTTACTTAGTTGAAACAGCGTGCATACGATTAATTTTTTCCAAAGTTTTTTTTTTTTTTTGCCAAACCTGTGTTATTTTGTAAACAAAGCTGTTACATAAAGCACGTACGATCTTATCTAAAACGAAGAATAACAACAATTATAGGCCTACCTATTATTTTCATCAACACATAAAAAAGGAAAACAGTCGTCCCTATTTCAGTAGAAATATTTTGTCTTTTACATCCTACATTTGAGATAAAAATAATATACGAGTGTAAATCACAAATGTGTGTTACCAGGTGTGTTTCCTACACGGGCCAAATCGGCCCTTCGTATTATAGCGTAAGACTTGACGCTCGATCCCGAAGACTGCAAATTGAGACTTGTATTTTTATTAAAATTACATTGTAAGATCAATCAGCAAACAGTCCAGCTAAATCCAACTACCATTTCATTTTTTCACTTGAAGCTAAGCTTGTCTGGCACAGTTGTCGTCTAGTTGGCTATTAGGCTACTAAGCTTACTCGCGATAGCCGGGACGCAATTAGTCTTTTGTACTACTTAACTTTGTTATACATCATTATAAAAAGTTTGTTATATATTATTTTTATAATTGGTTTATTGTAACATAAAATAAATGGTACAAACCGACTTGGCTCATCCCGATTTCATCACACAACAAATTATAAGTCGAATTAAGATACACTGTGCGACTGGACTGTGTAGCGTAGCCTTCAATTCCCTCGCAGTACCTTGTTCACTTGTCTGGCGGGGGCCTTCTCGTGTGACTGCGACTGTGTAGCGTGCTGGTAATAGTCTTGTCCGCTGGACACATGGCGCCCTGTACACACAGCCTCCAGTCAGCGACATTCCCTCGCAGTAGCTTGTTCACTTGTTCACTTGTCTGGCGGGGGCCTTCTCGTGTGACTGCGACTGTGTAGCGTGCTGGTAATAGTCTTGTCCGCTGGACACATGGCGCCCTGTACACACAGCCTCCAGTCAGCGACATTCCCTCGCAGTAGCTTGTTCACTTGTTCACTTGTCTGGCGGGGGCCTTCTCGTGTGACTGCGACTGTGTAGCGTGCTGGTAATAGTCCTGTCCGCTGGACACATGGCGCCCAAGTTCAGCCTCCAGTCAACAACATCTGGCGCCGCCCAAATCTTGCGCACCTGTTCCAAGGATCAGGGTCAAATGCATAAGGTGATGTAACATTATCTCTCTTCACAAACAAACATGGGTGGGTACCACCTCGTGGCATTGGCGATGATATTTGTCTACCTAACGAGGGACTTAATTATACCTAACTCTGAAACTAATATTCTACTATCGTTGAGTGACGTACCTGTAAGATAATCAATTTTTTTTAACATGGTTATAGCTAGTTTGAATGGATCAAAGCTATCATGTTACATTATGCGGCTTCTAAACAACATGTCCTCGGTAATCTGATTGTCTTTGTGTAATGGTAAACGTGATTATATGTGTATGTACCCTACTTTACACGCATGTTATATATTGCGATATGCATCTGGACACACACTTTCAGTCTTTGTCGACAGTTTTGTTTATGTCCTGATATATTGTTTACTGAAATATTGACATTATCTCTCAGCGTGTGTTGTGACTCGAATTGTTGACTAAACTAATCTGTATTACCCATCGCTTGTTCGTCGGTAGTGGCTTACTGCGTTGTTCTGACTGTTATTTGACTTCAAACGAGAGTTCTTCCTTCTATTGCTTCGTGTATTTCCGCCTACCTTCGGGTTTGACCGAAGTATAATCAAGGTGGTGGGGAAATGACGTCACAGAATAACTGTTCAGCTGGCTTCTGTTTGTTTACGTGGCCACCTTTCAGACAACGTTGCATTTTAAACATCACCAACATGCGCGCTCTGCCCGTGTGCAACATTTGAACCATTCATTTGTCAAGCACAATAATTAAAAAATGAATGTGAGTTCAAGGATCATAGTTTATAACGAACTTTGATCGCATCTCTGTCAAATCATTTATTACCTGAATATTTAGATGCCACTCAGGAATGTAGATGTTTAAGTGGTTTATTACGGCTATCAAAACGTTTTGGAAATGTTATAAATCCTCCCTCTATTACCTCTTTCGCTTTGGAATGAAAACATTACTCTCTTTGAAGCCCAATTCCACATTGATATGATAAGCACGTGTGTCTGATGATCATATAAGCAAAGTATTGTAAGATGCTTCTGTCTCCAGCCAGGGATAATATGCTGAAATACAGTTGACCCGAAACCCGTGTTTGATGTAGAAAGTGTTCCTTCAAACCCCCCGTGTCCCTGCTCCCCGACACCCGCCACCATTTGGCAATCTTGCTCACACTATAACGCTCCCAAGTTCATTGTAACCGCCATGAATGCGCACGTATCAACAGCCATGTGTTTAGCAGTTATTTTGTAGGTTATAAATCCCGTTAACATCGTAGAGGGAGGTTTTGTGGGGAAAATACCGATGCGGAAAATCACTCGATTTCCACCGGGGTTTTCAGAGGAAAGGATTTTTGTGGTTGTTTTCATTTCTTGTACAGAACAAAATTGGGTCAACACACGTACGTTGTTCTAAAGTAGGAACACATCGTTCAATGGATCTGCATGGGAAGTGGTGCCCAGTGGCGTAACTTTGGTGTAGTACCCCCCCCCCCCCCTCCCCCCTCCGAAATAATACCTAGTTACGACACTGGTGGTGCCTGCGTCATATAAATATTGCCATAACTGTTTCTCCAACTTATGTTATGACATGAATACATGCTCGCACCAGAACGCAATACCTTATGTTGTGTCCCTTACCTCTTCCACGACCATCACGTCGACGCTATCATAGGAAGAACGGAGACGAAGAACTCGTCAACCGGAATCACATCAACGAATTAACAACTGGTAATTGTCTGGAATCAACTGGGGATAATGATTACGCCGACATTTTGGCTGATGCCGGCGATGCTGATCGAGATGATGATTGGGTGAACGCCACACGACATCCATGCTCAAGCCAGGATTCGAACAAGAACCGTTGTATACTAACTAGACTACGCAACGCCTAATCAACTGCGGTCAACCATTTAATTAACCATGAATTAACGGGAAGAAATGAGATGGTCAGTGTTACTAACCTTGTACATCCCTGGAAACAAACATTATTTATCAAACGAAGTATAGCCTATAGTTTATGAGAGTGCCAACTAAGCGTTCGTGGCTTGTGATGTCCGTTGCGTGACCAGCCGTCAATACAATAATACAATACAATACAATAGAGCTTCTTCTTTTTTTCACGTCTACTGTTCCAGGGTTCTAGTCCCTAGCTCATACAAACCGAGTTTTAAAATGTTACATTTTCAAGTAAATATAAGCAATGTTATTTTCGACGTTTCTGGTATAGTTAGTGATAAAGCAGAGTACGTTTATATTAGCTTGTTTAATCATACTTGTATTGTCATATCCCTTGATTGCGTAACACACTCGTGGTACCGCATTTCCTACATATGTGACTATACAAATGTCATATTTTGAATCTGAATGCGCATTATTTAAACGATCATGATCGTAGTGATTGTGATGTAGTAGGATTTGTTCACACTTGCCTGCTGATTGGGTCCCGTACATTCAAGGTATCTTATAATTACTCAATCCCAGTATTGATTTACCATTTATTGCAAGTGTATTATACGGTAACCCACAAGTGCATTACCAAGGAAACCTTATAACATGACCTTGTTGTGATTGACGATAACGGGAATCGAACCTTCAGCCTCCAGAATCATAGTCCCCGGCTGTTCTCACTTATAAATACCAGTGCATATCCACTGTGTGGATATATTTGACACGGCCAAACTTTTTTTAATTAACGAGTAGGAATGTCGTGTTCCATAATCCATAAAGGTGCTCAGGAGGGGTGTGACACGTACTTTTTACACGAATTAATAAATCGCCCGGTGTGTGGCTAAAGCTGGGGTGAGATCGCAGCTCTGTCGCGCCTCGTATCGCGTATACAAGGCCTTTGAAGGGGCGTCATGCAGGCCGTTGGAGTACGTTCAATACACACATTCAAGTTGAAACATTGACTTATAGTCGCACTGAAGTTAATTGTGTTTTTTTTATGCTTAAAGCAAATATTGACACTTTTATTGGTTTTACAGCCAGTACATTTTTGCGAAAAGTAGTAGTAATTTTTCTTGCAGTTTATCTATATAGTGTTTGCTCATATTTGATATATGCCATCATTACAACAACCAGATCAAGAACTGTTGAAAATGTGTACTCAATATTGTGTAGCCTTGTGTTGGACGGCAACCGAATAAATTAGTTTTATTTGAGGTATTTTCAGTCGATTATCTTTAATACCCAACAAAACATACACTACGTTTATCAGGGCTTTTTAAGTCGATTTAAGGTAAAACGGTTTCCGTAAGTCGATACGTTTATCAAGGGGTTTACATTTCGGCTTAAAAATGGCGTCTTAAACCGATTTAAACTGAGAGTACACTGTTGCCGCTAGGTTGCGGATAGATGGCGTCTTAAACCGTTTTAAGTGTTTATCACGTAAAATTAAATCGGTTTAACTGTTCTAAGTCACTTTGAAAAGTGACCTAAAGTTAAACCGTTTTTAGCTGAATCGATGTGTTTACCAACACCATTAAACCGATTTAACCCTTAAAACGAATTACTTAAATCGGTTTAAAGCTCCTGATAAACGTAGTGATAGTCTGTCCTTTTCGCCAGTACTAATTCGCTCATTTGTGGATGAAAAAGGTTGAATAATAAATGTTACTTAAGAGCGAAGGGTAATCTCTACGTCAAAAACCGTATAACAGTTTGTTATTTAATTATATCTCAAGATTGCAACAAGAAATCGAAAATCTAAAACAACAGCACACTGTGTTTTGGTAAGCCCTTTACAAACTGAATAAAATATTATAACCATTGGCGTAGCAATTTTGATATTAATTCGATAATTAGTAATAAAATTAATTATATATAAAAACCATACGATTTTAATGTAAAACACAACTTAGAGCATTCAGTATGTAGGGCAATTACTAAACCATGTGCGCTGTTCATTCAGATTTTCGATTTCGAAATCCATTCTTGAGACATAATTTAAAAATAAAAATATTGTGGGGTTGTTTCAGTTGTTTATTGTTTTGTTCATTGTTGTGTTAGCTATATAACCGATTAATTTGTAACGTTAGTTAGAGTATGTACATATTATTATTCGAACTCAATGCGTTTTTGGAATCATCTCTTCTCTTACACGCTGGTTTGAATTGAACTGAACTCCAATTACATCCAGGTTGTACTGTCGTGGATTAGCCTCGTAGTAGGACCTATTGTACCTACAGTAGCCGTGTCCAGTGCTGCCCTCTCTCTCGGGGATATTAAATCAAAATCATAAACCAAGATGCAGGAATGTGACATTGTATAGAGTAGCTTGGCCATGATGATGGAATGGCATGTTTATAATGACGCTAACGGAATTATACTGATACTGACAAGTGACAAGCGACACAGGGACAGTAATTTCATCTTCGTTGAATGCCCACAGAGATGAGCATCGCCAGTGTTTTGGGCATAATGCATATTTTTATTATCCCTGAACTTGTTCTCTCCTTTTTTAAACGGACCGGGTCATCAAATTCATTCAATCACACATTATATTCCTTAAAGGATGTAACCTGAAGTAAGAACAAAAGAAATCTTGTATTTTTCTTAACGACTATCGAGCATAAACGTTCATCATTGTCGCATTTCCATTGGGACAAGTCACTAGTTGGATTTATCTGACATTTGACATCCTGTTTCACCACTCGGACTTATATGTTCGTATGATTAGACATTAAAAAGGTTTGTTGACCACATGCTACAAATATGGCATCACGATTAATGATGATGTTTCGTTTTCAGTGAGGTATGGCCTTCTTTTCTTTCTTAGAATCTAAAGAAAAACACGTACTTTGTTCTCTATTCCACTCCATTCTATCTGGCATGGGCATTAACAACTCCTTTTTTTCCTCGACGTAATTCATGTTCAGTCATAATTTTAGAACGACTTTTTTTGTAAGAGAACTAATTCAAAGAACCGAACCGTAAAAAAAGAGTAGACCTCTAATCTAAATAACGTTTCCCCGTGTCAAATGTTTATTCTGCTGAGTGCGGCAGCGCCTCGTGCTGGAAGAGCAGACAAGACGTGACCCACGTGACGCAATGTACAAGAAAGTGAGAGCGGCTAGATATGCAGATCAAGTCGGTTACTGGAGTGGATCAGGTCGGGAGGATGACATAAACGAACGGACAGACGTCCCAGAGCGCATGCGCCACGTTACACTTGCTTATCGCCCGGTATAGGTGGATTAATTAATATGCCGGAAATTAAACTTTCAGAGAGTGTGCAAAGGCTCGTTCAGGAATCTTCGTGCTGATCTTAAGAGTGTTCTTCGTTAGGCTTGATGGCTTCATTGGAAACTATGGTAGTAATGGTGATTGTATGTCTACAAGGGTAACATCAACTTGAATGGTTCAATGTTTTCTATGAAAATACATTTTTCCATTATCTCTTTTTGTAGCAATGTTATTCCAAATTTCTTAGGAATCTTATAGGTGCGATTTAAAAAAATCACATTTTATTCTTAGAAATTAAGGTCGGTAAGCGGATTGGCAAGTGTAAACCGTGCACATGCTCGTCATCGTAGGGCATGATTCATGCGTTCCAGGTTCGAATACTGGCTATGGACACGGATATCGTGTGGCGTTTGATCATCCTTTGGTCACTCACTTACTAATCGTCTCCTTGAACAATACTTTCACGACCAAATGCCGTATTTATCGACGTCTTGATCGACGTTTCAGTTAGTCGATGAATGTTTTTAATTTCATACATGTTTCATATTTTTTATTTTCGTTCACTACAAGTTTCGCTTGTTTTCTTACACATTCCTTACAGGTTTAACGCAATATGCTAAATATGAAAACACAGTAGTCTATAAGTTAAAATTGTGTAGGCTATTTCTAATAAGTGAGTAATGATGTTGGAAATGTTATTAGAAATGCATACTTTGTATAGAAGACACAGCTAAAACAAGAAACAGCACTCACGCACGCAGTGTATCTATGAATCATGCACTTTCACGCGTGTAACAGCAACAGTACGTAAAACACAACAGCTTTTAAACAGGTGATTAGCAATACCAATCATGCTTTATACTCTTAACAACTGAAAGTGTTCTCGCATGAAGTTTGTTGAAAGACTCCGTAGTGCGTAGTCCGTACAATGTGTAATGGCTTTCAGCGACGTGCCTGCAATCATGTGCAGTTCCTACAATTACTGTGTGAATTTATAATAGTGACTATTTCGCTTGACTAGATTAATTAAACGATACGGTACAGTTCGAGTACGTTCGCCTTATTTGTGGCACTCAATACTTGTTGCAGCCTTATTTGATAGCACAGGCTTCCTCTCTTAATTCGCATACAGCTAAGTAAATAATGTGATTAATATCTCTTCTTAGAAACTTCGGTTGATTCTTAGTAAAGGACGCTTTTATTTTTGCACGTGCAAAGTTTCTCTTGTGAAAATCTGCATGAAATTTTTTTTAATCCGATTTTTTTTTTTTTTTTTTTAATAAATAGTCTCGAGTATTTTCTGTTAGGTTTTGCTGATAAATATGGTAGTTAGTAACTATAAACACGTGTAATAATGTTTATAGTTACGCCTGCACAGCGTGCGCGACAAAAATCGAGACATCGAGCGTCGTCGAGCAGAATGAACTCGGCAAATTATAGCTTTCAAAATTGGCGGGTTTGTTTCAAATAGTTGTAACAGATGCCTATAGGTAGCAGCACATTTTGTTATGAATTTTTAAAACCACTGAACACTATAATTGTCACAAAATATTGAGTTTAGGAATTATGCGATGTTGTAAAGCTGTGGAACAGCTGTAGATTGTTTGAAGTTGTTTACTTATCTTGTGTTCGTGCTTGTCACTGTAACTTTATTTACATATTACTGTGTATTTACTATTTGTGATGGTGAATAAACATAGAAAAACAGGCAAAAGAGCGAAGATGGCATTAGCAAAGCTGAAAATAGAGAAACGGTTGGTGGAGGCTAGGCCTAGGCCTATACCTAGCAACCTGCGCATACCTAGCATACCTGCGTGGTTTACCCTTTCCAAGTTTCCACATCCTAAAAACAAGGCCCTGTAGCTGGTTGAGACCTTGGCGAGGTTACAGGGCTTTTTACTTGCATCAACTTTATTTTTATGCTTGTAACTCTGTTTTCAAGAGTATCAAAACTTTGAAAGCTATTTACTCCTATACCGTTTTTGCTACAGATTTAGTTAGTCATTTTGAAATTCAGCCCTAACGGATCATTCAATTCTTTTGAAAATTTTTGTGAATACTTCTTATTACTAGAGCAAAATATTTGGGTATTATTTTTTCAGTGAGTAAAAAAATGAAAAAAATAAAAATAAAAACCTAAATTTTTTTTCTGTAAAAATATACTCATTTGAAAACAAATTGTAACTTCCAACCTATCACGAAGAATCAAAAACCGATACCCACAATTCTTAAGAGAGTAACAAGTAACAAGAAGAGATTTTTTATTTTTTTTATTTTTAATAATGGCGGCTCCAAAACTGGTATGTACAATGCAATTTTGATTTTGAAAAAAATTAATTTTGAACCAAGTTTCAATTTTTGTTGTATTTTTTATTTTTTTTATTTCTTTATAGCAAGAGTTTCATATCATACTAAAATTTCAAATTAATTGGATGCATGATTTAGGAGATAGTATTTTCACCGGAGTCCTTCCTTAAATGACGGGATTGTTGTGAATAAGACCAGTGACTTATCTGAATGCTATAAGTCTTAACGTATTTTCAGCTTGCAGTTATAACATTTTTAAATGTATCGATTGAAACATGCTACTAACCTATCGCAGCATATTAGGCTTTTAGATAAAAGTATTACATAACGTAGCAAATTACCGTTGAATCCAGCCTGCCGTATATTTTAATTAATCTTTGAACAAGTATGGGCAATACTAATAACATACCTTAATACGTATTTGTTATGTTCACTTTTGTACTAGTTATATTTGTTCTGCACATTGTATGTATTGTGTACGTTTACTACTAATTCAGTTAATCCAACCTAAATTAATTGAATTGAGCCGTTGGCTATTATAATTCCAAACGCTTAGAGATTGAAGCTCTGTTTACGAGAAAATACCTTTTGAAATGTTAGATAGCAGTTCATCATTGTTTCAAGTTAATTCTTTACACAAGCTTTTGATTTTAACAAATACTGTACCCAAATACTGTAAATACTGAACCTATTGTTTCACCTTCATCTTTTCTTTTCGTGTACGTCGTTCTTTGATCGCTCGAGGGATGTTCTTTTAAATCACGATCATGTTCCCCAAGAAAGATATCGATATACATGTAATAAAAGAGTTACTTTGGAGCCGTCGTAATAAATTGGCCATCTCCTCAATTGAAAATAATTTCCTTTAACTGAGTGAACAGAGGGTGAATATGCCGCTGTGTTTTTTTTTTGTTAGTATTTAATGTGAAGAGCAAATGTAAAGCAAGTAAGCAACGTGGGGCTGTGGTTTAACATTTCAGCCACGTAGGATATTGGTGAAGGCCGCCCCCGTTTCACACCGAAGTGTTTTAAAAGTTTGGACTAGTACTTGGGGGAACCTCGGAACGTTTGCCCGGCAGTTACCGCTAATGCTTGTGCCAATACCGAGATCCAGACCATTTCATTAGCAGCTAACGATAAGGGAAGCTGGAACAACCGCAGTAGATCGCGCGCATATCTCCTTTTATCACTGGGGTGGCAGAAAACAAACCACCTTCGCTGTATTATTATTTCCAATTCCAGTTGTGAAAGTGTTCATTTATCTACTAGTAGAGGGAATATTGTAGGAAAGAGAACCTAAGGCTTTATTGAAATTTAAATCTCCCCTTTTAAAACCAGAAAATAGCGCGAAGCTAAGATTTTACATGCCTTGTTTTCAAGCACGTGTGGCTCTGCTCTCAACCGACGTGTGGTGCGATTTACATGCTTTCCATTCAAGAACCATGTGTCTGCATTCAGAGGTGCCCATTGTTCTCTATTGAGTTGATGTTACTCAAAACACTAAACTAACAACGGCGTTGAATAATTAAAACATAACAAGGCAGAGGGTAAAATGGTGGAATCACACATTAGAACCAAGTTTAGCTACTTTCAGTACCGAAAAGGCTATAACCGAATCATAAGCAGCGTTATGTTTATTGACATATTATTGTATCTAGGTTTAGAGCGGGTTTCACGAAATGTTTGTCTCAAAGTTAGCCGGTAGATTCACAGCCTGGTATTGTTGATACAAAAATTATCCGTTTCAACAGTACCACCTTGGTTCAATTATAATGTTATAGTGTTATTATAATTGAAAGTGGTGGTGGGAGGATAAAATAGATAGAGATATAATATCGTGGTATAGTAAGAGAGTGATGGCTTGGAGAAGGCGACAACTTGGCAGGCCGCTGATTCTGTTCCAGGACTTATATAGTAGGGCTGCCCAACGATATCGATAATTCGATACAATATCGATAATAGATAAATAATTCGATATCGATATAGAATTAATATATCGTACATATCGCGATATCGAACTTGTGCCTAATAAGCTATAATTGATACAAAAAACCGATTACGTATCACGTCACGCCAACCACACCATCGCTGTTTTCTGTGGATATTTTACAATTTGAATAGTACAACAAACAAATTGACACACATAGTAAGACATTTCAAAGCTAAAATATTACTTTACGTAATATTGTTAAAGAATGACCTCTAGCTGGCCTGTAAATCCTAAAATCAGACGAGAAAAGTTTTGATGTGGCGATATCGCCGATATCGATACGTCACTTGAAAACTTCGATATCGCGACGCGATATCGATATTTCTTTCCGCGATATCGATATGATTTTTTTTATCGTTGGGCAGCCCTATTATATAGTGGCAACAGTCGCGACACCCGGCCCTTACTATACCTATTTATGTTGACGCAAGGAGTATACGTATCATTAAGATAATGAATGTGCTATTCTGTTGCCACAATGCCACCGTACATGAAATGATTGGATACATTTTTAAGGAGATAGTGTGCAAGAAAAATTGTCCGTCTTCCGACTGACTGACAGAAAGAATAGTTAATTTTCATAAAATAGCACGTTATGGAAATACATTCAAAATATATTTAAAAATCCGTTTGTTCGCCAACCTGTCAGTCGAGACATTTGTTTTATTTTTATTTGTTGAGATGCAAATTACAAAAGTTGTTTTCAATACTAAAAAATGTATCAGATACCACTTTTTTCATTTTTATTTCGGTTCATTGTACCAAATAGGTATAACTTGTATGTATAGAGCTAACTCAAACGGACTATACTCGTACATGCGACAGTGTAAAACGATTCCTTGGTTTCTGTTCCATTCCATCACAGGAATACAAAATAAAAGTAATTATCAATTTAGATTAGGGTTTTAACTTTTAAGTTTATTAAGAAACAATACCCAAAGACACGCAGAGATAAATCTAAGTATAGAAACATTTTAAACCGAAGATTTTAATTGATATTGGTTGTAATCAATTCGATGATATTTTAAATACAAGTTACTTTTGATAACTGATCGATATAGCTTTTTGATTTACACTCAATTACCCAGATACTCGCTTATTTCGATCGACCGAGAATTCTCTGCATTCAAGCTATAATCTAGATACTTATTTTGCAATATTTAAGTTAATAAAACTTAGCAGTACTTGTGAACCTTCTACATTGTTTATATGCTAAGAAACACCTATATGTTTATGTTACAGCGTCTCAAGCCCCAAACATTTCTCTTCCTTGATATTTAATGAGCAAAAGTGCTGCTCTTTTATGGTCGGCAATATGCATACTTATATTTAGTACGTCTCAGGATAAGTAGTTTGCCATGAATTTTTTATAATGAGTTTTGTGTTCAATTTGTTTTTGTCCATCACTCATCTTTGTATGTTGGCAATAAAAATAAGTTCAAAATGATTGCACTGTATACTCTCGTTTCCATTTTCAGATTATGAGGAAAAGAGGTGTCTGGTAACTGATAGTCGAGATTCAAGCTGAGACTTACGGTTTTATAAACCTCATCAAGGTAATCATATTCTTTTTAGTTCAAGTGTAGAGTGACGAAACCTCAAGAACAAACTCTAAATCGCTATTATTACCGCTTATGTAAGTTATTTAACAGTGTAATTATGTAAAACGTATTACGGCGGAGAGAAGATTACGACGCTCTGAGCAGAACAAACACATCGAAGCGCTGCGCTAAAAGGATTCAGCTTTACGAGACGCTTTTAACATTTTATGATTCAAACTTAAAACCAATACCTTAATATAATTTACGTACTAATAATGAACTTAGTAAATTTACATTATTTGGCTCTATAAAAGTCGTGCAGTAAATGGGCTGCGTAAATGGAATAAGGTAGAAAAGTGTTGTCTTCAATAGTCTGTAACTTTTATGACCTCTTGGGCATAAAACAGCAATGAACTGGTGAAAAAAACGAGGCTGTTCTTAGTAAAAACTTTGTAGTTCAATTTTGTTCTTAGATGGAGAGTTGAGTTGGAATGGGGGGGGGGGGGGGGGGGGGGGGGGGATGGAGGGGAGAGCGTAAGAGAAAAGTAGTGTAATGAATACAGATCACCTGTGTGCCATCAAAAGTCTTAAATACAGTGAAGGAAATCAGGAGAACGGGTCTTTGGAAATTGATGGAAGAGGAATTATATCATTGACATATATGGGAGCATATTTTATTCCGTCGTTCTTTCAACAAGACTCACATTATTATCTTGTTTCTCTTGAAATGATATCTCAACTCGACGAGATGAGAATCAAGCGCTGAATGTGCAATGGTCTATACTCTATTGATGGCTGCCGAGTCCCGCCTAACCACTAGAGCTCTGGCTTATTCGTTATTTGTAACCTATGGATTTTAATATAACTAGATTGGTAAAGTTTTATATGCTCCGAGCAAATTAAATTGTACCATAATTTGTTTTTCCCGGAGAGGAGTTAACAGTTTCTGTTTCCCTCGCTCAGACAACATGATTCAGTGTGCAACTGCACGGTCACGATATTGTTGCCATTTTAATGAGATCACATCGGGTAAGCGTTTGTGTGCATAGCTTGGTGAGGGCTATGCCATGATATCGCGCAGAGATAGCGTTGAGTAGTTCGGAAAACTATTACCGCCGCGTATTCGCTTCAAATTGAAAATCAGAGACTTTAGTTAAACTTTACACCACCTGCAGCACAGCAGTAGCAGAAGCAACGATAACGACAACAACAACCAGTACATGCAACACAGAGTTATATACTAGACAAATGGAGTGGCTTCCACACCAATCTCGATTTGAAGTTTCCTCCATAGGTCAAAGATGGTAGATGTTTTTGGATGAATACACAGTACACACACAACTGTCCTACCTATCTAGTATCTACCGATTTCTGTTTTAATTTGTATATAAATATAGTATTCAATGGTTAAATGATCCGTACTCTTTATCGCAATTGAGTTGAATGGAAGCCTTTGCTCGTTCACCCTTTACAAGGATGTATGCGTGCATGTGTATACTGTCACATTTTGAATTTAAATATACGTGACTGTGAATTCGTCGTCGAAACTGTTATTTTCTGCCAACTACATTTGATGTACAACATACGTGGTTTGTGAATTACATAGATAAGGTAACTTAATGTAGGCCTATATTTACAAGGAGCTACTTAAAAATATGCTTCATTTGAAACTTACAAATATTTGTTATCATTGTAGTGTATTTATTATTTAGTTAGTGTACGTACTGTGTATCCAGATTTACAAAAAAGATATTTGGTGATTTGATTTGTTATGCGAACACTTCCAACAATTAAAGCATAATAAAAAGGAACATAGGGTAGATAGATCCCTCATCCACAAACACGTTCATCATAGTGAAGCATAATTGTTACGTATTTGATTAGATTGATGAAGTTGTACGTTGGACTACCTGAGCTGCGAGAGAGAGATAGAGAGTTAGTTGACAAGACATCAACACAGCATATTACGATGATTAATATTGTCATCCGCTCGACGAATCCATTTATTCTTTCATTCATCATCATCTCTTCGTTTCTGGCATTCATGCTCAATGTTGTACCTCTTCCTCCTCTCTCTCTTATTCTCTCGTTCTCTGTGCTGCTTTAATATCAATCTCTTTTTCATATTTTCTTTCTTTTTTATTCACTAAGATTTATAACCCGTGCCAAAATGAGCCTTTTATATTATGACAGAATATGCTCGGAATATATCTTCCAGCAAACAGCGTTGGCTGAGTATTGTGCGCCCAGGGGTGGCCAGGACGGTCGATAGCGGAGTCCTTCGACCGCTGAGGAAGCTCGATCACTAATCGTGATCAATAACTTGGTCGATCTCTAAGCAAGCCACTGCGATTTAATAGAACCAGTGTAGCCCTACCTGTCGTACGAGAAGACTAACGGAGCCGACACCCCATGACCTTGTACAGAGAGTCGTCCAACAATAACGCAATGGTCGATCACTAAGATGGTTGATTGTTTCAATGGTTGAGAATGTTTACACGTTGTTGGCCCACTTGGAGAGAGATGCAATAATACAGTATCCTGATGCAGTCTCGAACTCTCTCTGGCACAACTGATCTCATATCTTGTTAGGTTTACAACTCGCATTACATAGAAACGTGATGGGTTCCTCCTACAGAAAACATTTGGTTAAAGAATGTATCGATCAGCTGCTCGGGGTATGAAGCGAGAGAGCGCTAAGCGACACGTGTACAAGACTCGCACCCCTTGTACACCCCTGGTTTTGCTGGTTACGTTTTTGCAATATTTTTGTCTTGTGTTGTATGTTTGTTTGGATGCCATCGAAAAACTGTTGTTTCTTTTTGTTTTTTCAACAAATCAAAAACATGAATGCCGGAGCTTTTGTTTATGTTGAATATTAACGGATTTTTTATTCATAAAACTTTTCTTTTTTGAATAGTTGATTCTGTATAATAAAACGCGCGTAATAATTCAACCACCAAACCAGTCCAATTTATGGTCATAATCAAGTCTAATGTTTGCTCCAGTACACACCGACGACGACCACCGGAGACCTTCGGCGCGTTGCTGCTACTGGGCGCGCCTTGCGACTGTACCCGTACAACGTGCACCGACAGTACCGTTACATAGCGAGGTACCCGAACACCGTGCACCGACAGTACCGTTACATAGCGAGGTACCCGAACACCGTGTACCGACAGTACCGTTACATAGCGAGGTACCTGAACAACGTGTACCGACAGTACCGTTACATAGCGAGGTACCCCAACAACGTAACCGACAGTACCGTTACTTAGTGAAGTACCCGAACACCGTGTACCGACAGTACCGTAATAGCGAGGTACCCGAACACCGTGCACCGACAGTACCGTTACATAGCGAGGTACCCGAACAACGTGCACCGACAGTACCGTTACATAGCGAGGTACCTGAACAACGTGCACCGACAGTACCGTTACATAGCGAGGTACCCGAACAACGTGTACCGACAGTACCGTTACATAGCGAGGTACCCGTACAACGTGTACCGACAGTACCGTTACATAGCGAGGTACCCGTACAACGTGTACCGACAGTACCGTTACATAGCGAGGTACCCGAACAAAGTGTACCGACAGTACCGTTACATAGCGAGGTACCCGAACAACGTGTACCGACAGTACCGTTACATAGCGAGGTACCCGAACAAAGTGTACCGACAGTACCGTTACATAGCGAGGTACCCGAACAACGTGTACCGACAGTACCGTTACATAGCGAGGTACCCGAACAACGTGTACCGACAGTACCGTTACATAGCGAGGTACCCGTACAACGTGTACCGACAGTACCGTTACATAGCGAGTTATGCGAACAACGTGCACCGACAGTACCGTTACATGGCGAGGTACCCGAACAACGTGTACCGACAGTACCGTTACATAGCGAGGTACCCGAACAACGTGTACCGACAGTACCGTTACTTAGTGAAGTACACGAACAACCCGCGTGCAGTGACAGTACTTGGGTCAAATACCGTATAGGCCTACCGTACCGTATAGTACAGTGTATATAGTAGTATAGTTAAGTACCGTTTAGTACCGTATAGTATAGTATAGAAGTATAGTAGTATAGTACCGTATAGTACCGTATAGTATAGCAGTATAGTAGTATAGTGTAGTAGTATAGTATAGTACCGTATAGTATAGTAGTATAGTAGTATAGTGTAGTAGTATAGTATAGTACCGTATAGTATAGTAGTATAGTACCGTTACTTATAGCATCAGCGAAGTACACGAACAACGCGTACCGTGGCAGTACCAAGGCTCGAGCACCGTGTACCGACAGTACCGTAACTAAGAGAGTCCAGTACCTGTGTTCGACTTCCAGTACATCTACTGTCTCCCAACACCCGGGTTCGATCACCGTATTAGCACCGTTACAGTTAACCCAGTACCTGTGTTCGACCTCCAGTACCGTCTACTGTCTCCCAACACCCGGGTTCGATCACCGTATTAGCACCGTTACAGTTAACCCAGTACCTGTGTTCGACCTCCAGTACCGTCTACTGTCTCCCAACACCCGGGTTCGATCACCGTTACAGTTAACCCAGCGTAATGCATGTCATCGACCGTTATGTCATCGATAATGGACCAGTTTACACGGGAAAGTGGAGGTGAAAGTGATTTTTTCTTTTGTCTCAAGAGTATTTCTTGATAAATGAGAAATGATCGAGAAAGTGTTACGCACGAAATGTTTACAATTCGTTCGTTTTTTATGGTCTTCGAAGTTTGACCAAAAACTTATATTTTTACAGTTATAACCGAAGGTAACTGTTCGTTACAGTTTCGTGGCCCGCGCTGCAGCTTTCAGGCTGTCCGGCCTTATTGCGGTTACTTCGAATGACTAACAATGCATGCGATAATGCATTAATATTGCACCGCGCTGTGCTGCACTTACGGTACAGCCATTGTCTTCGCGCAGGCCTGAGCCTCCAGACACAATACAGGAAAAGATGAGCCTTGAACCAATATAGTTACTTTTGCAAAAACGTTTAATTAAAATTATTTTAGCACGTTTGCTAATTTGCTTTTAGCAACGCAAGCACTGTGGAAATAATTAGAACAATGTAGCAGTTGTGACTTCTATAGCAGGTTATTTGATAATAAAAATATCTGCATACGAAATTTTAATATAATTAACAGATTGCCTCGGAAACCCAATTAGTTAAATAACGGGCCGTGGTCTACTGCAGGCTATAGACGCCTACACAAACTTTATTTCGAACTGGAAATAATTGTGAACACAATGTAAGATGCTACTTTGCTTGTAGTGATACACTTGTAGGTATTACAATACGACATTTGGTCCTTAGTTTCGCATTTGTTATAGCTGATTAAATCGACATTTTAGGTACGGTGACTGGTACAAGTAAGGAGAACGACCGCTAGGTTTTTACACGCTACAATGGAAATACCGATCGGTAATCAATCGGTATGAGTCAAATAAAACGATCGATTTTATTGACTATCGATCACATTAATTCATGAATCTGTTTTATGTCCGCTTTCACTCCGCTTTGAATGATTTGGTTATTTTTAATTTTATTTAAAGTTACATAAGTTATTTAAGTTACAATCGGCAGTCGCTACCCAATGGAAATCGGTTTCATGTTTTCTAAACTTTCGTTTGGAGAAATTATGAACAAGAATGATTAATGTAAGTTAATTTGAATGATAGTTAAATAAAGTTAACACTGGTTATGACCGATACACAGTTCAGCAATAAAATAGTAATAATAACTCCACAAAAAAAAACATCACATGTACATGATGAGGAATTCTGTATATCGGGTAACGATCAATTCATGTTGGGAATGAGAATAAGTGTCTGGAACTGTGTTTCAATAGAATGTTACAAGTGAAGAGATGAAGAAGATGCGCCTGTAGACGATATAATGTCGTACGCGCGTTATTGGATACGCCCATTGTTATATAACGATATTTCAGTTGACGTTTTGTACGTTTTGTTGTACGATTGTACCTCGACAACGGTAACGAGTCGGGTATATCGCAAGATTGGGTCTGAACCCTCGTGTAATATGATGGGGTTTTCATTGGTTTGTAACGGAGGTCATAAGCGATAAGAACATTCGTATTGATCGCGGAAATTCGTTACCTAAAACGAAAAATAAAGCCCGATTTCATTTGATGAAATTTCTAGACGGTGGTGCTGCAGCCATTTTTTTTATATATACAGTACAATCGAAATGAACTGATATAATGCTGGAAATTAACTGTATGAAGATTTCAGTGTACTAAAACGTCTGATTCAGCTATTGGCTGAAAATTGGGTTAATAATTAATTTAATTGTTGTCTATGAAAGTCCTAATATTCAAGCTCTCGTAAAGTTATAATTTTCAAAAACTTTTTCACTGATGTGCGCTAAAAATAAAATCACCTAATTGTGTAACAAATGTGTCTTTAAAATTGTTATTAGCACAAGAGAAAACATATTGCGTCTTTACGATTCTTTTGATATGAAAGAATTGCACAAAATGTCAGTAGACACAATCTATGTTAATTATGAGTAGATTCCTTCTTTAACAAACAATACATTGGCGGTTCAAAACCTTAACCTTCGTTTTTAGCTTGTTAGTTGTTACCATTATTGTTATTCCCTGGTAATAAACATGTTCTTCTAACGCGACACGTTGTGAAGGATGTTAACAGTGAATTAGTATCTGGCGCTAGTAGATTGATGCTGCTACTAGTTTGGAGTGTATGCAAGACAACACGCATAATCTCGTTGTCAACTCTCCATGCATAGTTGAAATGTGAAAAGACCTGTAATTGCTGTTCGTTATCAGATACTCTATTATGGGAGGTCGCCGGTTCGATTCCAGCAATCCTGACTGTAGGTGTTTCCGGAGTTTTTCTCAGTCGTAACGATGAGTGCTAGGACTGAGTTCAACCAACACTCCTCGCGGACATTCCTTCCAAACTATCTAAACACCCTAACATATTCAGTCAATCACCTGGGCCCTCACTCCAGAACAGTTTTAGGCGGTTGTAGCCGGTTGTGAAGTTGCGCCCCTTATTCCGTAACCCGGGCGTGAATACTTACTGGAATGAGGGCCCTGAAGTGGGGGCCCATAAGGTAAAGCTAGTGTGAACACTATAACAGGTATTTATACGAAAAATTGTCATTATTATTATTGCTATAACTATGAACACAAGATGATGATGATATTTGGGGTTTTACGTCCCATATTTTTGCAACGAGGCTAATCGAGACGGTGAGTGGGTTATCATGAGGATGAAAAAACGCCACATGACATCCATGCCCAAGCCAGGATTCGAACCTGGAACGCAGAGACCGCGGTTTACTAGACCAACGCCTAATCGACCTCGGCCAACTGCGCCGGCTTGAACACAAAATAACTAGAAACAGGGAAGTGTACAGATCAATTAAAACATCAAAGGTGAAGTTTAAAAATAACAGTAATTTGGTTGATGGTCAATCGTTTAGCTTGCCACGGATCCTGGGTGGAGGTTGTTGTGAATAACATTAGATTAAACAAGATTGTACTGTACGTACGGAGACCTGATTAAGAATAACGATATGAAGGAGCCGGCTCATTCAGTCCCGATAATAGTACTCATGTGTTCTTGTCCATTAGCGGCGATGTAACTACAAGTTTATGTCTTCATTAGAGTCCCCGACCGACTCATTTCATTAAACATTCAACGCAAGGCACGTAATTACTTTCATGCATGTGTGATTCAGCGTGAACACTGCTATGTACACGTATATTTACATGGCGTTTTAAATTCTATTCTACATAAAGTTGGTTGCTTCGACACGCTGATAGGGTAGTAGAAATCCACCCTGCAGGTTGTAGCTCGGTGTGAGTTGGTGACAGAACAAACAGAGGCCGTGTTCAGCTTTGCCTTCACATTTTTTTTTTTATTCCTTTCTGATATGTTTTGTTTGATGTTGAAGACGTAACTTCTTTTGAACCTGCGTCAGTTTTCAATCGAATTAATGATATGAGATTTTGTGTTTAATTTTTGTTTTTGTTTGGATGCATCATTTATATTTTAGCTTTGTCATGTTTTTTTTTATTTTTTATTTTAAATTGTGTTCTAGAACTCCATGAAATAGAATTAGCGTTGCAAATTTCAAAGTTTGTCTTTTTCTTTTTCGAGCAGTTTGTACATATCATTCCATAGTAGCAATATGTTGATTCAAATTCCCTTGAAAGTACGAGTTGGAAGCATATTTCCATCATATGAAGAATTCAGGTAACAGCATTTTAAAGCGGGCGTACATTTTTCTTTGTAGTATTGGTATTCGACTATACAACGTAGCTACAGTAAAGACAAAAAGTTGGTTTTCAAGGATACATTTGCATTTGTAATATTATTATCATTCCTGAAACTATATCGATCAGCAAAGATCTCCACACACTTTTAATATTTTGCCCCGTTCAAAATAATGTGTTTTATAAATCTGGCTTTGGGTTTAGAGTCATAAAATATCAATTTTCTAGTAGTTATTTTAGATTGTCATGTCTGACTTATTGTATTTTTGTGCATGTGTTAATAAATATCTGGTCAATACGTAGGTGTATATTACAAAGATCATTTTACTTTTAAAATATATTACCCTATTACATAACATTGAATCACGTTGTGATATAAACGTTAAATTGTGGATGCCAGTGGAAATATATCGTAGTCCACATGTCCTTGTGAAACACGTTTGCTCATGTACGTACTTTCTACCCTTAACTGTATGAAACAATAAAACGACATCTGTAACCAGCTGAACGATCATTACTATACTATATGGTAGTTTGAGATATAAACTACCAATTAGCGTCATTTTATTGAGCTGTCATGTTATCTGTAATTAAGTTTTGAAAATTACTAAGAAGAAAGGTAAACCACATAGCTTAAAGGCATGTCTAGTACATGCCAGTAATAAGCTTTGACTTCTAGACTCTCTGGATATTTAATAATGTTTGGTTTAATTAGTAGACGCACCACCACAAATCTCTGATATTACTGTACAAGTATTCATTTTACAGATCAAATTTGTTCTCGTTTCTTTTGGTGGTCTAGTTATTTTACATCATTTAAATCTCTAAGCCAGCGGTTTTAGAATTAGCCCTACTCACTTTCGTATTAATGGCTAAATAAGGTGGCTGTGTTATGTTCGCTTACTTCACAATATTCCAATCAACCTCTGTCTGTGATCTCGCAAAGTATCTAGGATTGTGTGGCGGGCATGAGTCTTTTGTGTTAACATTTTACATTGACATTAATGAAAGACGAGAAGAAACGTGGCGAAGAGGCATGTTTGGCCAAATTGTTTTCCTTAAAGCTAAAACACGCTTTTATGCACATTTTTATTAGCAATCTAGCTTTTAATTAAGAAGATGGAGCTTGATCTTCTCTTTTACTATTTTCTCATAATAGCCTTTGAAGTTGCAACCAAGAGCCACATCTTAGAGGAAGGAGCCGGCCACTTTGTATTGCTGTTCATTTAACCCGTACGAACTAAATAAACAGATGTGTGAAAGAAAATTATAGCAACTACTACGGAGTAATAAAACATTATTAATATCTTTTCATTCATCATAATATGAATTGTGCTACGTGTCCCCCTCACCCCTGTTCGCACATTACTGCGTATATGCTCAGCAAATCTCATAAGTGCCGTTGTGCGTGACATATATTATACCTACTTTAATGAAACGAAACCTCTGATTCAATTCTGTTCCATTCCGTTCGAAATGTCGATTTTGCAAACCCCCTTTGCGCTAAATGAGCGGAACCTCGCGGAAACTCATCAATTCCGAAGCCATTACTCTGTTTTTTTATTTGTAGACTACTTGACAACTCGACAGCACATGTTTCAGCACTATGTGGCACGCGTTCTCCCGCTCTGTAAACCACCTTAGTGACTTGGCCAAGCGTTCTGTATCCTGCGTAACATCGTTGTAAGATATGCGTAACAGAGCACTCAAAACACGCACATGTCTGCACTCTTGTCTTAAGAGCGTCCTTGTATATGCTTAACAGAGTACTGAACCGCATGCGAAACACTGGCACGCGTCATATTGTAGTCTTACACCCTAAGCACTCGATGGCTCTTCTTCCAGCTGCATGAAACTAGTATTCTTACTCCTATACATAAGCTTTTATATTGTAACAAGTACAACAAGTATGCCCGTAAATCCAGGTCGTACATAGTATAATTATCGCTATTATACCCTATAACAGTCTCTGTTATCTTCGCTCCTGATATTGACAATAGATATGAAGTTTTGAATCAAATCTAAGTTCTTTCCAACCACTCAGCGCCGAGCTAGACACAAAATGTTATTTTTTTAATGTTGCTCTCTAAACATAAAAATTGATTTATTATTAATTGAAAAATTTCCAAGCACCACAATAATACTTTCATTTTACTCCGCCATTTTGAAATTATGAGAATATCTTGTAGGTTTGTTATTTTATTAACTCTCTCATTTATATTCATCGGTGGTATTTACCAAATTCACTAAAGTTTCTTGAATAGAGTTTGAATTCGAAATTACCTCATGCTTTGTAAGGGATAAAATAATTCCCCATTGTATACGTTTCGTAAAGCTGAAGATAATGTGAATGGATTGTTCTTGTGCTCTAGCACATAATTAGAACAGTCATGCATATTCAAACTCATTCTGTAGTTTGTGTTTGATGTAGACAGTCTTGGACGGGTAGATCGATAGCATGCATTTGACCCGAGCACCCAATTGTATTCGCATCGCCTTACAAAGGCACGGAGCTCAGTCTTCAACGTAGGTATCTACGCGACATAAATAGTCGGTTCGCCCGCGGAATATTTACCTCTGTGTCGGAGCGCACGTACAGCAAACGTTCAATCAACATGGACGAAATAAAACCATTAGGTCTCAATGATCAATGGTTTAATCATGGCTTCAGTTTGGCGAAAGCCATAAAAACTGGTCATTCCAGCTAATGAAGTGCTTCTTGACAACTGGGATTTTGTGTAGCGATCACTATTTATTTGAAAATAAAGATGTCCGACGAATGCGAGGAATTTTTCTGTTTGGAATTTTCATCAGTTTGAAAAAAAGTAAGACGCATAATGTTGTTGGATTAGGAAGCAGCAGAAGATGCCGGAATCTGGAGAACACGCGTTAGGTGGCTCATCAGTTCTACACAAGAGACTCTCATTTGGATGGTTACGGGTTCGATTCCCGTCACCTGCGATCTTGAGAGAAGGGTCGCGTTTCGAGGTTTCCTCAGCCAATGCTTGGATTCATTTTGGAAGTTTGCTTTTGATAAGATAAGCTGGTGGAAGTGACAGCAATATTGACGGAAATATGTGGCAATATGCAAATACAAAATGCCAATACTCGAAACGAGCATCGAAAGCATCGAGAAATTTAAATATATTTTAAATTCAAAAACAGAAATAAATATACTTTCTCAAATATGTAAAATAAGTTTAATAACTGTTCAATTTTTGATTTTTGGACGTCGCCACAGTCTTTCTGCTTCCCGATAATCGCTTGTTATAGTCCTACAGGAGTCACTTGAAAGCTTTTACGTTAAGTGGTGATTAGATTTCAAGATTATACCTTACTGATAGAAAAGAACACCATGCATTCGTAGGTGTAGGGAGAGGGGAAGGGGAGGCTTCCATGGCCGGTTCCTTAAAGTCTGGTGTGTTTACAAATAGTGATGTGTTGTAGTTCATTACTGATGCTTAGGGCGGTATTATTCAACTCATGGACAGCTGTGCTCTTCGGGTATTTGTGATGAGTAGATAAGACTCAGATCATATATCTGCACCCTCCACCCTACGATATGGAACTACCCTTCTCATCTGCGTTACAATGTAAGAAAATGTTTTCCTTTTTTAGTTTATGTTGATCGTGCTGTTTGCATTTTAACTGAAAATTGCTATTTCCGGTATTCATGAATATTCTATACCACCGTTACCAGAGTAACCAGAACCCCTTTCCCCCTCTTCCTCCTTCTCCTCCACCCCCCCCCCCCCCCCTCCCCCCCTTCGTATACACTTTCGCACATCTACAAGTGCTAGATTTTTCTTCGTCACATTTTCGAACTTTATCTGCACTCTATCCACCATTGAGCTGTTGCGGTGTGTACACTTGTCTCAATGCCTTGTCGGCGAGGTTTAGTTTGCATGGCGCTCCGGGATAAAATAAAACCCTGTCTCGTTCACCCCGATCCACGAGGGCTTTGTAGGGGCGATACTCCTTAGTCTGCGGTTTCTCTCCTTCTGTTCGGCTCGCCCTGGGGTCTGTCTTCCTCACACCTAATTCGACCACCTGTAGCACGGAGCGTCCCCGCCACCCTCGAACCCTTCAGGGGTCAGATTGTTTGATCAGTTGAAGAAGATATTTCAATATGAAAATTGGATTTTTCGATTGATTCATAATTAGAACGACAGAGAGAACCAGCAGCGTTGATTTAAAACTTAATCGAAATTTAGATTAAACATGCAAATTGTAAACCGCGGGCTAGAGTTGTTATATTAATTGACTTCACCCTCTAGAAATTATCGATTCCAGACCATAACGATTAAATTGCATATGGACGCCGTACTTTATTGTAGATTTCACTTTCATCCAAATGTCAAGTAGCTACAACTCGCCTGCTTGGTCTATAAATAATCGTTTACGTTATTTGAATGTTTAACTGTTTGTAATGACGGAATGCATTGCACGCTGCATTGGTCGTGTGCCTAACCCTTCCGCCTTTCACATTTTCGCATGATCGATATGTTTGCTACGATCACGTTCCGGCCGGCAATGTTGAAGAACGGCCTCCTCTAGTCCAGATGGACGCAAGTTGGACAGTTGATGGACGTCGTCCGTTCGACCTGCCCACCTAGAGTCCTTATCTGTCGCCATCCGTCCGCGGACACAACATACCGACCATCTTCTTTTTGCACACTCCGAGTTTGGTGCGTCCTGCGTGCGTTGAGTCGCTATAGAGCGGGTGGTCCCTCTGCTACGTCCTGCGTTCGTTGAGTCGCTATAGAGCGGGTGGTCCCTCTGCTACGTCCTGCGTGCGTTGAGTCGCTACAGAGCGGGTGGTCTCTCTGCTACGTCCTGCGTGCGTTGAGTCGCTATAGAGCGGGTGGTCTCTCTGCTACGTCCTGCGTGCGTTGAGTCGCTATAAAGCGGGTGGTCCCTCTGCTACGTCCTGCGTGCGTTGAGTCGCTATAGAGCGGGTGGTCCCTCTGCTACGTCCTGCGTGCGTTGAGTCGCTATAGAGCGGGTGGTCCCTCTGCTACGTCCTGCGTGCGTTGAGTCGCTATAGAGCGGGTGGTCCCTCTGCTACGTCCTGCGTGCGTTGAGTCGCTATAGAGCGGGTGGTCCCTCTGCTACGTCCTGCGTGCGTTGAGTCGCTATAGAGCGGGTGGTCCCTCTGCTACGTCCTGCGTGCGTTGAGTCGCTATAGAGCGGGTGGTCCCTCTGCTACGTCCTGCGTGCGTTGAGTCGCTATAGAGCGGGTGGTCCCTCTGCTACGTCCTGCGTGCGTTGAGTCGCTATAGAGCGGGTGGTCTCTCTGCTACGTCCTGCGTGCGTTGAGTCGCTATAGAGCGGGTGGTCTCTCTGCTACGTCCTGTGTGCGTTGAGTCGCTATAGAGCGGGTGGTCTCTCTGCTACGTCCTGCGTGCGTTGAGTCGCTATAGAGCGGGTGGTCTCTCTGCTACGTCCTGTGTGCGTTGAGTCGCTATAGAGCGGGTGGTCTCTCTGCTACGTCCTGCGTGCGTTGAGTCGCTATAGAGCGGGTGGTCTCTCTCCTACGTCCTGTGTGCGTTGAGTCGCTATAGAGCGGGTGGTCTCTCTGCTACGTCCTGCGTGCGTTGAGTCGCTATAGAGCGGGTGGTCTCTCTGCTACGTCCTGTGTGCGTTGAGTCGCTATAGAGCGGGTGGTCTCTCTGCTACATCCTGTGTGCGTTGAGTCGCTATAGAGCGGGTGGTCTCTCTGCTACGTCCTGCGTGCGTTGAGTCGCTATAGAGCGGGTGGTCTCTCTGCTACGTCCTGTGTGCGTTGAGTCGCTATAGAGCGGGTGGTCCCTCTGCTACGTCCTGTGTGCGTTGAGTCGCTATAGAGCGGGTGGTCTCTCTGCTACGTCCTGCGTGCGTTGAGTCGCTATAGAGCGGGTGGTCTCTCTCCTACGTCCTGCGTGCGTTGAGTCGCTATAGAGCGGGTGGTCCCTCTGCTACGTCCTGTGTGCGTTGAGTCGCTATAGAGCGGGTGGTCCCTCTGCTACGTCCTGTGTGCGTTGAGTCGCTATAGAGCGGGTGGTCTCTCTCCTACGTCCTGCGTGCGTTGAGTCGCTATAGAGCGGGTGGTCCCTCTGCTACGTCCTGCGTGCGATGAGTCGCTATAGAGCGGGTGGTCTCTCTGCTACGTCCTGCGTGCGTTGAGTCGCTATAGAGCGGGTGGTCTCTCTCCTACGTCCTGCGTGCGTTGAGTCGCTATAGAGCGGGTGGTCCCTCTGCTACGTCCTGCGTGCGATGAGTCGCTATAGAGCGGGTGGTCTCTCTGCTACGTCCTGCGTGCGTTGAGTCGCTATAGAGCGGGTGGTCCCTCTGCTACGTCCTGCGTGCGTTGAGTCGCTATAGAGCGGGTGGTCTCTCTGCTACGTCCTGCGTGCGTTGAGTCGCTATAGAGCGGGTGGTCCCTCTGCTACGTCCTGCGTGCGTTGAGTCGCTATAGAGCGGGTGGTCCCTCTGCTACGTCCTGCGTGCGTTGAGTCGCTATAGAGCGGGTGGTCCCTCTGCTACGTCCTGCGTGCGTTGAGTCGCTATAGAGCGGGTGGTCCCTCTGCTACGTCCAGCGTGCGTTGAGTCGCTATAGAGCGGGTGGTCCCTCTGCTACGTCCTGTGTGCGTTGAGTTGCTATAGAGCGGGTGGTCCCTCTGCTACGTCCTGCGTGCGATGAGTCGCAGCACAGAGTAACTAATATCACTATGTATAAGACCGCTCAACACTTCCGTTGGGTTACGTCTCTTTCACGCCCAGCTATAGAGCGTGCGGAAAATTCTGTAGCCATCATACCTTTAGCATAATGAACACTCATACATTTTACTGTTGAAGTTATATGCCTCATAAAAAAAATGTAGGCCTCGTTCTGCCAATATCGGAATTTGGAGTAGCTTTATTTTTATGGGAAAAGAAATAGAAATTTTTAAAGATCTATTTGAACGTGTTTTGGACAGCAGTGTACCGCTCTGCTCCGTGTTTTGTGTTGCTCGCGAAATTTCGATTTCCCGGAATGGCGTCGTAAAGAAGGTTATATTGCCGGGTGGGGAGGGACTGAAAGTTACGCAGCAGTAGGAGCGATGAAGAAGAGAACAAGAGAGGACAGAGAATATATTGATATATAAAAAAGATATCGAAGAATCGAAACTAGTATTTTGTACGTGTGGTATTTGTGGCCAATCAATCCTGCATTCAGATGCAGCACATTCGCTCACACACGTCGTTTTGCCGTGGATCAACTCTTGATTAAGATATTCCAACATTGACTCTGTCCTGCCGTGGAAACGGAACGGTATGTCAAGAATTTGATTGGATTTTTGACCAATCTCGTGTAGAGCTCCCGTCTTACCATCATTTAATTAAAATGGAATTGAAAAACGTGGTTAGTACACATATACACTTACACTGATGAAAATGTTGGTGCTTTATTTCTTCCTTTTATGGTTAACTTACGAAGAGTAAAGAGAGATTGTTATTTATATCCGCAGCGTAATCGATCTGTCGTAAAAGTTTGTTTTCTTAGGCGTTATTTTTAATTTGGCGTGTAAGCAACACTGTAATTTAATATTATTGTTTTATTACATCTTGTTTCTCTAGTACAGCAAGCCAATGAAACAATATACAAGAATGTTTAAATGATTAGTCAGGAACCGAAAAATGTATATTCCCATTCCGAGTCTTTGACTCAAGAGCGGATGCAGAAATATCGTATTTGTGTTTACCGAACATGGTCTTCGACTTCTCTGGTTTTCGTACGATGTGTTCATCTGTGTCAGTTCTGATTACAGTTTTATTTATAAATCATTATGTTATATTTGGTTGTAGCAATTCTGTCAACTTATATCTTCTAGAATTTTCTAAGATAATACAAAACTAACTTACTTTTGCATATGACAAGCGGAGCAAAGACATTTTCAAAGGATGATTGCTTTTGCTCCCTTAACTTTTAATTATACCTACGTACAATGCAAACATTGCACGTTTGAATTGCGCAGTATGATTTTAAAATTTACTACCATTTCAACGAGCGGAGATTTGTAATTAGTTTCAGTATTGGAATTAAAAAAGTAATTTCAATGCTGCTTTTTTTTATTAATAACTAAAATACACAATCTTGATTTGATGCAATTTAGCTAAAATAAATCAAAGTTTACGTACGGTTGGGACTATTTCGAATTAATTATTTTCGGTTGCATTTCGACAAAAAATATTATTCTGTTTCTGTATTTTCAGTAACCAAATGAACTTTGTGATGTAAATTAATTGTAAACACAAACGGTACTGAGACACATGTGGCATGAGGTATGGATTGGGCTTGCTCTAAATCTTACTATACCATCATGATTGTGACTGATATACAATGTGTGACTGATAACCATCTCATTAGTATGATATTACCAATCCGTTGTATGTGATATTACTGTGTCACGAGTCATGATATATTGGAAATAAATAAATTTATAATGTATAATAATACATATTTTACCGTCGTGCGACCAAATACGGTGATTTTGAGCCGGGCCGACCCAAACCTCAGTAGAGGGGGCTCGTTTTATCGTCTCTTATCACATCAATACGATACTAATAATGTAAGACAATTTAAAATTAAGTTACATTTGTTTTCCCAGAACTTGCTCTGTACTGAGTACAATTACGCACACATTACAAGCATTACATACATACAAACATTACAGATCTATGCCACTAAATTGTCTTCACATCGTTTTATTCAATATCACCATATAAGCAATTTTGTTGATCATGAGCTTTCAGCATTATTTACTAGTTCATGTGTTCCTACTATTGTCTGTATGTCTTTTCTTCGTACAGTTTTCTGTTTCATCTTTTTCAATTAACTGTTACAATAATGGAACATTTCAAAGGGGAAAAACGTCTTCAGAAATATGTGTTGCGGATTGCGGTATATAGGAAAAACTGTCGCTAGGCCACGTCTTTGAATCTTGGAACCTGTGTTCCATCGTCAGTAAAGGGCAGTTGGGCTGAAGTAGAGATTTCTGCAATTGGAAGTAGAACGGCGGTTCGTCAACGGCGGTTGCGTCTCATTGTTGTGAGGGGATCGATAATATTGATCTTGCGTTGTTAATAAATGGTGATATTGAATGAAATTTTAAAGATGAGAGCAACAACTTTTAATGTTCAGCTTTTTAAGCTTTTTATGCATTATGCACACTATACTCGTATAATTACATAGCTATGTGGCCACTGGCCACCCACCCATCGAATACCATATGTGTATCTGTATATTCTTACAAACCCTCAGTTTGTCTTTAGAAGCAGCTTCAATAATATTTTATTTTCAATGTTACACCAGATTAATAGATTCAGCGCCCATATGCGCGCGAAGCCAAAAGCCTATATTATGTGCCAAACTCTTGTTACTGTAATATTCGTGTAATACCACGAGGCAATCTGATAACAAAATAAACATCAGCCAAATTGAATCTCGTTATTCCTACAACAATCATCCACGCAGGAATTCGCGAAATAACACGCGTCGATAAAGAAGTTTTGTCCTATCCGTGGTAATCATCAATGATCCAATCCCATTGTGCATTGCTGGTTTTAAACACAATACTTGTGCAATACTTCTCCAATCACATGGTATATTGTATACAACATGTACCACGTTGGAACTAGAAGACGACAGGAACGTCTGACCACATCTTGAATGTTTTCTCAGCCTCGACAACCCCGCCCACCGTTCTACGCACGGTTCCAATGGCATCAATCACCGGAACCCGCGTTCAGTTCCGGTAGAACCGTGCAGTGTTGATAGTTGCGCGGCGCAAGAAGGTGGGTAGGGTGCGAGACCTTGACTGGGGTGCAAGGCGAGCAACAGGTGCTGGGTTAGAAGGTCCGTGCCGGTGCCGACACCTGACGCATGCAGCCCCGAGGGGACGGCACGTCTCCAACACCTGTCGTCGGCCTAATGACTCCCTCCCTTGTAAGGCCCTCGCGTGGCGTGCCTCAGTCGACAAGAGCAACTAGTGGCATTCGAACATGTCATCCACTTTCTGTAGTAGTGCACTAACGTAGCGTTCTGTTTGCCTGCAGGGACCACGAGGACGCTTCCCTGGCACGTCACGGGTGAGTACAACAACAACAACAACAACAACTTGGTTGTGTGATGTACTTTTAATTTAGGCGGGATCGTAGTTGCTTCTGCGCCTGCGCACGAGCACGTGACAGGCATGTCGATCCGTACTCTAGTTTATGTAGTTGAGATTCTTTGCCGGGAATGCTTTATGAAGCTGAGATGATTTCGATCATCGTCGTCAACCTAATGATGATATAATGCAATTTAACGTATCGGTAGAACATCCATCACTGGTGTTCGAGGGTCCAGTTCTTTGGCTCTGACGGACGGCGATCAAGTGGAACGCGGTCCCATACATGGCGCTCCACGCTCAATTCTTTGCGCATACACGCCGGCCAGGGTAGGATAACTGATTCTTTTTGTTCGCGGTCTGAATGCCGATGAGTTGATGACAAGATTAAGTTACAAATCGTTCGGTTCCGATATGAATTGCTAATTTGGTTAGCCTGGCTAGCATATTTCTCTAAAAGAGATACGCGATTAGAATTTTTAAGCGTCGTCAAACAATCAATACGTAGAGTTTTCAATTTGTGTGCGTTTTCAATCCCCTCTTGCTGCCGCCTACTTGATTGTTCAATGGCGATGCTGGGGCTAGGGCTGTAGCTTGTCGAGTAGGCGCACGGGGGGGGGGGGGGGGGGGTAGCTCAGCGACAATCAGCCTAATGGTATTAGGGTGTACGTCTGTACATGGGATAGGATAGCTTATGCAGTTTTGAAATAAACTGTCGACTGTATGAAGGTAGGTGGTAGACCACCCATGCACATGGTATTGTTTTACTATATCTGCCATGATGACCTGACTTAATTAAGTATACACATTATAATTTTTTAACGTCTTTACAAAATAATTTCACATTTAGTATTTGCACGTTTCGAGACGCATTTTTACATCGAACTTTGCTCACACTTTACCTGTGTTTGCCGTTGTGAGTTGGGAAGACCATGTTTGGTACCTACTGTCTCCAAGTACCACACGCTGCACAATCCTCTATTCCCTGGTCACCCCTGCACTTCAGAATCGTCCCAGTCTGCACCAATGTCGCAGCATTGTGCTCACATCGTTAACAAGTCGCTTGACATTTATACGCTTGGTCATACATTCTCTTGAATATTGTGTATCACTCGTCAGTGTCGTCTTCACAACAAAACAGTCTCCGTGTTGTGTCTTAACTAAGTAAATGCTAAATATCAACCCCGTCTCTATCGATCACGCTCTGTCCTGTAGCTAACATGCAGGGATAAGCTATCCTACACATGCACGAAGCCTGTGAACTGCCAAACCTCCTTGGTTAACTTGCTGGTGTGGTATGTTGTGATTATACTGTTGGGTGTAGAGACAGATAGTCAGAAAGACACACTGACATGTAGACATGCATATTGCATACAGACAGACATACGCAGAAAGCTATACACAGACTGATTTATAGATATACAGATAGACAGACAGACAGAAAGGCACACAAACTGACATATACAGACATTAATATTGTTAAAAACAAAAATTAAATATATGCATTGCATTTAGCAAAACATCGGTTGAAGGGGCGTAACAAGGAACTCATTCAGGCAGACAGGCAGACAGACAGACAAGCAGAAAGCTACAGATACTGGCATATAGATATACAGCATGCAGGCAAATATACAGAGAGACATAAGTAGACATGAGGCAAACAGACAGACATACAGTAATGCAAATAACGAGAACGCGTGTACATTGATAATTAATAATAACTAGTTAACTCATTATTAGTTGTTCATAATAATATGCTGCATGCCCTAACTGAGTGGTTAATTACATAATATATGTTTTAATATTTCTTAGTCTCCTAGGAAAACAGTCAATGATATGTTATTGCCAATAGTTGAGGATATTATAACATCTTAGACTACAATCAATATATACATTTCAAGCTTTTGTTAGAATTAAATGAACAATGCTATTTTATTAAATAGAAAGAGCTGTGATTGTGATGTGTATCGCCTCGTGATCGCCTTGCCGCTTGCATGGAGAACACAGCAACTCAACAAGCTCTGATGTTGTTAAAAACAATAATTAAATATATACATTGCATTTAGCAAAACATCCGTTAAAGGGGCGTTACAAGGAACTCATTTTGGCGGAGCAGAAATTATCAGGGGAAAACTAGTGTTATCTTTTATGCAAGAGGGTGTACAGGTACTAAGAACTAATAACAAACATCTTAATTTAAGGTTATGTTTGTTCATAGTTTGTTGATATTATGCAAATTGGCACAGGTTTGTGGAGGGGAGTGTGTCCCAAAAATACTCATTATGGTAAAACGATACAGTTTTCGGAAATAGTAGGGGGATTATTTGAATTTTAAGTATGTGTTCCATTTCATATTATAGATTTATTTACACAAGCCACCTCAATCTTGTCTTGTTATATACTCACTTCACAAAATGTCTTAAAATGTCATGTTCAGATATGTAAGCAAGTTATCTTTGCACAGTCAGCTGTTTATATTGCTTTGCACTCCCAGCCCATATGGAAGAAGTGTGTCGTGTTCTTCTGCACAGAATGGGTGTTTTATGCCCGAACTAGAGTGAGCTACATTAGCGAGGCATGCTATGCGCCACCTATCTCACAATCTGGGAACATTTATGCAAAGGGAATAGCAGATGGGGTCTAGACAACGTTCTCATCTTATTACTAACAATAAAATTAAATAGGTCTGTAATGGTAACGGTTAATCACATGAGCAAACATTCTGTACTCTCTGGTCCCGTGAACGTGGAGACTTGATGCACTTTATCATTGCAGCGATGCGCCGGGGACCACGTGGTGGTTGTTGTAGTTAGACTAGAATCACGATACCGGCACGTAGCCAGCTGCTGTCGAAAGTGACAAGCAGAGTAAACAAAATACCCTCATCTAACGACTGGCATAACTTCAACGAGTTCTAGAATCACGCAATTTGTATAAGGTGAATAGTAACAAAATCATTTATATAACAATAGGTAGAAATTGTTAAAAACCGTTTATATTTAATATGCATTTTTAAAATAAAATTTATAATGCTGGATCCTTGGTGGTCACTCAATGTACGTTGAGCAGCAGACAAGACATAGTTTTTCTCTCTTAGCTCACATTTTTTTCACAAATTCATGCAAGTTTGTTTACGTTTGCACCTTAAAAACATGGTTGCATAATTCGTCATGTAATGCTTTTCACGTAAAATAATTTCTTGTAAACGGGTTTCACAGTAACTACATGTGCATGTCATTAGTTACAACAAAGACAACAACGACGACGAGAACAACAACAACAACAAGTACAACAACAACAACAACAACAACAACAACAACAACAACAACAACAACAACAACAACAACAACAACAACAACAACAGCAGCAGCAACAACATCAACAACAACGACAAATACGACAACAACAACAACAACAACGACGACGACAACAACAACAACAACAACAACAACAACAACAACAACAACAACGACGACGACAACAACAACACCACCAACAACAACAACGACGACGACGACAACGACGACGACGACGTCATCTTCACGTCGCTACCACGTTAGGGATAGTCACATCACACCGCAACTGAGTGTCCGCCTCTAGTTCCTCCTATCCAGCCAGACATCAGCACATCGCACACCTGTTCGTGCAAGCTCACGTATTATTCACACTTTGTACGCCCCTTTATGTAGGAATCATTCCCATCTGTTATGTCCTTGCGTTTTCCTTGTGTGTTCGAGGTCTCTCACGAAATGAGTGAATTCTTTTATTGCCTGTTTTCAGTTTCCTATAGTTTTGTGTTTATCGGGATAAAACAACAAACAACAATACAACTTTTGAAGGGAAGCAAACAATGCTATTTATCATTGACAGTAGTCAATAAATATAGAAACTTCGATAACAGAAGTAATTTTACTTTGTAAGGTGTTTTATCTATGTTTTGATTTATTGATGGGTGTGTTTTTTCGTTCCCAACTCAAGACAGAGTGTGATCCTCCACACCTCGAATATTTTTGTATTCATAGTAGGGATGACTTCGGATATCCGGAAACCAGTTCGGAACCGGTTTCCAATTGCAATCCGGTTCCATTTTTTGGAACCGGTTCTATTTTTTTCGAATGCTGTCGGTACGACACTGGTAAAAGCGCGCAGAGAGCCACCACAATCGTCGCCGCCGGTGTCGTCTGCTAATGTAGGCTGACCGGTCGACCCACCCCTACTGCACGCCAGTAGCTCATTGTCTTTCGTACCGCAAACAACGTGAGTGATTAGTTGACACTTGACAATGAGTGCTTCAAGTAGCTCGAAACGAGCGAATTCGTCATTTATGTGAGGTTGTGTCACACATGTATTTTCAAGGACACGCTACGCAGTTCAAAGTTCAAACGAAGGGAAATCTACTATTTTTAGTGTCACATAAATATTATGTGATATAAACATAATTAAAATGTTCAAGAACCGGTTCTGAACCGGATCCGGCGCGGGAGGATCCGGTTCCGAATTATTAGATCCGAAGTCATCCCTAATTCATAGAGACGTTGCACTAATAGCCATAGGTCTTCGGAGTCCTTGAATGTGGTTATGAAGAGACGATATGGAGAATACAATAAGTAGCGGCCGTACATTCCGAACAGAATCGGTGTTTTTGTTAGGAGTAGACTACGTGGTGGGTAATGCTGGCCCCGTCATACGTCCTCCCCAGGCGTCGTTGAAGAGGGTCGCCACGTGCTCATATTGTGTCAAATTACGATTAGTCTAATGCGCGAATACCCCAGTCCGCGAGTTATCTAGTACGCGAATACTCAAAAAAAAAATAAAAAAAATAAATAAAAAATACTCTTTTAGTGTGCGAATGATCGGATGGGTTTTCGCTGACACTTTAACAAATAGGGCCTCGCGTTACTCCCTTGCGAATCCATGTCACGATAGTCATGTCTGCAAAGGCAGAAATAGGATTTGTGATAAGAAATGATTAGTAAAAAAAAGTAAACACCTGGTTCAGCAACAGTCGTCATTTTTCCTTATTTTAGTACTCAAATCAGGGCTTTAATAGTTCCATACATATACATTTTTCATAAGCATGGACATGGTACTGCTGAGATGTCTCCATGCTGATATGTCTCCATGATGATAGCTTATACTTACTTTCATTGACAGTAACAACATATCTGGTACCCTTGTTTTTGTTTTGATTCCCGTAGTAAGCATTATCTTGCGCGTTCTGATTCGTTCGTCATAAGGTGCACCAATGGGAAGTTGAAATAAGAAAATATGTAATTGATTCAAAGTCTTATGAATATGACTATTGGTCAACACTGGCGGATGTGTACCATAACGTTGTTAATGAACGGAAATATAAATAAAATGGAACAAGGCTGACTGACGTGCTTTATCTCAACGACACGACATCAGCGCCGTAGTGGGCATGATCGGAAGTATAGATAGGAGAGTTGCGGGTTCAATTCCCGACAACGACAGTCCTTGCAGAATACTTTGATTGTTACAGTCATAACATGAGTGCTGTGGATTAGCCCTCCTTACAAGGCACGGCACTCATTTACAATTATCCAATAACTGATTGAACTTGCAATATTATCTCATATTTCAATCTTTTATTTGGCGCTGGTAGCTGTAGACTGTAAAGTATGTTCATGTAGGCCTTGTTGTTTTTGTAGGCGTCGTTCTCTGGGCTTCATAAAACATACTCAGTATATTCCAATATTACGCAGCAACGGCAATCATTCCAACTTATTTACATTCTGCCTTTCATTTAATCAGGTCGTCAATATTTGAAATTGAATACGTTCACCCACACCCAGTGACTGTCAATATATCCCATATAAATATGAAACAAAGGAGGGCGGATGGTGTAAGCATCGATTACAGATTGCTCATACACGAATGTCTGATATGCATTGCATTCTTTACCTGAACTATTTCACGAGCCATGCCGAGCATTCCTCCGCGCTCGTCTCGAGCATATTTGGGCGAACGAGGAGGGAAAGCATTCAAAATGGAATTACATTTTTCCTGAGTCCCTGCTCGTGTATAATAATATCTCACATTAACCAAGTTTGGATGCAGAATTTAGCATTGAGCTTTCATCTCTAGCCAAATGCTATCTCCTCCATGCAGTCAAATGTAAATTCCGCAGAATTTTTATGAATACAAAATATCTAACAATGCCCAACTATTCAGTTAATTTAGTTGAGTTGAAGTGAATCGCTGTATACAATCTTGGCACGTATTTATTGTTGTACGCTAAATCCGCTGCCGTATTCGGGGGAACGTCATGTAACGGGCTTGCAGAGATTGAAAGTGATATGATTTGCTGTATATGTAGATGCACGTGAAATAAAAGAAGTGAAGGCCATGCGGTATTGCCATTCCATTATTCACCGAATCACCCTATAATGTTGTCGCGTGTCAATGTTGTAAATGTTTGCACGTATTTCATTCTGTCAATGTGTCTGTCCTGATACAGAAAAAAATACTTCAGTGAGTGGATGGCTGTATGCATCAGTATATCTTTGAAGCGAACATGCACTTCGGCTTGTGTATCACAGAATTCATGGCCTTCGTGAACAATGCCCGGGCCATTATTGTGTGTGCTACAATAAATAATGTTTATCATTTCGTGTTGAGGAAAGTGATTGAAGACAGCGGGGTTAGTGCGCGTGCGCGACCCTGCACGTTTGTACGCACGGCTGTGTGGCCAGTTGGCAAAGTCGGGGGGAGTGTGGGTGGAATGGGGATGTTTGGGTCAAGTGCATTCCGTGCAGGCCGTTTTACGCAATAACAACGTAAACGACAACGACGACGACAATGATGGTGATAGTTATAATAAGCTTCTCTTAGGGAGAGACGTTTGGGCTGATAATGCCACGTCGTATAGAATACACCTACCCTTGTTTTGTGCTTATTATGCTTTAGCCGCTGATATTTGTATTAGTAAATAAATAAAACTGCGTTAACCTGCACCGTAAAAAGTAATAAATATAGCTAAATACATCTGGCATCCATGAGCATTGAAGAGAAGGGTTCTCTAGTTTATCATAATGTAAGGTAATTGATATGCTCTTGAAGTGTACGAATTCGGTCTTTCGGGATTGCTTGTTTTGCTGTCCGTGGTTCATTTATTTATGCCTCTCCTATTCAGTAATAAATCTGATTTACAAAGACAATAAATACAACTATACATACAATCATGAACCAATATACAAACAATGAAACAATAATACAACACACGAAATAATAGATAACACAACAGCAAAAACAAAACAGCTATAAAGAACAATGAACAATAAACATGAACGCTGACTTGCTCAGTGTCACCGAGAGTGTTAATCAAGTACTGTGTTGTATAAATTGTTTAAGATTTGCAAATACTTTATGTAGGTTAATTTATGCCTATATCAGTTTTTAACAATTTAAATATGTGACGGCAAATGCCGAAATGATTTGATCAAAAAGTTGCCAATACAGGAACATGGTAACAAATACTGCTTTGTTTGTTTTGCTGGTTTTGTCGTTCGAATTGGACCATCGATTCAGCGTAACAAGGTTAATTATTAGCGATCATACTTCTTAACCTGTTGTGAAAGTGCCCAAAGTTGATGGTAGATAGCAGATACAATATCAATACATATATAATTTCCTAGCAGCAATTAAATTAATTCTCTAAAAGTGACCTGTTATAGACGGGGCGAAATAAACGAACGCGTATTTTTACTTGAATGCTATAATTTATGTCAATGTGATGCGACAATGCGACAATGTGATGTGAGTCCGCATATATCGGTATGTGTGCTGTAGCAATTGTATTGGTGGCCTTGTAGTAGATTATTTTAGCGTAACTTATAAATCATGTATGCCGCAGGTCCTCAGCGTATTCCACCTATGGGACGTGGATTCGAATCCCGCATTACACACGTTTGTTTTTATTACTGTCCTTGAAGTACCATCCCTCATCGTCTCGAATAATACGTGAATCGCAATGCCACTGTCGTACAAGTTTTAAATGAACTTATGCGTGTTGTTTTCGTTGCTTGGCTTGATAGTCGAAACTCAAAGAAATGAGAGTCACACAACTGTGTTGATGAAACTGATAGAGTCACTGGCTATGATCAGGGCCTTGATTCTCTATGGTCAACGAGGTGATCACCGGTTTTGGTCGTTATAAGAAGGCTGTGACCCAATCACAGCCATCCATTCGCCTTCCGTAACGACAGAAACCGGTGAGAAATTTACCACAGATTTAGAGAATCGGGCTCCTGACAAGTAGTTATTGATTACTTTGAACACACTTTTCGCTTATCGATAGGTAACAAGCTGTTTGCCTTATGGTTGTATCCAGCTGACATTTTACAATATTTATATTTGGTGTGTCAACAGGGTTTGAACATGTAGACACGCGTAGCCATACAGAACGAACTATCTCGATTAGCCTCGTTTTGAAACATCCGCCATCTTTCGTAACTTGAACACTTTGAGCGAAGTGCCTTTTTAAATTTGAGTTAACTTTTGTATGCACGGCAGAACACCAATATGACTATCTTTTGCCAACATTCGCATCGTTTACGTTGAGAAAGAGATGCGAAAAAATAAGTTGAGAGATATACGGAAAGTGGAAAGCAAAAGAGATGCTTTCGAGGCTTTTGTAACGAAAAATCGATTTTAATTTACAATTCCTTTTTCATCTTTGTGTCAACTGTAATCTATTCCAAGACTTTCTCTTTTATCCTTTGCTTTCTAGTTTCTCTTTTTCCTGTGTACATTCATTCCTCCTGTCTCTCCCTTTTATCTCTTTCGTCAAGAATTCTATAATATGCCCTTCTAGTTACTGAACTAATTTAGAAAGAAAAATAAATTTAATAATTTTCTCTCTTTTGTTGAATAAAACTTGATGTCAGTCATAATACAGCCAAGCGCAAAGTAAATATCCATCCAATTTAAGTTTGTTGCCAGTAAAACGCTAAGGTTTTCTCATAATTCGCAGAGCATTGATGAAAGCTGGCATAAGTTGGTTCGATATTCACTCGTGTTGATTACATCAAAAGGTAGTTCCCTCTTCCCTCAGCTACTCGACGACGCGTTATACCTTGCTGAATTACGACAATTTGCATCACGGGAAAACTAATTTCAAATCTGAGCATAGCTGCTATGAATGGAGTTAGTGTAACTAGATTTCGTAGACGACAAATAAATAAAGTGCATTTTAATGACACAAAGTAGAGACCTTATTGAAATAAGAACATGGAGAGCGTTCTTGTACAACATCATGACCGAACACTGATCAAGTTATTTACGTTGACACATTTACTGTCATATACCTATGATGCGATTACGGTTTTGTAATAATTTGAAATTGTCTGGTAAACTTTAGTATCTTTCAATTATCAATGTACTGGCCAACGATTAGTATCCATTATTGATCATAATCTTTGAAACGCTTGTCATTCAACACATATCTGTCGACACACGTTGCATGGTGAGTTATTGGTATTGATCGAATAGCAATAACTTCTAGGCGAAATCTGAGTGATTCATTTTTCACAGTCAAGCCTTACTAGAGTGAAAAATATAACCAATGATATCAAATAGTTTTTCAATAATCAATGCCGGTTAATCAACTATCGATCGATATCGAACGAAATAGTGTCGATCATTTTCGAGTCGGTATCGACTATCAGTAATCGATATTATTCTAGTTATTAATCGATTGATATCTCTATTTTTAAATTCAGTGAAAGACGCTATGCTATACACCAAGTATAATACTTATTGATTAATAATATTACTTAGTGAAAAAATGTATATGTAAACTCAATTTGTATTGTCGGAAGAAAATACATATTGGGTTGGATAAAATTGATGTTTTTTGCGCACATTGATCTCACACTTCACGCAGTTTGATTTACTACTTTCAAGACGCTTCTTACGTTTACCTGTACGAGTAGTTCGATCAGTAGGTTTCTCTCTTCTCCGAGAGAAGAGAGAAAGAGAGAAGACTCTAATCTAGTTAGCCTACTCGGATAAGGTAAACGGAAGCGCCATCATTCAGTAAATAAAATACTTATGAACTACTTTAACGTGTGCATCTTGATTATAAGGGAACTTCTCATTTACACTTGAGCACTTATACCGATTTAAAAATTGTGCCTGTCTAAATTTAATTTCCAATCGCAAATATTGTTTTTACTACAGTTTATGCGAGAGTAGCGACTAGCCACAACCACCAAAACATATAATATGCAACGTTTTATAAAAGATAACTTGAAATGACTTTTCTTATCCAATACAACTGGGGAAGAGAAAAATCGTTACGAACGAAAACGTGTGTTGATGTACGGAAGATACATAATAAATCATTAAAAATGTTAATCAGCGGAAACGAAAAGTTATCAAGAATTAAAGAGTGTATTTCACAATATTTGTCGACTGGTTGACACCTTGTCTTCAAAGTTGTATGAAAACCAGGTATTCAACTGTGGAGACGGCGAAAGAAGTAAAAATAGAAAACTTAACACTTCTAAAAGCAAGGACTTCAAATAAACTTTTTGTAATTTAATATTGATATGTAACAAAAGGAAACAAAATCGACGCTGCTAAAAGCCTGTTTCAATGAAACTACAACGAATCTGTTATGAATTACAGGTCCGAGTTCCCAGAGTTCGTTTCAGCAAGTAGGGATATATGTTTTATTATTGTCCTTGATAAGTCCGTTTTACGTCCAATGGTCTAATACAAAATACTTATCAATTCAAATTCCGTTGCTGTGTCCAACTGACTGCAAAGCGTCGGCTCTTTTAGTCATCTCGAATCGTACGACAAGCAGCGCTACCCTGGACTCATTCTACGTCCGGTGGGGAAATTTCAATTCCACTAGGGATCACCGAACAGGTATCCGTTCATCTCAAAAGCATGCCTTGATGATTTACTTCAAAGTAACTAAAAACATTCCATAAAACGACTATCATTCACGCTATCAATTGGTCATATGCCAGTTTAAATTAGCTGATGAATGCTTTTGCATTAAAGAAAAGTAAGATAGTCACACAACAATCCAGTGAAACTATACAACATGCGCAGATCATGTATTTATTTTGTAAGTGTAACCTTATAAGTTTTAGCACATCCTCTTTTAGTTTTATAGAGTTTAGCTTAGTTATACTAGATTAGACGAAATGTTGTGTTGTGTAGGGTATACTCTCAAGCTATGCTTATGTGAGCAACAGAACAAATTAGTTTTGCATTGTAAACCAGTATTATTACAATCTTACGCAGAAAGTTAGTTTACAACATTTCGTAATCGTTTTGAGAGGTTCGTACAGTTGGAATTGTCTCTTGTTCGTCGCTTATTGGTTAGTTCCATTATTATCCTCGCTATACCGCTTGTTGTCATCTTCATGAGCGTCGCCTCATCGTTGTCGTAGGAAAAGGTGTCATTTTAATGTGTATTTTTTATTATATATGCGGGTTTTATGTTCAAGATTATTTTATCGTTAGTCAAACAATTTTATCGCTTGTCACATAATGCATTTCACCTTTGAGTACTGAGTGAGATATAAATACACAACGTACAGACTTTATAAACTCGTGTACTCGAGGTTGGTGAAGTAATACTAACGGAAGCAAAATTTATCAAAGTGAAACGAATGCTTTTATTTGAAATGTTGAGACGTATAGAATTAATTTAATTTATTTTTATTGAGCATTTTCACAGTTCGAACAGGGTACTTGTTATTATTTGCGGTCCATAATCTAGGTTTGCTTTAGGTAACAATCGAATAAGTACTTAAGTCTGTTGAATAGTGTGCTAAGGTCAGGATCAGGCTGAGTTAGGCACAATTATATTTTGTTCACGGTTCATCAACTGGTAAAAGTTCCAACAAATCAAAATTATTTTCCATTTTCTTGTCTCTATCTACTCAAGTACTTATAACTTAACTGGATTTCTCAGCCAAGTTTTCAATTACTCACAGCCTTTTTCCCTTAAAAAAGAAAACGAAAAGCGTTTAAAACATAATTAACGTCTTCTCAATACTCAATTACAACTGAATTTCATCTCCTTTCGTATTTTCCCAATTAGTTTTGCTGGTATTGCTCTGTCTGTGTTGCATTGAGACAAAGAAGAATCTTTTCAAAATTAAATTTAGCGTCGTTAAAATACGAACAAAGTAAATCAAATTTCATTCCAGTGAATTCATTACTTATACAATATTAGTCCCCGGGCTGAGATGGGGGTTGAAATTTAATAATTAACACAACGAGTAACATTTTTAAAGTGCATCTCTTATCTTTATAGTTTTATCTTTCTGGTAACTGGATAAGTCGCAACAACGTGTATGGGCATGTTGACACATACCGCCTGCACATGCTATTATATATCCCAGGATGTACAAATGTACAGATATTTGCTTTCCTAATATATTATTATGTTTGTGTTGTATACGCCAATAGCAAATGCGAATAACTGTTGTCATCAGCTATGTTACAAAGGATTGTTATAATATGTATACAAGCTTCTATTGTTGTTTTAAATTGACTCTGAAAATGTCATCACCGATTCAAAACATTTACTATTTGAATACAAATGAGTAGATGGGTTTGTCGATAATTCTCTAAGTACATATTCCCGCCGGCGACCCTCATTATTTTGTGTCATTAGACTTTGATTATGGAATTGAAACGTAGTCAAAGGTTTGCTCCACGCATCACAGCGTATAATGCCGCCTTGAAGCAAGTATAACGAAGGCCTCGCTTGAAGACTGAGGTGTGTAATTTCTTCTGTGATTACATGATGCCCCATCATTACAGCCGTGAGGCCGCGTCGAGATTATTGCTCAACGATTCTTTGTAAGTAAATTATGAAGATCTCGTCAGATTTTATTTAACCCCATACTCACCTCCGTCACGTTGTCTAATAGTTATTGAATCTTGAAAACATGAAGAAAACATAAACACATATTTCTTCTCTTACTGATTAGATATCGAAATAGTGGATATCAAAGACGCACACGCACTCTAAACAAATAATATTTATATGCTAATGCATGTAACAGAGAGGATGCTCACGGATGGAGTTTTGTTCTTGGCAACAAAGCTATACATTCACGGTTGTAGCGTAAAGAACAAATATCTAAGAACTTGGTTTCGTTTGCTAAACAATAATATATATAGAATTTATTGAATTCGGGTGAATGAAAATCTTTACTAAAAAACAATTATAAAAATAAATATAATAACTTTATCCATGGGCCTACATCGAATTCAGTGGACCGGTAAACATGCACAGTTTTGCCTTGCTAAACAATTATAAGCTTATTATTTATAATTATGTTAACTAAGTTTATCAACTCGGTATACATACACAGTTTTATCTAAATACTAAACAATTCTAATAGACATAGAACTTAGTTGTCGGAAATACAGTTTTATCGCACTTCTAATTACTAAGAGATTAGAGATTGTGGCTGTGCGATTGTACATGCGTATAACACTGTGGCGGTTGTTACAACACGTAGGTCTACTGAATCCGATTGATGTAAGAGACATAGTTGTTATCGCGAAATATTCATTTTCTTGGCGCCGGATCGAATTTTCTGATTGCATTTCATTATTAATATTCATGACTTCGAGCTGATACAAAACGACCTCGACCGAAATATTTTTGTAATTATTCTGATTAATGTAATGCACGCTTATATTTACATTACTAAATCAGTGGGCAGATTTATCAGTACCTTGGATATAAACGTGCATTAACATGATTGAAAACTGATTGAATTTCGCAAAGGGTTTTTAATTTAAATACCAGCCCGATATGATGCTTGAAATATTATTTCACGATTTTCATAAATATACATATCCTCGTTTTTTTTTTCTTTTAGTGAATAACGATAAAATTTCCGAATCAGTGGCTTGTTTGCAATCCCATTTCACTCTGGTGGGCGCACCGTAAGGAAGCGTGGCCATTCCGCCCCGCCGAACCCTTTTGCTAACATCAAAGGGGAAATAAAAACGAAACGTATATTATTATTTGGCGCATTAATCAAATTACACAACAAAGAACACACGAAAACGATATAATTCCGAGTACATTGCAATTACATTGTACGTTGTTGTGAATGGTTTAAGTGCAGGGTTTTAACGATGAACTCACACACCCGTATTTTGTGCGTGTAGTGTAAGGGAACGCGTATGACACACGCGTTTTATAGAGAGCTCGGTACTGCTAGGGAATATCCGGCTTCTGCACTAAGAGTTAATGTGATAATAAATGTGAAACGCAGGCGCCACACGTCATGCCTTATTACTTTATACAATTCTAATTCAAACCATCACAATTTAGTGTGGTTGATCATGGTGATGAAGAAAACCATCGTGATCTCACCACTCTTTCATACATTTGAACAATTGATACTTTGTTATTTTATGTATTTTCTAAAATTACAGGCTTTATTTTTTCACTTTTTTTACTTTGTGCTTCTTTTGATGAGCAGATTCGTGAAATACTGGATAATGCAATTGTATCAAAATTATCGTTAAATGAAGGTTTTGGAAATAGATTGGATGTATTTATATCTTCTTTATGTGACGGATCGAGTTGACTCAGCAGTAACACGCGACAGTTTAGTTTAGGAGGTCGCTGGTTCGATTCTGGCCACCGGTAATGCTGACTGAGAATTTTTCTAGAGATTTTTCTGTGTCATGTAGACGAACGGTGGGATTAAAAACTATCCTCGAACATTCTTTCCCAACTATCCATTCATCGGGGCTCGGCCACGTATATGTATCTTTTGTGCACCCTATACTCAACAGCATCCGGACTCCTACGAACAACTAATTATTATTACTCCCGTGAGCTCAGATTTTCTAGGATACGTGAGTTAATTCCTGGTAATCCTAAATCTTTAATATACAAAGGTCTGCGAAAAATACTGTTGGATCAGTGGAATTTAATTATTTCGTTCTCAGAGACTTTCTGTTGTGTAGGGTGTTCTGTCACTTGATTGTGTTCAGACGGAAGAGCGTGATTGCCGACTGACAATACTGTGCAAGCTTCAATACATCCATAAGTATCTTATCTTATAACTACAATATTAAGCTTATATAATCAAATTCCATATTTCCACATTTTCAAGGATTATTTTACCTTTAGAAGCAGAACAATAAAGCTGTATAACGTACAAGAAAAGGTGGTATCTATATTGAAACTGCACGAGACATTAACTTGTTTTAGTAACATCTTGGAATGCTACACATTGTCGAACAAGAAATCAAGATATTCTGGGTGTGATTTTGTAAGAATCAAGAACTAGATTAAAACAGTTTCAAATATTTAATTCGTTACGGCTAGTATTCTATAGTGTATTAATTTCCCCTTAGCGATTAAAATATTTGAATTTGTTTTAATCAAGTTTTTAGTTCTTACGAAGACATCAGGGTTATCAGTTTTTCGGTGTTTGTGTGTTAAGAGTTCTCAATTTATTAATATATTACTAAAACATGTTAATTTCGTTAATTTACTTGTCTTGATGAATTATCCTTATGCAGATTCTTCTTGTATATGGCCTTGTGTTCTTTTGTATCCAGATACTGCCATAGGTGAATAATATCACTTCCTGGTATGCTTGTGAGTTACCTCGAATTATGCCCAATTCAATTACCAACGGTAATCCTCGTACAAGTACAAGATTTTATGTTAATGCTGGGTTTTGGGTTTTAGAAGATGTTTCCCCCTTTTTTTGAACCAATTGTTTGAACGTCTATTTGTTTGTCATTATTCATACCCTCTCTTATGCCTCATCGCTTATCGCATTTATCTAGTTCACCTTACTAAAGCTCGTTAAGCCGTATAATAGTTTTAAGAAATAATTATAAGTTGTATTTTTATTCTAGTTCTTGCATGCCAACACTTGACGTTTAGTACAGTGTATAACATAATTGTACCCGCAACGATTATCCTTAATCCGTCTCCGATAACATATTTTGTGTTTTTGCGTTTTGTTTTAATTTCTCGCGTGGAAGAAATAATGCAATTAATCGAGATTTTCCTGTTTCGTGCAGGTCGTGTTATTTTCTTTGCTGATGTATTAAAATTAAAACGCAATGCAGTATTAATAGCTTATTCGTACGTTCATATATAAACCTGTTTGCATGGTAAAAATATTCATTGTCTGTGTTGGTGTGGTGAAAATAAATATATATTGTAGGGATTGTAGAGTTGCAAGTTACAACATGCTCTTGCTATGAGTATGTATGTAATTAGCTCTTTTATTAGTTTTGAAGTATATTCATTATTTTGTAATGATACAGATTTAGCGGGTACATCTTCCGGCTGATGAAAAATTTCGATGTTATGGATCTTTGGTCAGGATTGCCGATTGCTGGAGTCGATCTTGCAAACTCTCCACTTAAATCCGCCGTTTTTTCGTCGTAAGATGTCCATAAAGTTATAATTGCTAACATTTATCCTTAGATGGTTCTTTATGCAAATTAAAAAAATAAACAATCACGTTTTGTAAAACGCATACCCTCAAACGGGCCTCAATATTATGTTTTATTTAACTTAACGGAAATCTAGTTGTTCCCTGAAAGATAACCGTTTTTAGTGATTTTTTACTCCGCGGGTATAGAACAACGATTTGTACCGGTTCACGAAAAAATGTAAGTAACAAAAATGTGTTGGACAGCGTTTTTGCCAAACTTCATCGCATAAAGGAATGTGTGTTAAGGTACACACGAAATATAAACCTTTACACTTTCATCTTGCAGTGAGTATAAGCATGGTTTTCCGTAACGTGAATATTCAACGTAATATTGAGGATATACGTTGTCCATTGTGTGTTTTATTTCTGAACATTGCATTTCACCCTACTACTCGGTATACTCATCACAAGCTCTTTTATATTAATATAATAAAAAGTCAAACAAAATATGCTTTAACTGCATTTAAGACCCCCCCCCCCCATCACTGAGCGTCGCCACTTCTCTTGGTGTAGACTTGTCTACCAACAAGTAGGCCTATACGGTACACTATACAGCCCATGCATGCCCATGCTAAAACCACAATTACTAACTATACACTTTGTGTGCTAAAACTTTATGCAAAATTGTAAACATTTGTAGTGTCCTTATCAACTTCTATAATGGTTAACTGGACGTGACCTGCCAATATAAAGTAATTGTATACTTCCCGTCGAGCGAAGTTATAGTTGAAGTGCTGCTAATAGCTTAGAATGGGTGCAGAATTATTTAGTTTTTATTGTCGAGTAGTTGTCCGGGGGGACTACTAAATACTTCATGAATAAATCTGGTTTAGGGTAAGAACTTCGCTGATGTTTATGGGTATAATGTTGAGCTACGATAATTGTTATGTTTCCGTGGATGGTGCAGTTATAGATACCGAGAACACATACTCTATCACATCTCATGGACGGTGTTGAACGTAGAAACCTGACATGCAACCACTTCGATATCAGTTCTCCAATACGCCGAGATTTACTCAATAATTACCAGTGGAGGATATTAATAGCCGGATTCGTCTACACCTCTGGCTAACTCTCTTCAGTAGACTATCGGTGTACGGTGCTCACTGCCTCATTACGCTGTATAGTATTTATAACTTCAAAGCGAATAGTTCTGAGCACACTGGAATTATTCTTAATGAGAGTGATGACAGGAACGTGTGTATTTGAATGTTAATGCAGCGTGGAATGTCGGTAACAGTGATAACTGCATTACTGCAGGGTTGGTTATATTCCTGGCACGCCAATGGATGATCGTTCGCGAAAGTTTTCTTTATAATGCATTAGTATTTTGTGTACAGATTCAATAATAATTTTCTTGTATCTTATTTTCCGAATTCAATAATCTATACCAATTATATTTTTGATTGCATTTTACGAAGATAATTGAAACCTGGAAAACGAAATCAATGCCTTAACAAAATTGATTTGTCTGTGGGTCGAACCTAACAATATTCTGACGTAATGCACTTTTAGAAGAAAGTGATCGAATTATGTGTTCAGGAATGTTGTAAGTGATCTATTGTATTGTATGTGGATCACGTTTATGTATTATTACGTTTTCATAAACTGGCCTCCGGTCGTTGAAAGGGATAAATGTATAGATTGCTTTATTACAACTTTCAAACAAATAATGGTATTATTATGTTATGAGTGTTCCATCAAATCCTTTGTTACGTACATCTCCTATATGGCAGTTAGCACGTGTGTACTGTATTTTCGTACTTGGTAAAGTGTTCCTGTATAGAAGTCAGTTCCTTGGTTGTCCTCGTTACCGCTGCAGCCGAGGAATTGTTCCAACGCGGCCACTACAGATGGCGGTACGTCGGGGGACGACTAACGGAAAACGGTAAAGAAGGTGACGGATGGCTCAGTTGTAGCTCATTCGGGGGCGACAAACCGTGAAGTTGGAAACATAATTATCACTATCGCTATTATTACAAGGCATGCCTCCTCTTCCACACCGCCCATATGCATGCTTTAACTTAAATCGTGATATAATCTAGGGGAAGGAATTAGCATAATATTCATGCTGTGTTGTCCTATGCAAATTACTTTTAAATCACGACAATCTTAAAAGTAATATAAAATAAACTTGGTTGAATTCGTTGTTGACAAAACGCTGCCGAGCATGGGTGAGTTCTGTAATCGCTCCGTCTTGAAGACGATGCGCTTAGTTGCCGAGCGGAGAATGTCTTTTAATCACGACTATCGATGTGACAAGTTATGATCGCTTGCGTTGTCTAACTCCGTTACAAGACCTGAGACGAGTGTCAATTAACATTGTTATAACCATCGTGACGTGATCTCCTTTTATCTCGTCCTTTTCATTCAGGAGCGCGCGTCTTTTCTTTGCGTTACTACGATGCACCGTCTTTTCTTTTCCTTTCTTTTCTTTCCTCACTTTTCACACTCTTTTTGTTAGGGTCGTAGTTTTATCGTAGACAAGATAAAACGTTTTCTATAACCGCATAACATTCACCCCGTACCGGCCTTGACCCCGGGGACTTACGTGCGGTGGGGTCTGTGACCGGCCTTCATCAATGACCCTGGGGTTAGGCTAGGTCACGAAGTATTCCCAACACTCGGTTGGTCTCCGGCTCAAGCCGGTCGGTCCAGACGGTAGCATACAAAGAGAAGGGGCGGGGGTCGGGCTTCCTTGCTTGGCCTCCTAATGATTTATCCCGGAGACGGGGGCGGGGGCGGGGGCGGACGAGTCACTTCACTTCAGGGACTTAACTCGTCCGGAAACCCGGAACCAACTCTCCCTGACCTCACCCGGAATCCACCTCAAGGAAATCTCGTCACGTGACCAAAACATTTCAAGAGATAGTCTGAAATATCGGGGAATTCCCCACTCAGCGGTTAAGTGTTTTATACTGGGCTTTGGCTGTATCAGCGCACGTGACAGTGAGACAGTTCTTCAATCATTGCCGGTAAGTTCCGTGCAGGGTTTGGTTTATCAGCACGTCTATTACATACGTGAAAATGAATGTCATCAGTCATAGGCCACGTGGTCCATGCAGGTTTTAATCGTCATAGTCATTTCGTACTGATAGAAAACGTAAACCTAGTCTACAACTTAGCTTAATCTAGTATAAACCATTTTTTGTTTTACTAATGATAATGTTCCCTAGTTAGCAGTCGACAATATTTACTACTTAAAAGGTAAAACTAACTGCATAGCCTAACGCCAATTAATCGACCAGTAAAACGTTAAAGTATATAAATGTATTTGTTCCATCATCTGTCTTTTGCGCACAAAAACATGGTAATTTATTTTATTAATTTTCTGGTTCATTACTTTTGAATTCTCAAATAAAATAAAACCGTCGCGGCCGGTCTGTAATCGTGACCGATGGAATAATTTCTCTTCTTGTCTGCTTTCTCCACCTACACCTCCACACATACTGTAGCTCGCGGTCGTGTGCCTGCATAGTGTCTTATACTGTCGATGCAACTGATCAAGTGAAACTTCATCTCGAGTGAAAGCTACGTTGATATGTCAAGAAAATAATTCTTTTAATTCCTTGTTCAAAGAATAATAAAATACCCAAACTCGACGTTAATTTTATTTCACCAACGTTACTCCATTGGAAGTGACAAGAAATGGAAATTTAGCTTTCAACCCCCCCAGTTTCATCATGTCCCTATTAATTTTTGTTATTTCCTCAATTTTGTCCGCATTTTCTTGCCACCTCTCATTCGCAGGCCGTCCCGTCATTGTCCGTAACGCTCGTCCAGCAGAAATGGTGGTTTGTTTAATTCGTTTAGAGCAGCCGACCCATCAGCCCAGACCGGCCCTCCTGTGCTGTACACATTTCAAGATAATTCGTTTTGATCTCTTTTTTTTTAAAAGGTCACAGAGCGACCGTGTGTTCGTTACTTGGACGGATCACTGTTCGATGCAGCGCGCGCATTTGACAGCCTACAAATGATCCCAGTTACTCAATTGTTCTTCCTGCTCCTATTTACATGACTCAACAACCATAGTCGCGTCGGTCTTGCAGCATGTTACTTCCCCTGCAACCTCGTTGTCCTCGTCGAATATTCCCCTCGTTGTTGGTAACGGTAACGCGCCCTGGGAGGTCATTGGTAGACCTACGACTCGACTCTCTTTTGATAATGATTTATTCAACGCCGTTTCAAAATGAAGTTGCATTACAGTTGTGCGCAACTCGGAGGGCGATAAGCTCGTGTAATTAGCAGAGTTTCTGATTTATTGTGTTTTATGGAAGTCGATAAGAAACGCGATCTTTAGTAATTACTCCTGACTAAGTGGAATTTTCCATGGAAATATTTTCATGACATTACGGACGTAGTTTATTATTTAATGTTGTGTGGGATCTAATTCTGAGCTTCATCGTTTGCTCGAAGCTCTGCCACGTCACTAATTAATATCTCTGTCTCGTCGCATCTCATTAGTCATACCCCTCATACCTCCTCATACCTCCTCATACCCTGTCTGCATCCCTACACAGACACAATATTTCAATTATTTTCAATCCTAATTGTTTTATTCGGGCCATGTTGAAGAAGTCCCCCTCGTACCTCGTGACTTTACCTTGCTTTATGTCTAATGAGCCCGCAGTAATCCTCCGTATAGTGTGATCCGTAACTCAGTCTCCGATCGATGTGTGATTGCTGCGCATGCGTCGTGGCTCGTGGGATCCTTGTGACGTCATCAAGTCTTGTACTTGAGGCTCAAGCTGGTAATCGCTTTTCAATGAATGTAAACCAAACTAGTGCTTCAGCCACACCAGATATACTCTCGACTGTTACTTATACACGTGTGACGATCACGCGGTGTTCCTCCAAGCGCTCTACGGGTGTCACCGAAAACTGTTATTACATTTCTTGTAGGTTCATTTGGGATGTTTTTACCTTGTTCATCTAATTGACATCATTTACCTTCGTATAGTATGATTGTTCACTCTCTCAATTTTTAAGAAGGTACATGGGCTTATTTTATTTATTTATTTTATTTTATTTATTTATTTAATGTCTATCCTATTCAGTAATAAAAATTGATTTACAAAGGAGGACCTTCAATAAAACTAAGCTATGCAAACAATAAATAGTAATGAAATCATAAATAACAATAACAACAAAAACAAAACAAACTACTGAACTATATAAAATATAATCAAGAACAAGAAAAAATAATTGAGAAATGAAATAAAATCAAATGAAGCGGAAAATTCAACATATAAAAAAATAAAAAAATAAGTATGCAAATAAGAAAGAACATGAAGAAACAAAAAAAAAATGTGGGAAAAATAAATATATTTATATATATAAAAGTGAAAAAGAAGAAAAAAAAGAAAGAAAAGAAAAAAGAAAAAAAGAAAAAACTGATTTGTTAACGGTCCCAGCTCAAACGAAATGAGGATTGCAAAAAATCAGAAACTGCAATCTGGGAAAATTAAAATTTCACGTAAAAGCAACCCGGGAAAACTTACTCTTGGTTGCCATGCTATTACCACCTATTACGCAGCTTTGGTTATATCTTCCCATGTGCTTCACGTGAAATAAAAACTCAAGAACATATTTGCAGCGCAGTACTTACTCTGTAGGCCTATGTATTACCATCGACAACAAAACTGCTTAATTTACATTTTGCTTCATCCCTTATAAAAACGATTTAGAAAATGAAGCAGTTATATGGTAATCTCTGACGCGATTAAGTGTAAATAAGTAATCCTGATTGTGACTCAAACCTAAACCCTCATTTTAGAATGAATATAAAACGGGACCAACTTTTTTGTTATCATATAGTAAAATAGTAGAATTTGGTTTGACTGTAAACGAATATTTATGTTTTCAACTAGTTTAGCAAACTGTACATAGACTATAAGTGGCGGCAATCTGATAGTTGTGATAGCTCTATTAAATTGTATAACTAGATATTCAGTCGTGAATTTAATTGATCCTTGATTATCTTCAAGGAATTCGTAACGAACTTTCAGACGTCTTGAAGCTCTTTCATGGTAGAACTATCTCCAACTTACGGTTTGTCTTATAGATATTTTACTGTTTGTTCATGGGAACACTTCAGACGCTTCAAATTCCAAAGTTTGGAAATTCCAAACTTATGAAGTTAGGCTGTAACGAAGAACCAATAAGAGAAAGCTTTGAGCCGAATATTGACGATCAAATACGAATGTGATCGAATAGGAGACAAAATTATGTAACAGTGGAGAACATACTTTGTATTTTCTTGGTATAATTGGATTATAGTTGTGTCCATTAGGAAATATCATTTCTCTGTTCTACAGCATAAACTAGTATCTCTCCAAATGGCCACGCTACATCACTTTTTATAAGTATAAACTATCTTTTAGAATGAACTATTTATGTATAATTTCTTAATACATAAGCAATACAAGTATTCGTCCATTAAATGAGTAATACTCAATATATGCAATTATAGTCATAAAAAATGTAACAAAATTTAACCAAAATAAACTAAATCTAAATCTATTTATTTTTCAGAATTCACACTTCTCCCATTGATTACAAGTTCCTTGGAATATTGATCGAGTCTTCGGTGTTTGCTGTGATTGGTAAGTAGTAACACGTAATTATATCTGTATTTCGTCTGACAGATACAATAATAGTTACGCCCAAAGAAGTACAGTTCCTACACGTTCGCCCAAAGTCCCACCTGGTATTGCACTGAGCAATATCAAGCATTCATTTCGGTCATGTCCATACGTTGTCTGGTGGCAAAGATGCGTTCACAATCATCCCTGTAGACGTGCACGGTATTACTTGTCATTATCCTTCCTAACTTAGGCGTATATTGATTCGAACACATTTCAACCTTGTCTACATAATGTAGGCCTAGAGTAGAGTAGACCGTCTTCGTCATTCACGGAGTGTATTTTGCATTAATTAGTTTCACTAATTGGGGAGTCAGTGTGGGTTCTGCTAATTGCGCGTGCTTGATACAGTTTGAAAGCAAGACTCCCCTTTCACACCCACTATACATGGAACCACTCGAAAGTTTTATTCTGCTCCTGCTGCTGCAGAGGGTTCGCTCTCATCAAGACCACAGGCGAGGATCTGCTTTATAGTTACACGACGATGATTTTACCAGTCCCGAATTGTGTATTACTTGTTTTCACTGAATTTAATTAGGAACGCGAAAAAGCTAGGAATTTGTAACGTACCAATACCTCCACATTGTGCTTGAGTCTGTAGGGTTGGTCCTCTCCACTTCCTAGTGAAGTCGTGTACATGGTCTCGCAGACAACCTTACAGGTGCTCTTGTAATAGACGGGTAACTCGTGGCCAATCAGCGACCGGTATTTGAACATTGATGCTCGCTGGTTGGCTAGTGGCTACCAATCACTCGTCTATGACGATGACGTATAAGCATCTGTAAGGTTGTCTCGGAATGAGTCGTTGTAGTATAGTGTACCAAACAAAAATGCAAAAACTTTGCAAAAAAGAGGCCAAGCCCAAAACGGAGAAGATAAACCGTTACAAACCAAAGAGGACACACGTACAAAAAAACTCCAATTTCAAAAGAGGCTCAACATTTAAAGGGGTGTTATCTTAAATTGTGGCGTTCCTCTTACACTATGATGAGTGTTTAGTATTTTTTCCTACCGGCGAAACATTACCACATTACTTTCATTACTATTGTTAATATCCTTACAGTTATTGTTGTACTGGTAAACAATATAACCTAGTATAGTACCCGAAACGATTAGCTTTTTGTCATTCTTTCTTCTTCTTCTTGTTCTTTTCTGATTGGCTTTTTTTTGTGGCTTTTCTTTCTTGAATAACGTTTAGTAGGCGATAATTTTATTTGAGCCTGCTTTTAACTATCATGTTCGGTAATGTTCTTGATCTTTATCCGATCGCATTAATACTTTTCAGTATTGTCATCTACCACTTTTAGTGTCAATTGACTACTATTTGCCACTACTATTTGACATTGACCAAGTGACTAGACGATCAATCATGTTACGTCATCATCAATAACAACAACTCGAATATCATGATTGCAATAATATATACGTAAAGCAACATCTACAATAAAGAAGGGAAGTAGACAATTTCTAGAACTGTTATCTCAAGTTGCTATAGCATCGATTTGAAAAGCAGCTATGTAATGCAAAGCCACTCATTTCCAATCATGGTTATAAGAGGATCGCTTGAAGAGTTGTGCCTTGGGTCTCGGTCGGTGGAGAACACATATAATGAAGTGCACGGAGCATTATGCAATTACTACCTATATAAAACTATGACACTTGCTCGTTTATATAAAAAAATTCGTAGAAATTAAATAATAAGCCTAGGTTTCGTGGATAGATTACTTCTGAGCCATGCACTCGACTGTGGAATTGTAAGTGTAATAAGTGGAATTGGAATCAGTGTTTGTCCTTCTGACCAGGGCAAATCCACATCTCACCCAAAAATCTAGTCGATCTATTTGGATGTGAACCCTGAGGTGTAAGACGAGGTGGGGAGATAATCCGGGTTTAAATCCAGTCCGTCAGAGCAAAGCCCTACGACGAACGTGTTAATTTATTACAATTTTTTATCTGTCAAATCCTCTATTATTTACATTTCATGACAAATCCCACGAATTTCGTCAATTTTTATTTTCAATTTCGAGAATCTACGTTGTTGTGTAAGTACTACCGAAATTGATTTATGTAGTTAGATACTAGATAGTTATTGTTTGGTCAACTGTGACTAATAGTTTACGAGGTAATTACTAATTAATACTATTTCTTCACAAGTGCATAACGCTATACGGCAAGATACCGTTACTTTACCTTTATACAACAAGGTTTAATACGAAGGTTCAAGGTGGTTTCAAGGTAAATGTTCAAGATCAAGAACTCACTAACTAAGGCGTGTACTCTTGTACATCCATTTTTCTCCTTGCTATCGGCCAATTGGTTCGAAACTTACAAAGTTACACCGTCCTCGTTGAGGGCTTAACCCCGTTTACCCGTGGTGCTTTGCGACACAAGATGCGAGTGAAGGTTTTCCTGCACATGAGATGACACAACTCACATGTGTCACGTGTCGTCACCATATAGTACAAGTATTAGGATACATTGATTGTAGATGTCTCGTCCATCGTAACTTTTGATAAGAGCAGAATACAATACAACATATATCTCGATAATACACATCGAACAGATTTGCAATTCGCGAACAGAGAACTTTCGCTTGCCTATCTAATCTCAGTATAGCCCCACATGTGGTGACCTCAAATTGCAAATATTGCCCAGACCATGACATTTGAGCTTTAAAATACATCAGTTACAGTTGCAGCGAAGTCAATCGCAACGATGAGTTGGTGGTTATGAAGGTGAAAGCATCACATTACATTCATACCCAACCCATGATTAAAACCTGGAACGTACCAAATGGTGTACCAGATCAACGTATACACAACTACGGCAATATAAAGTGTCACTATAATGGTTATTTGACAAGTTAACACTTCATATACGAATTAATGAAGACCAACATATTGGCAATGTTTTTGTTTTTATGTCTGAGATGAGATGTATATGAGAATTTTAGTCTTGAAGTCGTAAAATGAGATCTTTATTTACCAAATATCTACGAAGCGGAACTGCATGCTGGTCTATTTTTGGTTGAAACTAGGACGTCCATCAATTTATGGAGTTGGACTATAGTTGAACGTAGGGTGGCTGTTAGGTTCTAGAAGTGGTTTCTCCCTTCATGTGGAATCCAAAAAAACGAAATTGTCTTCATTTTTTAGGAATTGGCTTACAATTTACTTTGGGTGCTTAAAACTGGTTGCAGTAGCCTACTTGATTGAAGAGACGTTATACTTACAAAGGCGTCCAAACAAACATGATGCCGCAATTAATCTAGATATTATAATTAAAGGGCGTTGAGAGGGAAGGGATGATAGTCTGATTGACGCTAATACGCGCGTTTGTTCTGCGCCTGTGCTTCCCTCACTCGGAATCTCTTCTTTTCCCACGGTCTCCCTTCAAGTAGACATAAGCTGCTCGGCACTGCGCGGTCATCTACTTGCAAAGAGAGCTGTGCTGGAATATTTCCGACGCGCAAGTAGTTGTCCGGTTGTTAACAGTCTCAGTCTCTCGCATTGCCCTGAGCTGAAGCACTGGGATCTATCTGTACTTGTACGCTGCACCCTGGATTGTCAACAACGCGCAGACACACTGGCTGAAGAACAACTCGTAACTGAAAGTGGGAGATGCTGTCATTATCAAAACTGTCACCCAGCTGATGCATTCAGGCTATATGATAGACTTTAACGCAGTGTACGTATCGCCGGTATATTTATGCTAAGTTCAAAACAGGCGTGGGAGCGCTCAGTTCAGGGTTTATATATTTTTAGTTGTATCGTATAACTGTTACAAACATCAGGTAAAAGTGCCCTTAAGTGTCCATTGTAACTTTTGAAGACATAATAATACAAGTTTGAAACTAAAATAAAAGGTAACTCAGCTACAGTGTTTTCCTTGTGGCACTCACGTAAAGTAGCACCGAACGTCAAAGACAAGGCTCTCATGCTCTTCGTGGAATCATTGGTAAACCTCACCTTACTTTAACCGAATTCTGGGTCGAATTTCAATTTTAACTCCAATTATCAGAGGATGGGAATATTAATCAGCTTCTTAAAATTCCTCTTTGTCACGAATTAATTAAAAGCGTTATTCAACCACTTCGTCACATTTAATTAAAACTTGCTAATGGAAATGTTTGAAATAAATAAGATAAAATATGTAATGTCTTTAACTGAGAGCAAAGCAATTTAAAACAATCAATCTTCACAGGGGAGCCATGAAAAAGTTTTGCGTGCCCTCTCGCAACTGTCATTGCAACTTTCAAATGTGTTATTATGTAATTAATCTTCAGCCGAAGTCTCCGGGTTCTTGAGGGAAATCATTTAAAGACAACTTCCAAAGTCTAATTAATTTTTCAAGCCCATAGAGCTCCGGGATTTAATTTATGTCTTTTCGAGCAGAAAAAATGTTTAGTTGGTGGGTAATTTATTGACTGGGATGGATGTCTTCCAGCAGTTTTTAAACTTGTACCTTTACTTTTATTCCCGTTCTATTTTCCTCGATCGCATTTCTTTGTCCTTTGAAGCTGTCTTGCACGCAACGTGTTGCTGGGCTCAAGGGCCCTCGGCCGTGAAGGACGATACAGGAGACAACGGTGCTGAAACAACTCAAACTGCCGTTATTTAAGAGTCTAATAATAGTTCCTACTCGCCTACATTCTGCCGTATTGTGTGTGCTGATGGAATGTTTGCAAATGACGTACGCAAGTGTAACTATTGATCCACTGAGACATGCTTTGCTGTCAGCATCGTATTAAGCTATAAGCTAAAGCAGCTTTTATTCTGTTTTATAAAAGCAGCCAGCGCAGAAAGGAATGGACAGATTGTGTATGATTACATTGTGATATATTACGTTGAATCGCTTTTGGTCGTGGGGGAAGGGTTGGTGGAGGGAGAAAAGGGAGAACAGGGAGAAATTGGATTACTCTATATAATCTTATTTTGGTATTACTATTCCTTGAATTGACCTTTTAAACTAAGGAAATCGTCAATTCGATTCTATTTTATTTCTTTTCGTTGAGTTTATTTTTTGTGTGAAACGACTTGAGTCAAAATTTTTGTGAATCACAACAAACACCAATTTAATATTTTGATAGTTACTCAAAACATGGGGTCACTGCTCTTCCCCTAACGTCAGCTTAATGTAGAGACCATTTCAGTTTGTTCGAATTGATTTTTGCGAACTTAAGTCCCTCGCTAAAATCCGCGAATTTATTGTTTAATACAATTTTCTCTCTAACCCCATCTCCCACAGTACCCCGATCTCTGTCTCTCTCGTTTTCTCTCTCACCCGTCCCCCTCTCGTTCCCTCATCCTCGCAACCCCAGTTCGTCTGTCCTTCCATATTTCCCTCTTTCTCTCTTGATATGACGTAAATCTCCATTTCACTCGTTTTCACTATTTCTTTCTCTTCTCTTCCCCAACTTTCAGATTCTTCTTTTAGTGGGTTCCATTTAGAAGGGAAAATCACTTAAAATACGTTTATTTTTATCGCCATCTCAATAACGTTTTACAGATAAACCGACCCATTGTCCTGGGTTTTGATGCGTTGTCTGGGTGTTGAAGTGCGGTACAGCTCATCCTGCAAGGCCACTTGCGTTGATGAACTGCTTTCCATCCATCCATTGCATCCATCCATCCATCCATCCATCCATCCATCCATCCATCCATCCATCCATCCATCCATCCATCCATCCATCCATCCATCCAGTCATCCATCATCCATCCATCCATCGATCCATCCATCCATCCATCCATCCATCCATCCATCCATTTATCCATTTATCCATCCATCCATCCATCCATCCATCCATCCATCCATCCATTCATCCATCCATCCATCCATCCATCCATCCATCCATCCATCCATCCATCCATCCATCCATCCATCCATCCATCCATCCATCCATCCATCCATCCATCCATTCATCCATCCATCCATCCATCCATCCATCCATCCATCCATCCATCCATCCATCCATCCATCCATCCATCCATCCATCCATCCATCCATCCATCCATCCATCCATCCATCTTTGCATTACAATTTGTTCACTCTTTCTATAAGGCTCTCCATCTCTCTCTAAAGTAATAATACTTGACAACAAAAGCAGATATCACTCGACTCCCCGTCAAAGTCGAGGAAATAGGAATTCCGCAGCTCGCAGCTCTTGCGGCTCTGCTGCTCCGTGCACAGCACACACATATTGCGTGTCATAAACCTGACGTGCTAAACTAACCCCGAAGACGGGAACGAGCGTTTTCATTAAACACAATTTTAAAAGATAAATGGTCTGATTTTAACTGTATACATAATCATGTTCACCCCTGCGATGCACTTTAGCCCGTACCTAACTGGATAATACCAATATGTAATCCGATAATTCTACTATTTTTATTGAGCATCCTAGTTGGTCAACTAGAAAATGAAATATCCACATTGAACCACGTAGATATTTCTAAAACCATCCCATTACTTGAGCAGTAATTAAAGTTTATTCGTGTGCACGGTTTTGAAAATTTGATCAAATAGGTCAGCTAGAAAATTAAACAGCTATACTGTGAAGTGATATCCATATTCGAGCTTGGAATAATCATGAACTACTCAAACTATGCCTCCTCCACGTACGACTTGGAACACGCGCACTGGTTACCGGGTTCATTTCTACGTCCAAATGCAGAAGGTTTAGGGTTCGATTCCCGTCTCGAACTGGGTCTTAAATTTATCTCTGAAAATGTATATTCATATTCGAGCTTGGAATAATCATGAACTACTCAAACTATGCATCCTCCTCGTACGACTTGGAACACGCGCACTGGTTACCGGGTTCATTTCTACGTCCAAATGCAGAAGGTTTAGGGTTCGATTCCCGTCTCGAACTGGGTCTTAAATTTATCTCTGAAAATGTATATTCATATTCGAGCTTGGAATAATCATGAACTACTCAAACTATGCCTCCTCCACGTACGACTTGGAACACGCGCACTGGTTACCGGGTTCATTTCTACGTCCAAATGCAGAAGGTTTAGGGTTCGATTCCCGTCTCGAACTGGGTCTTAAATTTATCTCTGAAAATGTACTTGATCTAAATATTACATGGAATATTATGTAGGGTGTGACTTTGCAGCTTTCGTAGCCATGAGGCTTTTATCCACCTAACTGAAAGCCAGTTCTTTAGGCTTAGTATCGAGTTATTGATTTATAGATCTCTAGAACTAACCGTAAGATAGTGTCGCATATTGCCTGTTTTGTGCTATTTCGTATGTGGTCACTACATTTATTTACGTTCACGATTCTACTGCGATGTTTGTAAATCCTTACAACTGTACTGCGTCTTGATTGTAATGTGACTGTCCACGTGTAAGTAAACTGTGTCACTTTATTGCCCATCACTGTATGATGTGTGGAATATTATTGTTCACGACTGTACTGTGCTCACATTGTATTGCTCTGCAGTATTTGAATGTTGACGACTGTACTGTGCCCACATTGTATTGTTCTGCAGTATTTGAATGTTCACGACTGTACTGTGCCATTTGAACGTACACGACTGTACTGTGCCCACATTGTATTGTTCTGCAGTATTTGAATGTTCACGACTGTACTGTGCCATTTGAACGTACACGACTGTACTGTGCTCACATTGTATTGTCCTGCAGTATTTGAATGTTCACGACTGTACTGTGCCATTTGAACGTACACGACTGTACTGTGCTCACATTGTATTGTCCTGCAGTATTTGAATGTTCACAACTGTACTGTGCCATCTGAACGTACACGACTGTACTGTGCTCACATTGTATTGTGCCAGTATTTGAATGTTCACAACTGTACTGTGCTCACATTGTATTGTGCTCTGCAGTATTTGAATGTTCACAACTGTACTGTGCCATTTGAACGTACACGACTGTACTGTGCTCACATTGTATTGTCCTGCAGTATTTGAATGTTCACAACTGTACTGTGCCATTTGAACGTACACGACTGTACTGTGCTCACATTGTATTGTGCCAGTATTTGAATGTTCACAACTGTACTGTGCTCACATTGTATTGTGCTCTGCAGTATTTGAATGTTCACAACTGTACTGTGCCATTTGAACGTACACGACTGTACTGTGTGGTACGTGAAGATCAATTTGTTTTCAAACGCGGTTGATATGTAAATACGTAATGGACGTTGTACGCGTGGGCCTACATGAAAGTAAATAAATATATTTATCAACGTTTCAGCGTTTTTATTACACATAATTAATGCATTCGTCTGAAGTTACTTGATTCATGCACGATCTATCAACTTTTATCACAAGCGCCATATTTACCAAGGATTATGGGAATATCGGTTTAGTGATGATCCTCGTCCCGTGCAAGATCTATGCAAACCAGCCCTAGACGGCGAATGAACGATCCGCCTTAAGAGGTTTACTGCCTGATTTACAAGCATCATCATTCTTCACCATCGTCGTCACGCTAGCAAAACACTTTCATTCGATCTTATTTTTTCTTTGTGTAGAGGAAATCAAAACCATCATTGTGTAATAGTTTTCGGAGTGAGGTAAGTGAAGACGTAATACCGCGCTCCATTGGCGTTTCTAGGTTTTGGAAGAGTTCCTACTACAGATTTCGACTCGCTCCGATGCACGGACCTATAATGCGCAAGTCACGTGCGTGAAACGACTATTTGGCCGCGACGAAACGTTGTTTGGTAATAACTGACAATGATCCTATCAGAGTAAGACAAACTGTTTTCGATAAGATGTTTTAGAGTGCATTGTCCGAACAATCACGTATCCTTTTGTCCGACATATAAGATATAAATATATTTTTATTGAATGCAGGTTCATGGTATAACAAAGCCCTTAGACATTATAAAAACAAACAGCGCAAAAGTAATGGCTAACCACGTCCGAGTACAATGGAAGGGGTATTCAACAGAACTGTTCTACTGTTACATGGTTGCAGTTGAACTCGAACTCGCATTACTTTTATACTATCGGCAATAACATTGATTGTGGCAGGGTTCTACCACTTCATCTTCAATGAGTATGTACGTATGGTACAGTTATATCACTTCGATTCACCTCATTGCGCGGTAAAGAACTCATGTAACGGTCGTTTATTTGAAGTTTAATCTTTGGTTATCAAAATTGATTAAGTTTTTTCCTATCAATCTTATAAAAACGTTTTACAGCTTCTGTGTTACATTTAATTCATCCAGATTCTTTATTGTTTTTCCTCTGTATTTTTTCATTAATCATCACCAACTTGTGTATCTTGTTGTATTTTATAAATGTGTTTTTTTAATTTTTATTTATGCACGTGGTGTTGTATTTTTCATAAATTAATATTTTTTGCTGGACAATTGGGCAATAAAGAAACTTTTAGGAGGAACTATAACAATTGTGTTTATATATATAATATATAACACTTTACTACACGTATTTCAATTAATGTTTTAAGTAACGATTTGTTAAGAGTTGTAAAGATACTTTTTCTCGCAGTAGGTCTACGAAACAAACATTTTTTTGACATCATGTTGAGAATATGTGATTCCGAAAAACAATCTATTCTAAGGACTCTATCGGTACCATCCAGCCTGTGTTGAATGTATTGAAAACGCTCATTAGACGCAAGGTATATATCTGATGCTAAAATAGTAAGGCAACTCTGCCACAACTTTCAAAGATAGTGTCATAAGTAAATGGTGATGTATGATAATGTGGGTTATTAATATACTTTATCAAAGCCCATTAACTCCGTACAGCTAGCTATATTCTAGAACGATAAAGAACTGAGTTATTGCAAATTGATATCAGATGCGAATCGAAACTCCAATTTCTATTCACCAGGTCGCTTCACTTCACCCCCCTCCAATGTAGATCGCGCTTGACTTTGAAATGCATGCTTTATATGCGTTGTATGTCAGGAATTAGTGACGGTTCGTGACTCGGTGTAACAATGCGTCTCGGTCAGTATTCCTACGTACTATGTGTGAAACAGTTAAAACTGCCGTCTTGTGCGTGCGTGGCTAGTGGGTGTGGCTGGTTTTGAATTTCGTTGGTTTTTATGTTGTGTGTCCAACGAGTTGTAACATTTATGTTTTAATTGTGTTGTTTACCTTGGTTAAAAAGCTTCATCGTGATACATCGGTATAGCTGTCTATGGGTCTGTTAGAACACAACTTGTGGAGTTGGATTCGTGTGGGGATCTCCTCGAGCATAAATGGTTCTTGTCATCTCTACTCATCTATGGTTCCATTTCCTTCGTCGGGCGGGGGACAATTTCTTAAACACGGGAATAGATATGGCAGCTTTATTTAAATGCACATGTCATCTTTCGGGAATATGTCACAATAGCTTCCCCTGACTTGACAACATACATACTGTCTCAGATTTAGAAACATCTGGGAAGACTGGATCAGCCGAATGAAGTGAATGGCTCCGAGTGGGAACTGGTGCGCACAGAGGAGGAAACTACTTTTATGATCCTTCTTATCCTTTATCCTTTTCATATACTGTTCTTTTTTTTATACATACATTCTTGTGACAACTCTCATAACGTCAGAGGTTGAACCGGGAGGTTAGTACACTCAAGTCTCCTGTGTATTCGTGTTTATAACCAGCGTAGTTTATTTCCTGTCTTGATTTTTGATCCTGCCGGAATACCTGCTTTAGAGTGCGCAATTGTCTTTACTGTGTGCTCCGCTTTAGGTGACTAACTAGGTACATGAGAAAATATTCCCTTTTCTTATAATGTCTATTTTGGTGCATTAGTATAATTATATATGTACTAGGAAAAAATTACAAAAGCCGCGCTACGCAATTCGTGTGTTCATTACATAACATTCCATATCATCTAAATTTTTAAACATCAACACTGAAATCTGCGAATGTAGTTCATAACTACCATTATGTGTGGTGTACGCATGGAACATTTACTTGATATCATAGATCATTTACTCGTGTGTAGCTGTAATTGGTTCTGAGCGTAATAGCTCATCACGATCATCCAAATTGAATTTGTGTCTGTATAGACCTATTCCCGTTAGTTACAAGGAAACTCAAGTACTGATACAGCTGCAGGTGCAGGGGTTATACGGAGCAAGTTGTTTTCTTCTAATCCGTTCATGTATTTCATTATGTTCAACGCTACAGCAGTAAATTAAATACCATGAATGCTATAAAGAGAACGGATTCTTAAGAGAACAAACAATTTATTGTCTGCTGTCCAATGTACATTGCCCACCCAATTAGGTCACCCAATGTAACATTGGGTGACCACAAGGATGCAGCATACCAGCATACTATAAATACAATTCGAAAAATCCATAATACCTACACAAAATTTGAAGTTATTGTTGTTATAGAGTAGAGGCAAATACACAAACCAAATGTGATATCCACATCCTTACAAGTAGTACATAATTCTAATAGTGATTGGGAAGCAGTGGTAACCGTGTAATGTGCGGACAGTGCGGAGTTGCGCAGGTTCGTTGGTCAGCGTTGAGGCATAGAAACACTCGACTCTGTTGAGCATGTGAGCTATGTGAATAAGGTGTGGACTGAATTTATAATAAGAATCGTATAACTTAGACTAGTATGTTTACGACATGCTGACCCAGTAAAAACATATTAAAGATGCTCCGGCATCAAATAGGTATTTGTTTGTAATTCGTTTGAATTAATTGCCTGAAGTAGAAAGCGGCAATGGATGATTTTATAAATCAAATTGTTCGCGTTTCCTTTCTTCGGACAAATTGGTGAATTTTCATAGCATATACACCACACGTGCTATACACATAAATGTTTTAAAACATCAGATCACATTTTAGTTTACAGGCAGCACAAGTACACATTTGAGGTTTTACACGTATGACGTTTTTCTTATACGTGTAGATAGATATATTTCACTTGCTGTATATGATTTGTTAGTTTCACTTTGTGAAGTCGAGTACATTTTTCCATTGTCCTCTGTAACCATAGTTCTATTTACTGTCATCCTTGGTAAATCAGTTTTATTACCGAATAGAATAGACATTAAATAAATAAATGAAATGAACACATTTCTTTAGTCTGCGTTACATGTTCATCCAGTCTAGGACTTCTGGTCATTGTATGTACTGTTTGTATTTCTGGTCACTAAGCAATTGGTTTCTTGAATCACTTTACGGTCTGAGCAAAAGGGTTACAGTCCTAGACTTAGCCACCCTCTCACCCAGGCGAACGCAAGCTATCTGTGCTGCATTTCTTGTGTCTAGTCCTATAGGTCGTTTCATTCTTATTTTCAATCTAACCTCTTCACAATCATATGAAATACTGTACGAGGGAGAAGGAAGACACGTTTGTCGAACTGGTAAAACAAGGACGAAGCATGAAATATGGAAGTGTTTCCCTTTATTTAAGGGTGAATGGAGGGTAAAGGAGAATCATGTTAAGGAATGCAATAAGGAGGGAAATAGCAATATAAGTTTACGGCACACATTGTTCTTCTTTTCAGAATATAGAAATTTTGTAAGGGAAACTTAAACTACGCGAAATTTCGTTGTACACCTGGCTCGAAAATACGAGAAACTTTCTCAGTCATGTTGGTACTAGAATACTGTGCCGATATAAACGCAAAAACGAACAAGAAATACAAAAAATAAGTGTATGGTCACTGAAGAAATGTATGGATTGTTGAAACCCTAGTTGTAGATGTGCCGATACGAACTGTGGAAGTTTGAATGGTATATTATAAAAAAATGGTACGTACGAATGTTGAGTAGGCAAAGCAAACATTAATGCTTGGCCGACAGTATTGTGGGGAAGCTTCTCATAGACGTTGCGACTACCTCAACAGGGAAGAATAGAGGTGTTATTTGTTGTATTAATAGGACCGTTCCGTCGCGTGTAGCACGTTTTCACGCGACTTTCCGGTGCGCGTTTTGTCCGAGTTTTCGGGACATTGACAAACAGAATCTGTCAGCAGTTCAGTCAGTCAGTCCTCATCATGGCGTCGACAAATATCGATACAAAATATCCCAGCACTTACTTTCAACATGCGTCCTGTTCGTCCTGCGTCTAAAAACAGTTTTGACACAATTATTCATGCCGGACTCGTCGGAAAGAACGGACAAGACGTTTATGCATTCTGAGAACGGGACCACGACCATTTGATTTCATGGTTTTGACCGAGACGCTGCTAACACATTTGACATTTGGTGGACTGCACGCATTGCTATGTTGTTCAGATCCGGTGCGTTCTAAGCGTAGAAATATTGTATTTCCGATAGTTAATTACAATTTTTATATAAGTGTGCATTGCATTGTTTCTACACACTTTCCTTATTCGGTGTATCATTCATAATAACTTATTACTGCTTTATTTCTATGAAACACTGTATAGTTTAAATTGTTGGCTCTAAATTCAGAGGCTCAAGTATGATTTCCTTCTATCGGAACCCACGACTAAGCCACGACGTCTACCACAGTCCGCCACACTGGGACCATAACAGCCACAAGAATGCAGGCTCGGTACCCCGCAGTGTGTTAGTGGAGACAGTGATGGGGTTAATCCATGATGTGACAGCCGAACTCAGTCAGAGCAAGTTGGCAACACAGCGTTGTTACACTTCGTCAACACTAACCTACCCCAACCTAACTGACCTGACCTTATCACCTTAACAACCGTGCCGAGCGACTCGACGTTGCCAAATGTCTTTGGATATTGGCCGACAGCTTTTAGCGTGATTGCCTGTGGCGTGGCCCATGTTAGATGCCATCTTTATCTCGAATAAAGGGTTTACGTCATATAACCCTGTTGCTGAGAACGTTGTTGAAATAATAAAAATATTACAAAATAATGCGTTGTTGCATAATTCGAACTAAGAACACGTGCTTTTCACTTGTCGACAATAATCATTGTCGAGTAGTTACTTGCTAAGTTTGCAAGTTCTTACATGCTCGACATTAAAACTATCTTCTAACTTCAAACTTAACATCGTATTTTATTTTTACAAACAGTATTCTGTATGAAGAGTTCATGGCATTTATCACTTAGGTAATTAGCTAATTAATAAATTAGTTTATGATTGCAAGCAGTCACTCGGCTAATTAAGTTGCACAGTTTTACATCCACTCCTTTAGTAATTTCATCGTGACATTACTGACACATAATTCATCTAACTTTATGCAACTAGATTAGTTCGGACCTTGAAAGCGTTGCAGTAAGTTGTTTCAAGCTTAACCCATTTTATTCACACAATGATTGTATGTTTGTAAATACAAGTTGATTATTCTCCTCTACTGTCGAAACAAGTGTTTATTTTGTAACTCTCTGTCAATTAAGTATTAGTTGTTTTACCACGAGTACCTATAAATTGTGTTAAGGTGTTGTGTCTAAGTTTTAAACCGACTAGATCCATGGCAACCCTACATTAGTTGAGTTGCGATCAACTGCGCACATGTCCTCACAGATAACTATCTCCCTACTCTCGTGACCCGGCACCTCCACCAAGCCCCGTAGATTGCGCTGATTTGCGATAATGTGCGCATATCCGGAATTTATGTTTATATCTACCCCAACCCAATTGGTATTCTTTGAAAAATATACCTTTATACATCATTTTCTCTCCTTTTCCTTCCGGTGTCTTGGCAAGCAGTTTAAACTAGGCACGCATATTCTTCGCCACAGATGGTTTTCATTTACAATTTATTTACAAAATAATAGAACAGTTATTCGGGTCTATGGCAGTTATTGATTTAGGTATTAAACATATATTAACATTGTGTGTAGGCGATGACAAGTTTTCAAACCGTGTAAGCGTTAGCGTATAGTCAGGCCTTTATCAAGTATTGTAGGTGATACACAGTAAGGCTAAGATACACGTGATATTTCTAGACGGGCGTTAGGGTTCCATATTCACTCTTTCCTGCTTTGGCGGAGTGGTCTGCTCACTTTTAAGTCGTTCCTGTGTTAATCCTCTTTACTATAAATATTTCCCATCATATTTAAAGCAGTGGAGATGTGTTTGGTACACTTTTCAGTAACAGAATTAATTAATTAAAATGTTTGTATGAATACAATTGCTTTAGGATGAAATGTCAGTTCACATGGTGTGCCCCTCTGCAGGTGTTGAGGTAATAAGTCGAGTACTTGGAGAGCGGGAAAGAAATGTCCATGAGTTTGTTCAAGGACCTAATTGCAGCATTCGCTTAATGTCTGCACGAGGGTCGAGGAACATCTTCAGTCAGCGGTTATCGGTGACAGTAGTCGAACCCACAACCTCAATCATTGGAGTCTCATGAGGTGTCACGAATAATCAAGATAATCTTTACTTTCTTTGTTTCTACACAAATCATTTTGCTTGTACAATTTCATTCTTTTTTAAATTTATTTGCCATATTATTATCATTTTCCTCACAAGTTCATTTAGCTGACATAATGAACACTTGACAGGGAGTAACAACACATACTTGAGTCAATAATGTCTAGCTGTCTCCGCGAACAAAATATATTAATATAGTTTCCTTTAAATCATAATATTATTCTTGAATACTTGGAGATAATTTGTTCTTACTACGAAATGTAATAACCATTAGCGTTCACATCATCTCATGACCCATATTTGTTGTGGAACTTAAGCTCAGTAATGGAACTCATTATTTACGTAGGCTATTCCGGGAGAGAGAGAGACAGAGAGAAAAGGAGAGAGCAAGACAGACAAAAAGAGAAATCAAAGGGCATGTATGCAAATTAACACGTTAAAAAATAGCCTTTAAATATAAATAAATAAAAAATGGCCTAGTATGTCTTTATTCTAGAAAATTCGGGAATGTGCCATGCCGTGGTCTATTAGGTGTCCGTCTACTAAACCATGACTCCCGAGGCCCAGGTTCGAATCCTGGCTTGGGCATGGATGTCATGTGCCATTCTTTTCAATCTCATGTGTAATCACCCAACATCGTCTCGATTATTATCGTTGCCAAAATGTGTGAGATGTAATTAACCCCCATATATCATGATCACGAACAGCGAATATGCATTTTTAGTAACAGGCATCTGCCATCCCACTGCAAGCACTAACGCTATTTTATTTCTGTTAGCGATACAAGTTTGAAATTTGTTTACACATGATTGCCCAGAATAAGCATTCTCGGAATGTTCTGAGTCAGTGCAGTTATCAGATACGTAATGATCTAGAGCTATAGTTTGTGGTTTCTTGCACTTTCCTATTTTTTCTTCGTTCTGTTCATTTTACGCATTGTAATAATAAATTCCATTGTTACTTGATATTTATTTTCATGACACCGGAAACTACAGTTCAAGTCTTACAATGTCGGAACTTCTAAACAAGAAATTGAGGCATCAGCCGCTGAGGGTTGAATCTGGCTTTGATACAAGAACTTCAATAATCATAAACATGTCACTTACTTACATAAAGACATATGATAATTTATAAACGTAAGTCCCATTTGGTTTCAGACGCATCAACTATAAAATAAATCTCATGAGCGGGCATACACTATAATAGCAATGCGCACCTAGTCGTTGTGAAAGTATAGTAGCCCTACAGCTATCTGCTGTGCATGCATGGAATGGATATCATCTTCGCACATCCACATACGCATAGCGTGATCGTGTTTCTAAATTGCCTCTTCTTGGTACCTGAAGATATAGAACATTTCGCATGTGGGTTAGTTATTTCATTGTTTTTGTGCTGTAATGTTTACCGAACATGTACAAATACATACATTGCCCTTTTCTTTCTATTAACTCCCCCCCCCCCTTGTAACAACAACATTTGTATTTATAATAATAACTGAACCTCTATTTTGATCAGACACAATCTAACGATGTGTTAAACAATATAATGAAGTGTTGTATTTAGATTTGCTTAACGAATGGTACTTATACGTCGTTCGTGGTTGCATTTCTATTTGGAGGACACTTCAAACACTGGAATAATAGCAATATATTAATTTATTAATAACGCATCTTTGTTGTTTCCTGTGTTTTCAGTATGAGCATTAATTTTACATTTCTGCTCTTTTTAATGTAATTTGTATTTTGTCTTCGCACGTAATTCAAGTTTACAAAATATGTATATGTAATAAGATAGAAAGAAAGTCAAATTATTTCATTCTTTCGACAGTGACATAATAATAATATATATATATTTTTTTTTTCATCTCTAAGGTTTTCACCTTGGCACTTTACATTGTTAGCTGTATTTCTTGTTTGCTTTCTTAGTTTTTAAAACGGTGTCATAACTGTTCAAATCAAACGTAAAAAAAAAAAAAAAATGCCAACCCGGTGAAATGTCTCGTTCATCATTTCATTTCTCTGATTATATTTCCCCACTTCAGGCTCTCGGAATTCCTGAACAATTAAATATTATATGCATACGGCTTCTAATCAATTAGAAAATTAATGTTATTGTAATCTAATTTTTCATAATTTTGAATCCAATTTGTACCGAGTTATTATTGGTTATAGCTGTTAATTCCTAATGTTATTGGATTTATAATTTGTTATTGTGGATATGTAGTGTTATGTATGAAATGAGACGATGGTATAATGTGATGTACATTTTGATGTACTAAATCCCCAATATCTTCCCTTCTTTGAGATTTTTGTTCGAGTTATGAACCGTTCAGGAAACACGTCTCTTCCCCTCGTCTCCCCTTCCCTCCCCTCTCCCCTCCGAGGCGTTGCAACAGATCTCAGCAGTCATCAAAGATGGGTGTGATAATATGTTCTAATAATTGATAAATATCTCCACACCGAATGAAACTCTGATCAATTTCGGGGGCGATTTTTATTTTTTTACTTGCGATATTTTTATACTCGGCTTGTCTTCATTAACATTACTGAGGGTACTTTGGACAGTTGAACAGATTGCGTGTGTTCGTATTGTACTAGCTCCCCTTCTATAAAGCCATATAGGTATGGGTAGAATTATGTATGTGCTTGTACATGTCTTATGGTTGCATGGTTCCCTGATGAAGTCAGTCCCAATATTCGCAAGTTGTTGGTTAAATTCATGACATTGTATCTCAGCCTTGAGATAGCGTTCTGACAAGGCAACAGCTTGCATTTGTATGAATAATTCGAAACAATGATCTTTGCTCAACATCCATCACCTTTGCTCGGGGTAGGCAGCAATCCATTAGAAGATAATAACATTGTAAGGCGGGCTGGGGTGAAACTCCATATTTCGGCGATTATTCTAAAAACAGTTACGTTGGAGCTGCGCTATAGCTCGCTCTGCATTCCTTTCCTGTTTAACGAGCTGTTATTATTACACAAAATGGGCTGCAATGTAAATTACTGGGATGGAATTTATTGCTCATCATTTTTTTTTTTTTTACATTTCGATGTGCTGGGAATGTTTTTTTTGTGATACGTTGGACTAAGCGTATATATTCACGAAACACTTTTTAAACATTTGAATTATGAGTCGGGAAAAAATTAAAATGAATGGGGTTGTCCCGTTGTATCAGAGATATTTTAGATTTTAATTTAAAGACATACATTTTTCATACGTGGAATATTGCGTAATCTAAAATTCTTGTTCTTTTTGCTGAAACACGGCTAACAACATTACAGGCCCTGACAGATAGACGGCTGACACATTCGCGCACACACACACACTCGCTATTGAACGAAATTTGAAATCTAAATCTCATTCTCTTGGCATGCTGGAAAATCCATTCCGTTTTAACTCGTCGTCCAAATTGAATGTTTTGTAGTGCTGGGGGTGGGGAGGGCGGGAGGGTGAGGAAAAAGTGCTCTTGATAAGCGTGATTTAGCAGCCCCGGGGATATTGATTTTTACTACCCTCCACCTTCCCTTAAACCCCCTCAGTTTTATATGTCTGTTTTCTTACTGTAATAGCTGGGGCCGATGCGCGCGCCATATTGGATTGTAAGGGGAGGGTGGGGGAAGGAAAAGATGGCTTCCATTGGTGGTGTTTGGTGGGAGAGAACCCACATTAATTTAAATACCAGCGGTGATAAAGTACAATTAATAATAGAAGCTTAATCTAAGATGTATGGTATGACCTCTGTTCTACCGTCGTTGATGTCTATTGACTACATCAGCACAAGGGGATGTTGTGAGGTTTCCTGGCCAACAAATGAACGTGAAATCTAATTGCTACAACGATGACGTCACGATCAAGAGAATTTCCTCGTGTTCAATATGGCGAAATAATGGATCCAAAGATTGGCATCGTGTGGATGTCGTTGCCCTCGTGGGGCTCAATCATCTATTGGCATAGTCGACCCAGTTCGGCTCGCTCGATATCGTTGAACGACGAGGCTCGGCGGTCGCGTGCCGAGTAGCCACGTGGTCACCACGTGGTCGGCACGTGGTCAGCTGCTTGGCGAGCTGCGCGGAGGCAGCCACGTCTTCGCGACAGTTAGACCACTTACGTGCCGACCCGTCCGCTGGGATGTCAACGTACCTCAGCCACCGATACACATGGCTTCGTACTGGGGCAGCCTCACTGACACGACACCAGGGCAGCAGTTGATACGTGCTGGACCCGTCCGCTGGGATGTCGGCGTACCTCAGCCACCGCTACACATGGCTTCGTACTGGGGCAGCCTTACTGACACGACACCAGGGCAGCAGTTGATACGTGCTGGGCCCGTCCGCTGGGATGTCGGCGTACCTCAGCCACCGCTACACATGGCTTCGTACTGGGGCAGCCTTACTGACACGACACCAGGGCAGCAGTTGATACGTGCTGGACCCGTCCGCCGGGATGTCGGCGTACCTCAGCCACCGATACACATGGCTTCGTACTCGGTCAGCCTTACTGACACGACACCAGGGCAGCAGTTGATACGTGCTGGACCAGTCCGCTGGGATGTCGGCGTACCTCAGCCACCGATACACATGGCTTCGTACTGGGGCAGCCTTACTGACACGACACCAGGGCAGCAGTTGATACGTGCTGGACCCGTCCGCTGGGATGTCGGCGTACCTCAGCCACCGATACACATGGCTTCGTACTCGGGCAGCCTTACTGACACGACACCAGGGCAGCAGTTGATACGTGCTGGACCCGTCCGCTGGGATGTCGGCGTACCTCAGCCACCGATACACATGGCTTCGTACTGGGGCAGCCTTACTGACACGACACCAGGGCAGCAGTTGATACGTGCTGGACCCGTCCGCTGGGATGTCGGCGTACCTCAGCCACCGATACACATGGCTTCGTACTGGGGCAGCCTTACTGACACGACACCAGGGCAGCAGTTGATACGTGCAGGACCCGTCCGCTGGGATGTCGGCGTACCTCAGCCACCGATACACATGGCTTCGTACTGGGGCAGCCTTACTGACACGACACCAGGGCAGCAGTTGATACGTGCTGGACCCGTCCGCTGGGATGTCGGCGTACCTCAGCCACCGATACACATGGCTTCGTACTCGGGCAGCCTTACTGACACGACACCAGGGCAGCAGTTGATACGTGCTGGACCCGTCCGCTGGGATGTCGGCGTACCTCAGCCACCGATACACATGGCTTCGTACTGGGGCAGCCTTACTGACACGACACCAGGGCAGCAGTTGATACGTGCTGGACCCGTCCGCTGGGATGTCGGCGTACCTCAGCCACCGATACACATGGCTTCGTACTCGGGCAGCCTTACTGACACGACACCAGGGCAGCAGTTGATACGTGCTGGACCCGTCCGCTGGGATGTCGGCGTACCTCAGCCACCGATACACATGGCTTCGTACTGGGGCAGCCTCACTGACACGACACCAGGGCAGCAGTTGATACGTGCTGGACCCGTCCGCTGGGATGTCGGCGTACCTCAGCCACCGATACACATGGCTTCGTACTGGGGCAGCCTTACTGACACGACACCAGGGCAGCAGTTGATACGTGCTGGGATGTCGGCGTACCTCAGCCACCGATACACATGGCTTCGTACTGGGGCAGCCTTACTGACACGACACCAGGGCAGCAGTTGATACGTGCTGGACCCGTCCGCTGGGATGTCGGCGTACCTCAGCCACCGATACACATGGCTTCGTACTGGGGCAGCCTTACTGACACGACACCAGGGCAGCAGTTGATACGTGCTGGGCCCGTCCGCTGGGATGTCGGCGTACCTCAGCCACCGATACACATGGCTTCGTACTGGGGCAGCCTTACTGACACGACACCTGGGCAGCAGTTGATACGTGCTGGACCAGTCCGCTGGGATGTCGGCGTACCTCAGCCACCGATACACATGGCTTCGTACTCGGTCAGCCTTACTGACACGACACCAGGGCAGCAGTTGATATGTGCTGGGATGTCAGCGTACCTCAGCCACCGATACACATGGCTTCGTACTGGGGCAGCCTTACTGACACGACACCAGGGCAGCAGGTGATACGTGCTGGACCCGTCCGCTGGGATGTCGGCGTACCTCAGCCACCGATACACATGGCTTCGTACTCGGGCAGCCTTACTGACACGACACCAGGGCAGCAGTTGATACGTGCTGGGATGTAGGCGTACCTCAGCCACCGATACACATGGCTTCGTACTGGGGCAGCCTTACTGACACGACACCAGGGCAGCAGTTGATACGTGCTGGGATGTCGGCGTACCTCAGCCACCGATACACATGGCTTCGTACTGGGGCAGCCTTACTGACACGACACCAGGGCAGCAGTTGATACGTGCTGGGATGTCGGCGTACCTCAGCCACCGATACACATGGCTTCGTACTGGGGCAGCCTTACTGACACGACACCAGGGCAGCAGTTGATACGTGCTGGACCCGTCCGCTGGGATGTCGGCGTACCTCAGCCACCGATACACATGGCTTCGTACTGGGGCAGCCTTACTGACACGACACCAGGGCAGCAGTTGATACGTGCTGGACCCGTCCGCTGGGATGTCGGCGTACCTCAGCCACCGATACACATGGCTTCGTACTCGGGCAGCCTTACTGACACGACACCAGGGCAGCAGTTGATACGTGCTGGACCCGTCCGCTGGGATGTCGGCGTACCTCAGCCACCGATACACATGGCTTCGTACTGGGGCAGCCTTACTGACACGACACCAGGGCAGCAGTTGATACGTGCTGGACCCGTCCGCTGGGATGTCGGCGTACCTCAGCCACCGATACACATGGCTTCGTACTGGGGCAGCCTTACTGACACGACACCAGGGCAGCAGTTGATACGGACCCCGCTGGGATGTCGGCGTACCTCAGCCACCGATACACATGGCTTCGTACTGGGGCAGCCTTACTGACACGACACCAGGGCAGCAGTTGATACGTGCAGGACCCGTCCGCTGGGATGTCGGCGTACCTCAGCCACCGATACACATGGCTTCGTACTGGGGCAGCCTTACTGACACGACACCAGGGCAGCAGTTGATACGTGCTGGACCCGTCCGCTGGGATGTCGGCGTACCTCAGCCACCGATACACATGGCTTCGTACTGGGGCAGCCTTACTGACACGACACCAGGGCAGCAGTTGATACGTGCTGGACCCGTCCGCTGGGATGTCGGCGCACCTCAGCCACCGATACACATGGCTTCGTACTCGGGCAGCCTTACTGACACGACACCAGGGCAGCAGTTGATACGTGCTGGACCCGTCCGCTGGGATGTCGGCGTACCTCAGCCACCGATACACATGGCTTCGTACTGGGGCAGCCTTACTGACACGACACCAGGGCAGCAGTTGATACGTGCTGGACCCGTCCGCTGGGATGTCGGCGTACCTCAGCCACCGATACACATGGCTTCGTACTGGGGCAGCCTTACTGACACGACACCAGGGCAGCAGTTGATACGGACCCCGCTGGGATGTCGGCGTACCTCAGCCACCGATACACATGGCTTCGTACTGGGGCAGCCTTACTGACACGACACCAGGGCAGCAGTTGATACGTGCTGGACCCGTCCGCTGGGATGTCGGCGTACCTCAGCCACCGATACACATGGCTTCGTACTGGGGCAGCCTTACTGACACGACACCAGGGCAGCAGTTGATACGTGCTGGACCCGTCCGCTGGGATGTCGGCGCACCTCAGCCACCGATACACATGGCTTCGTACTCGGGCAGCCTTACTGACACGACACCAGGGCAGCAGTTGATACGTGCTGGACCCGTCCGCTGGGATGTCGGCGTACCTCAGCCACCGATACACATGGCTTCGTACTGGGGCAGCCTTACTGACACGACACCAGGGCAGCAGTTGATACGTGCTGGACCCGTCCGCTGGGATGTCGGCGTACCTCAGCCACCGATACACATGGCTTCGTACTCGGGCAGCCTTACTGACACGACACCAGGGCAGCAGTTGATACGTGCTGGACTTGTCCGCTGGGATGTCGGCGTGTACCTCAGCCACCGATACACATGGCTTCGTACTGGGGCCTTACTGACACGACACCAGGGCAGCAGTTGATACGTGCTGGACCCGTCCGCTGGGATGTCGGCGTGTACCTCAGCCACCGATACACATGGCTTCGTACTGGGGCCTTACTGACACGACACCAGGGCAGCAGTTGATACGTGCTGGACTTGTCCGCTGGGATGTCGGCGTGTACCTCAGCCACCGATACACATGGCTTCGTACTGGGGCCTTACTGACACGACACCAGGGCAGCAGTTGATACGTGCTGGACCCGTCCGCTGGGATGTCGGCGTACCTAAGCCACCGATACACATGGCTTCGTACTGGGGCAGCCTTACTGACACGACACCAGGGCAGCAGTTTATACGTGCTGGACCCGTCCGCTGGGATGTCGGCGTACCTCAGCCACCGATACACATGGCTTCGTACTGGGGCAGCCTCACTGACACGACACCAGGGCAGCAGTTGATACGTGCTGGACCCGTCCGCTGGGATGTCGGCGTACCTCAGTCACCGATACACATGGCTTCGTACTCGGGCAGCCTTACTGACACGACACCAGGGCAGCAGTTGATACGTGCAGGACCCGTCCGCTGGGATGTCGGCGTACCTCAGCCACCGATACACATGGCTTCGTACTCGGGCAGCCTTACTGACACGACACCAGGGCAGCAGTTGATACGTGCTGGACCCGTCCGCTGGGATGTCGGCGTACCTCAGCCACCGATACACATGGCTTCGTACTGGGGCAGCCTTACTGACACGACACCAGGGCAGCAGTTGATACGTGCTGGACCCGTCCGCTGGGATGTCGGCGTACCTCAGCCACCGATACACATGGCTTCGTACTGGGGCAGCCTTACTGACACGACACCAGGGCAGCAGTTGATACGTGCTGGACCCGTCCGCTGGGATGTCGGCGTACCTCAGCCACCGATACACATGGCTTCGTACTGGGGCAGCCTTACTGACACGACACCAGGGCAGCAGTTGATACGTGCTGGACCCGTCCGCTGGGATGTCGGCGTACCTCAGCCACCGATACACATGGCTTCGTACTCGGGCAGCCTTACTGACACGACACCAGGGCAGCAGTTGATACGTGCTGACCCGCTGGGATGTCGGCGTACCTCAGCAACCGATACACATGGCTTCGTACTCGGGCAGCCTTACTGACACGACACCAGGGCAGCAGTTGATACGTGCTGGACCCGTCCGCTGGGATGTCGGCGTACCTCAGCCACCGATACACATGGCTTCGTACTGGGGCAGCCTTACTGACACGACACCAGGGCAGCAGTTGATACGTGCTGGACCCGTCCGCTGGGATGTCGGCGTACCTCAGCCACCGATACACATGGCTTCGTACTCGGGCAGCCTTACTGACACGACACCAGGGCAGCAGTTGATACGTGCTGGACTTGTCCGCTGGGATGTCGGCGTGTACCTCAGCCACCGATACACATGGCTTCGTACTGGGGCAGCCTTACTGACACGACACCAGGGCAGCAGTTGATATGCAGGACCCGTCCGCTGGGATGTCGGCGTACCTCAGCCACCGATACACATGGCTTCGTACTCGGGCAGCCGTACTGACACGACACCAGGGCAGCAGTTGATACGTGCTGGACCCGTCCGCTGGGATGTCGGCGTACCTCAGCCACCGATACACATAGCTTCGTACTAGGGCAGCCTTACTGACACGACACCAGGGCAGCAGTTGATACGTGCTGGACCCGTCCGCTGGGATGTCGGCGTACCTCAGCCACCGATACACATGGCTTCGTACTAGGGCAGCCTTACTGACACGACACCAGGGCAGCAGTTGATACGTGCTGGGATGTCGGCGTACCTCAGCCACCGATACACATAGCTTCGTACTGGGGCAGCCTTACTGACACGACACCAGGGCAGCAGTTGATACGTGCTGGACCCGTCCGCTGGGATGTCGGCGTACCTCAGCCACCGATACACATGGCTTCGTACTCGGGCAGCCGTACTGACACGACACCAGGGCAGCAGTTGATACGTGCTGGACCCGTCCGCTGGGATGTCGGCGTACCTCAGCCACCGATACACATGGCTTCGTACTAGGGCAGCCTTACTGACACGACACCAGGGCAGCAGTTGATACGTGCTGGACCCGTCCGCTGGGATGTCGGCGTACCTCAGCCACCGATACACATGGCTTCGTACTAGGGCAGCCTTACTGACACGACACCAGGGCAGCAGTTGATACGTGCTGGACCCGTCCGCTGGGATGTCGGCGTACCTCAGCCACCGATACACATGGCTTCGTACTGGGGCAGCCTTACTGACACGACACCAGGGCAGCAGTTGATACGTGCTGGACCCGTCCGCTGGGATGTCGGCGTACCTCAGCCACCGATACACATGGCTTCGTACTCGGGCAGCCTTACTGACACGACACCAGGGCAGCAGTTGATACGTGCTGGGATGTCGGCGTACCTCAGCCACCGATACACATGGCTTCGTACTCGGGCAGCCTTACTGACACGACACCAGGGCAGCAGTTGATACGTGCTGGACCCGTCCGCTGGGATGTCGGCGTACCTCAGCCACCGATACACATGGCTTCGTACTAGGGCAGCCTTACTGACACGACACCAGGGCAGCAGTTGATACGTGCTGGACCCGTCCGCTGGGATGTCGGCGTACCTCAGCCACCGATACACATGGCTTCGTACTGGGGCAGCCTTACTGACACGACACCAGGGCAGCAGTTGATACGTACCTCAGCCACCGATACACATGGCTTCGTACTCGGGCAGCCTTACTGACACGACACCAGGGCAGCAGTTGATACGTACCTCAGCCACCGATACACATGGCTTCGTACTCGGGCAGCCGTACTGACACGACACCAGGGCAGCAGTTGATACGTGCTGGACCCGTCCGCTGGGATGTCGGCGTACCTCAGCCACCGATATACATGGCTTCGTACTGGGGCAGCCTTACTGACACGACACCAGGGCAGCAGTTGATACGGACCCCGCTGGGATGTCGGCGTACCTCAGCCACCGATACACATGGCTTCGTACTGGGGCAGCCTTACTGACACGACACCAGGGCAGCAGTTGATACGTGCTGGACCCGTCCGCTGGGATGTCGGCGTACCTCAGCCACCGATACACATGGCTTCGTACTGGGGCAGCCTCACTGACACGACACCAGGGCAGCAGTTGATACGTGCTGACCCGCTGGGATGTCGGCGTACCTCAGCCACCGATACACATGGCTTCGTACTGGGGCAGCCTTACTGACACGACACCAGGGCAGCAGTTGATACGTGCTGGACCCGTCCGCTGGGATGTCGGCGTACCTCAGCCACCGACACATGGCTTCGTACTGGGGCAGCCTTACTGACACGACACCAGGGCAGCAGTTGATACGTGCTGGGATGTCGGCGTACCTCAGCCACCGATACACATGGCTTCGTACTGGGGCAGCCTTACTGACACGACACCAGGGCAGCAGTTGATACGTGCTGGACCCGTCCGCTGGGATGTCGGCGTACCTCAGCCACCGATACACATGGCTTCGTACTGGGGCAGCCTTACTGACACGACACCAGGGCAGCAGTTGATACGTGCTGGACCCGTCCGCTGGGATGTCGGCGTACCTCAGCCACCGATATACATGGCTTCGTACTGGGGCAGCCTTACTGACACGACACCAGGGCAGCAGTTGATACGGACCCCGCTGGGATGTCGGCGTACCTCAGCCACCGATACACATGGCTTCGTACTGGGGCAGCCTTACTGACACGACACCAGGGCAGCAGTTGATACGTGCTGGACCCGTCCGCTGGGATGTCGGCGTACCTCAGCCACCGATACACATGGCTTCGTACTCGGGCAGCCTTACTGACACGACACCAGGGCAGCAGTTGATACGTGCAGGACCCGTCCGCTGGGATGTCGGCGTACCTCAGCCACCGATACACATGGCTTCGTACTCGGGCAGCCTTACTGACACGACACCAGGGCAGCAGTTGATACGTGCTGACCCGCTGGGATGTCGGCGTACCTCAGCCACCGATACACATGGCTTCGTACTGGGGCAGCCTTACTGACACGACACCAGGGCAGCAGTTGATACGTGCTGGACCCGTCCGCTGGGATGTCGGCGTACCTCAGCCACCGACACATGGCTTCGTACTGGGGCAGCCTTACTGACACGACACCAGGGCAGCAGTTGATACGTGCTGGGATGTCGGCGTACCTCAGCCACCGATACACATGGCTTCGTACTGGGGCAGCCTTACTGACACGACACCAGGGCAGCAGTTGATACGTGCTGGACCCGTCCGCTGGGATGTCGGCGTACCTCAGCCACCGATACACATGGCTTCGTACTGGGGCAGCCTTACTGACACGACACCAGGGCAGCAGTTGATACGTGCTGGGATGTCGGCGTACCTCAGCCACCGATACACATGGCTTCGTACTCGGGCAGCCTTACTGACACGACACCAGGGCAGCAGTTGATACGTGCTGGGATGTCGGCGTACCTCAGCCACCGATACACATGGCTTCGTACTGGGGCAGCCTTACTGACACGACACCAGGGCAGCAGTTGATACGTGCTGGACCCGTCCGCTGGGATGTCGGCGTACCTCAGTCACCGATACACATGGCTTCGTACTCGGGCTGCCTTACTGACACGACACCAGGGCAGCAGTTGATACGTGCTGGGATGTCGGCGTACCTCAGCCACCGATACACATGGCTTCGTACTGGGGCAGCCTTACTGACACGACACCAGGGCAGCAGTTGATACGTGCTGGACCCGTCCGCTGGGATGTCGGCGTACCTCAGCCACCGATACACATGGCTTCGTACTGGGGCAGCCTTACTGACACGACACCAGGGCAGCAGTTGATACGTGCTGGGATGTCGGCGTACCTCAGCCACCGATACACATGGCTTCGTACTGGGGCCTTACTGACACGACACCAGGGCAGCAGTTGATACGTGCTGGACCCGTCCGCTGGGATGTCGGCGTACCTAAGCCACCGATACACATGGCTTCGTACTGGGGCAGCCTTACTGACACGACACCAGGGCAGCAGTTGATACGTGCTGGACCCGTCCGCTGGGATGTCGGCGTACCTCAGCCACCGATACACATGGCTTCGTACTGGGGCAGCCTTACTGACACGACACCAGGGCAGCAGTTGATACGTGCTGGACCCGTCCGCTGGGATGTCGGCGTACCTCAGCCACCGATACACATGGCTTCGTACTGGGGCAGCCTTACTGACACGACACCAGGGCAGCAGTTGATACGTGCTGGACCCGTCCGCTGGGATGTCGGCGTACCTCAGCCACCGATACACATGGCTTCGTACTGGGGCAGCCTTACTGACACGACACCAGGGCAGCAGTTGATACGTGCTGGGATGTCGGCGTACCTCAGCCACCGATACACGTGGCTTCGTACTCGGGCCTTACTGACACGACACCAGGGCAGCAGGTGATACGTGCTGGACCCGTCCGCTGGGATGTCGGCGTACCTCAGCCACCGATACACATGGCTTCGTACTGGGGCCTTACTGACACGACACCAGGGCAGCAGTTGATACGTGCTGGACCCGTCCGCTGGGATGTCGGCGCACCTCAGCCACCGATACACGTGGCTTCGTACTCGGGCAGCCTTACTGACACGACACCAGGGCAGCAGTTGATATATGCAGGCATGACGTGTAGTAATTGATGCTTTTCATAAATAATAATATATTTATATCATATTTTGCCTGGATGTATTAATAATTTTGTTTATAAGAAACGGCCAAGAAATTCAAAGCCTAGGGCTGGACACACGAAATGTTTTAACCTATAATTCTGGCTTATGTGCTTCAATGTTGATCTGTAACTCATCACTTTGAACATTTTTTATTAATCCATTTATTAATATATTGTAATAATGGTTTGAAAGGAATAACAATAATGTTATGCTAAACTGTGTGTCAAGTATACTTTTTGAGTAAAACCGCAATGAGCTTGTGGATTAGTAAAGCAGTAAATAAAAAACACAATTTTCTAATTTATTTTGAAAAGGGTTATATTTTTATTTTCCAGTGAAAGGAGTTAAAATAACGCTCGCTGTGTTTTGAGAGCTTTCACTCGTATATAAAATAACTTAAATGGAAATGAAAATTGTGGATTATTAGGCGAGCGGACGTTAATTAGAGCTCCAGAAACAGTGCGGAAATGTTATGTAGGCCCTATTGTGTATTATGTAAAATCTGTCAACTGCATTTCAGCCAAACACAACACATTTATTATCGTCCTGGACATCATTCAGCACAATATTATTGCCACAACAATCACAACACAGCGACTGCTGCAATTGGTAACATGGCCTCGGTAGCTCAGTCGACAAGAGTAGCGAGCGTCAGGTATAGATGGACCCGCTAACGCACTCTCAGCAAACTATTATTATAACTTTCTATACACAGATAAGTTTAATAGTTTATGAATTAGAGCCTAATGAGTAGACCACGGTCGAATGAAATTATGCGGAAATCCATTGACAAATAACTTGAAGGTTTTAATTTATTTAAAGAAAACTTTTTGACAGATTTAAATAACATTTCGTGCAATTATTAGCAACATATTGAAAAAGAATATTCACAAACTCTAAGGTTGTAACTTGAACCGCCATCTTGTAAAAAAAGCATATGTTTACTATAAAGGTATTTTCTTTTAAGAGAAATATGATATGCAAATGATGTTTGATATAATAAAAAAAAAATCACTTAACTGGCAACGCGGAGCGTTTTCCTAGTAAATGCTAACGCCAGATCATTGATCCATTTTATAAATATTATTAATTGCATTTCATGTTATATCCATCGCGTCGATCGTACTGCTGATTCTATAGAATGTGTAATATGTTGGGTTTCACAACCCGTTGCGTTCGTTGTACCGTATAGTTCAATGTTATCCACAGTTGTCATGTTTATTCTAGTATCTAGCTAGAATGTAAGAGGGGAGTTTCAAGATAATTCACGGGGATTAAGTTATTAATTAATAAATACTTCTTCTTGAATTAGCTCTGAAATATGCATGAAAGACGTGTTTATAGTTTACCGAGACAAAATGACCCCAAAAATGAAGTGTTTTACTGTTTTGCAATTTATTCTTACATTATGATTGATGTAGGAATAATGTAATATAAGTTTGCCCGATTGGATTCGACCTCAGAACCTCCGGCTCTAAGCACCACTGCTAATTGCTGATTAGAGATTAAAACTCTACTTAATCATACTTATTTATTTATTCATTGCATTATGGTGAACGGATGCTATGCACTGTTGCATTCTTATCTACTGTGTGTCAAATTAAGCCTAATTTACGCTTGTAGTGTTACATGCTCATACTGAGATAAAACGGAATATATATTTTATGTTTGATTTATACATTTTGCGATTTCGATTAATAATGAAAGAACGCCCTTAGATATTATCACAGGAGACGGTGCATAGCATGGCGTGTATGTTTGAATAGAAGGTCATGTAGAATATGAACGCGTAGTCTACTGCGGCAATGTCTGTATCGAGCTTGCCTGTCGATTGCACTTTTCAAGACCAATTGCATGTAAAACCAAAAGCGAAAATTCATTTCTTTACAACCATTATATACTCTTTTTAAAAAACGCATTTAAAAATACTTATTTCGTTACTGCGTTATATATTTATTATTTTAGAAAACTCGCTTTTATAATAACGTTACTTATTACAACTACATCTATTTATTTTAGAAAACTTGCTTCATTAAAACCGTTTTAGCTATCATTAAGTAATTTTTTTGGAAAACATTCTTTATCGTGTGATTCTGTGTAGTTCAAAGAAACGTGCGATAGCATTTGCTTGCTTGATAAATGATAATATAAAACCACCATTTCCGCTTAATTTTCTGTGTCAAGGGCTGCGAGGGGTGACGACTCCCCTACCCCACTTGTGAAATCTTAACCCTCGCATCGATGTGGCTACAAACTCCTTGAGTGTACTTAATGTTTTTTATTCTCGAGCAGACCTACTTTTATTTTACAAGTAGGAAAGATGTAAACAAAAAATAACTCAAACTTATGAAAATAAATTGAATATGAGTAAACGAATAAACAAGACGGTACTTCTCCTCAAGACGGAAGTCATGGTTGGTGGCAGATCATTTAAGCGGTATATGCGAATTAGAGGGGTAATTTGGCCCGGTTTCACTTTCTGTGACAGTGTTTCTTATTGGCCCTGCGAGGTTATTACTACATTCAGTCTAGAAGGATTCAGCTTCAGTTCCCACTGTTTAACTTTGGTTGTACTTACATTAGAACGGATGGCAGCCACGTATTTATTAACTACCATAGAAATGTGTTTGAATTGTGGCCCTAGAGCTGCCGTTACAGCGAGATACATTTATTACATTGTATAATATCCACCATAAACATCAGTACTTGTAATCGAGTGGTTTAACAATAAACATGAAATGTAGGTTAATGTATCCCTGGTACTCGGGATCATCTGCTCCAACTCAATGTATAGCCTCGCTTGACGGCGTTACATTGATATGCTACAGTGAATAACCATCTTTTATTTTCTAGGCCTACCTATATCATGTTGTAATTAGTTGAAAACATGTTTATCGCATTTTAAATCAATTAAACAAATTAACATCACAATTAACTCCACAACTGATTATGATCAACTTTTAACGCATGTGTTATCCCTTAATGTATCTTAGCTTCAAGGCTTGGGTGTTACAATGCATGATACAGATGGTTGTTTTCTGCAATGCATGATAACATGACAAGTGTAACAATCGACTATTAAGATCGCAAAGTGTAAACACAAACTGCAGTTAGATGCCACCGTTCGCGAAATATGATAAACCCGAAACTTTGAATTTTTTCACTTCCCAATATTTCCAATAAATAATCATTTCTGAAACAAAAATTAATCCCGCTAATTAATCTTGTTTCCAAAAAAACTTTAACGTGCATTTCTTAAAGAATCTTGTTTTATATAATACTTGCAAATACGTTTGAAATAAATAAATAACAAGACAACACAAAGCACTATAATTTGTATTTATTAAGAACGTATTCAAAACACATTTTCAACCATCTCTAAACATAGAACGCGGCTTGTACACGCATGATTGCGTGTGTGCGTGTGTTTTGCTCTGCTATACAGGAATGTGTTCGCGCGTTTTGATTTTTACGAACCAATCAAATCCTCTAAAACGTTTATTTATATGTTGAAGACATTCGCTATAGAAATATATAACCTCGACTATATTTTAATTTCCCCACGAGATGGTTTTGGGTATGTCAGGACCACCTGGCTTCACCGCCTACGCAAGCCCACTTTCCGTCCGATTTATTATAACATTTTACTTAATTTACTTAAAACAATTCCAACGTCAGACCCATAAGGCAAGGCGTGTCGTGAGACAATTAAACAACCTAATGTGTTGATGTTATTTTGGATTATATTCCTTTACTTGCATTTTACTCAACCGATTTCGCTTCACTGTTAAACTGATAATCGTCAAACTAATACGTTTAAAAATTGGTTGTTAAATGTATCAACGTATTCTTGGTGTCTTATAATAGCTTGTGTTAGAACCTACAAATAGCAAATATAATAAAACTATTGTTTCTGATGCATGAAGAATACATCTAGTATAATGTTCAGAGTTGACTTTAGAAAATGGCCGTGAAAAATGTTTAGTGTGGTATAACAACACCATTGAGGCTCGAATCTATTTTCCCATTATCAGTCTAGAATACAATAATAAGATTGGTGTGCATTAAAAATCTCTTTTTTCACTATTTCCTTTGTACATAATCATGAATACAGTGTAATCCCTTTGTTATTCCAATGTAAATTACATTCTGAACTAAAGTAAATTGCATTCGCCGTTCTGAAATTAATTGTATTTATACCATCTCCGAAAGGCTTTAATTTATAGCTCGCAGTTTGAAAGCTCACACCCTTATCTTAAGTCCGAGTCATCACGCAAGCCACTACCACCTACCCTAGTACAGCTGTTCCGCACTATTTTGTTTCTTGAATATTATTTACTGATGATACGCTGACAAGCAAGACCGTAGCGAGTACTCTCAGGCGTGCTACAGCTGCTTGTGAAGACCTATTTAGAGTGAGTGAATCATTGATCGAAAGCAACTCAAGCTATTTCGCATATATGCAGTTCCCCAATTGTTGAGCCCAGGCTCTTCCACTTCCATACATCATAGGCGATGTTAGCGCAGTAACTACCCGGCACCTACACCATCCATACAACATAGGCGATGTTAGCGCAGTAACTACCCGGCACCTACACCATCCATACAACATAGGCGATGTTAGTGCAGTAACTACCCGGCACCTACACCATCCATACAACATAGGCGATGTTAGCGCAGTAACTACCCGGCACCTACACCATCCATACAACATAGGCGATGTTAGCGCAGTAACTACCCGGCACCTACACCATCCATACAACATAGGCGATGTTATCGTGTGGTTAGCTGTCAGTAGCTACCCGGCACATACACCATCCATACAACATAGGAGATGTTATCGTGTGGTTAGCTGTCAGTAACTACCCGGCACATACACCATCCATACAACATCAGATGTTAGCGTGTGGTTAGCTGTCAGTAGCTACCCGGCACATACACCATCCTAACAACATAGGCGATGTTATCGTGTGGTTAGCTGTCAGTAGCTACCCGGCACATAAACCATCCATACAACATCAGATGTTAGCGTGTGGTTAGCTGTCAGTAGCTACCCGGCACATACACCATCCTAACAACATAGGCGATGTTATCGTGTGGTTAGCTGTCAGTAGCTACCCGGCACATACACCATCCATACAACATAGGCGATGTTATCGTGTGGTTAGCTGTCAGTAGCTACCCGGCACATACACCATCCATACAACATAGGCGATGTTATCGTGTGGTTAGCTGTCAGTAGCTACCCGGCACATACACCATCCATACAACATAGGAGATGTTATCGTGTGGTTAGCTGTCAGTAACTACCCGGCACATACACCATCCATACAACATAGGCGATGTTATCGTGTGGTTAGCTGTCAGTAGCTACCCGGCACATACACCATCCATACAACATAGGCGATGTTATCGTGTGGTTAGCTGTCAGTAGCTACCCGGCACATACACCATCCATACAACATAGGAGATGTTATCGTGTGGTTAGCTGTCAGTAGCTACCCGGCACATACACCATCCATACAACATAGGCGATGTTATCGTGTGGTTAGCTGTCAGTAGCTACCCGGCACATACACCATCCATACAACATAGGCGATGTTATCGTGTGGTTAGCTGTCAGTAGCTACCCGGCACATACACCATCCATACAACATAGGAGATGTTATCGTGTGGTTAGCTGTCAGTAGCTACCCGGCACATACACCATCCATACAACATAGGCGATGTTATCGTGTGGTTAGCTGTCAGTAGCTACCCGGCACATACACCATCCATACAACATAGGCGATGTTATCGTGTGGTTAGCTGTCAGTAGCTACCCGGCACATACACCATCCATACAACATAGGCGATGTTATCGTGTGGTTAGCTGTCAGTAGCTACCCGGCACATACACCATCCATACAACATAGGAGATGTTAGCGTGTGGTTAGCTGTCAGTAACTACCCGGCACCTACACCATCCAAACAACATGTTATTTCCTGGAAACTTTGTTTTCACAGTGGCCAACCGTCTACTTGACTTCTTTACTATGCTGGAAAAACTTGTATTGTGGCTATAGTCGTCATCTACTATATCTAACTCCGCTACTAGTATGGCACAAAATGTGCCTTTGCTAATTACTGTGGCTTTAGTTGTCGTGAGTTATCTGTCAGCATTATACCGGTAATATTGGCATAATTGTTTCTTAGCCGTCACAGTGTCTGCATGACCCCTCCTCCACTCTTATCCTGGCAACATTGTTGTATTGTGGCTACCGTCATGATATATTTGATCATTCCATGTATCCTATTCAGTTACAAAGCAAGGTATTAAATCCAACGATACAATTAGTAATGGAACAATATGATAAACACTGAACAAAATAGAATAGCGAAATGTCACAACAACAAAACAATCAAATTGATAGAAGAAAATAAATGTTCTATTGATTTATAATCATAAAAGCATATTTGAAAAGTAATAACATAATAGATTGGTATATTATAACAGAAATATGCTTAAGTGTGAAAAGGAAAGTATCATATCATACACAAACATGACAAAAAGAGATAGAGAAACATGAGTAGATACAAATGTTAATGAAACGGTTAATATAAAGCGAAAAGTAAGGAGGGAATTTGAAAAGAGAAAAAAGTAAGGAAAAATAAAAGGGGAAATATACAAAAAAATACCGATTTTTAAACGATTCCAACTTAAACAAAAATGAGCATTGCAAAATGTCGTAAACTGCTATGAGAGAATAATCAAATATTCACACTGAATGTTACTATAGTGCAGGTAACATTATGGGTAGTGTTATTGTTTGTTACTAAATGACGCATCCTCCGTGACACAAGCTTTCTGTGTTTGTAGTCATTGACAGACTTGTTGTTTCTTATTTAGTATAATTCACACGACTATTGTGTTGTTTCTTTCTTTAATTTCTATAAAATTAGTAGTTGTGTGTTGAGTCCGTGTTCAGGCCGACACAACGCTGAGCATCTCCGTTTGGAGGCCGGCCCGTGAGTTTTCTCGATTCGTCTTGATCATAGAGTTAACGTTGAAGGTGCGCCGACCCATTCTTCAGAGGTCACCACTCATAAAGATGCTATTCCCGTTAGGTTTTAAATCTTACTTTCCGATGGGAAACTAGCGCTCGGAACCCGATGTCAACTGACTGTAGTTCCAACCATGAAGATCGTGCCTTGATTGCGGCGGCTGTAGGGATGTTGTGTATACGTACGGTGGGTTTAGATGTTGTAACCGTGACGAATAGTGGGATGTCTTGTGGGCGTTATACTGGCCCGCTGCATCACCAAAGAGTTTGGCAGTGTTAAGTATACATGAACGAAATCTAGTCAAATTAGCGTGTCGTTTTATTTGGTGGTGAAGCTTATAAGCTATATAACTTATAACTTATGTTTATTCCCTTTCCGTTTAACTAGTTGAATTCAAAGTTGAGCTAAGAGCGGTAAACTTCTGTTCTAATCTGGTTCACATTTAAGTATAATACTCCAAGCAAATAATCTATGCTACAGTTAGGGTCGGTCTTACAATCTCCTAATAGGAAAGTTATTTGTAGCAATTACGCTATTTGGAGGATTTTGAGAGTTTTCATTGGTCGTTGCCATGGAGAAAACAAGCTATTCGACGAATAAGTAGTTATTGGGACATTGTAAGACTGGACCTTATAGGTATTATTTATTTGTATAAATTCACCACGTTACGTGGAAAGTTACTTGAAAATTTCATCCAACTTCTTGAATTCAGTCTTTGTAATACGTTGAACAGAAAGCTATCGAGTTTTGTAATTCAAATCGACTACATGCGAAATAAAAAAACGAAATCTTTGTTTCAGTAATACTAACCTGTCGCTCTTTTTCTCAATGAAGACACTTCCCTGTACTGTTGGCAGGGTAAGAAGAAACCTCTATGTGCCAAACTATAGTGATACAGCCCCGCGACTCAGCAAGATACATCCTCAGCTAATAATAACCATGTGTCCTAGGAATGCCTGCTGTAGAATCCGCACCAGCTTCTTCCTGATGTTCTCGTCTTCCGGTATATAACAAAGTATGTTTTAATCGTTAGATATGACACGTGTGTTCGTGACCTGTTGATAATACTGTACTTAACCTTGACTCGGGAAAACCTTGGATAAAACCTTGAGTCAGGATCCCTATGGTGTTCCAAATTGAATTCGCACCTCCCGAGTTCGAGTCTTGAGTATTACCGCTGAGCTACCGGTCTTGATACCCTCAGCTTCTGCATTGACACAGCTGAAACAACGCTTCGTGTCACTTGCGGCATAATCGTGTGACTTAACGCTGCATGTTGTAAGGCCAAATCTTACCCATAAGAATACACATTAGCTACATTCGCGTGTCCTACACTTTGTACCAGTGTGTTTGTATAAATATTTGTTGCGTTCGCCTGTTATTAAAACTTCTCTAGTGTAGCCAGTGCAGGAGATTTTTACACTGGCTATTTAGTTCGTGTAAGACGTTTTACTACACTGGCCAGTGTAAGACAGGCGAACGAAGCCATTGTTTACGTTTTCTACGACCGAGTGACAAGTGTGTCACCTACAGCAGCAGCGCCATGAATGAGTTGCGTGTGACTGCCGCGTTTCCCTCAGACTTGGCAGGGAGTCCGACCAACGCAGACTATTTCCACTTCACGTATAATGAATGAGAGGAAGTTCCAGTCTTATGTGTTGGAAATTGATTCTAAACGGCAACTTTTATTTTTGAATGTGTGAATGATCGTGGCCGAGTGCCAACGTATGAAACGAACACTGTCTTGCCCCACTCAAACGCTCCTATACGACCGCGCTGAGTGCGACTCAACCCAGGTACTCTACCCATGCACTCTACCCATGCACTCTACCCATGCACTCAACCCATGCCCTCTACCCATGCACCCTACCCATGCACTCTACCCATGCACCCTATAGTCTGATGACGTTGCGATGCTCTCTCGTGGACACCAACATAACTAACCAGCGGTCATCCTCTCATGCGGCATGCGGGTTAAATTCCTACTGGTGGCAATCCTTACTAAAGACGTTTACCTCAGTCATACAAGCGTTTGCTGGGGTAGAGGATATAGTCCGATAATACAATCATACTTTAAAGTATCGGATTTTATTAATCCAAACGTAATAAACATTTCATATATTTTTGTTCGTTATCTGTAAGACTCTGATAATATCTGGCTGATATGTACCCACAATTACGATTTTAGAAGTTTTCTAAGATTCTGACTTCCGCAGACTCTTAAGGGTGTATATGTATCCCTCTCACGCTAATATAGCTCGCCTAAGATATTACATATTATTATGATTTAGACGTAAGGACACTTCTTGCTCATCTGCATTACAACGAACCCGCAGGAGCGAAAGCAATTATGTCACACGTGTTCCTAGTTCTAACTCCAAATCATTTTAGTCCTCATGCAATACATCTCAATTATACCATATTTTTTTTTTTTTTTTTTTTTTCATAAATTCTGCTCCTATTACACGGCGTGTTTTCTTTAATCATGTTTAACATGGGCACAAAGAGGTAAGTGGATCAACTAGACGACCAGACAATATGGAAGAGTAGGCTGGTAAATAGTTGTGCACAAAGCTGCTATTTGAAGTAAAAGCGTTGTTGATACAAAGCTATATTTACACTGGATTGGGTGCCACACATCTGCCTGTATATTTCGTCACTACTTGGTACAATGGTACATTTATAGAAACTAAAACATTTGCATTTTACTAAAATACGTTTCTATTAATTCATTTGGTTTTCAAAGCACTTTAAAAATACTTTACCACTGTTTATTTTATTTGTTTCTTCATAAAAAGATTGTCTTTGTTTCTACATTTCGTGACCATTTTGTTTGAGTCTTGCTTTTTTGTGTGACTATGGCTATATGCAGTGTAACTTAGTTTATAACTGAATAAGTGCTAGACATAAATTAATAAAATAAAGAAATACTATGAATACTCTTATGTGTGTATTTCTTCACGATTGACACTGTTGTACTATCTAAATCAAAACCACTTGCGAATTTAATGCATTTGTGGAAATATAATATTCAAATTACAGACCCACGACTAATCCGGGAATCGTACCTTGTCCCTTTGTTTCTTACGGACTACTATGGACGGCTCGCGATAATTTAAGGATGACTTAAGCAAACACGATTTTATGTATCTAATCTATATCCTCAGTGTTATTTAACGTGCACCAACCCCGCTTGTTGGTTTGTTCGTAGTAGGCTAAGCTAGTTTTCTTTTTTTCGTTACTTGTTTGTTTAGTGTAGATCCTAATCAGTAATGAAAACTTTGTTGTGAACAATAGCGCCTACATAACATAACGACTGTTCATACAAAGAGAACAAAGCAACATCAGCACAAAACAGCTCGTATGATGTATAGCAATAACGGCATGCTTGGAATTTGAAGACAAAAACTACATTTGAAAGAGATATGCTTTTGATTAATCGAACAATGTTTAATTAAATAAATATGTATGACGTACAAGAGCGAAAAAGCTAATGAATATGGAAGAAGGAAACAACTCAACCAAATAATAGTAAAGTAGGCTGCATAATGGTTAAATACTTGCACATCTTCCGTTCTTTTGCTTCGGAGGTGTGAAATAATTCAAAGTTATTTTTAGACAAGCAAGACAAATCATACCCGTCCATTAAATCGTGGTGACACTTGACAGTAACGATGGTCTTAAGAGTTTGTGTTTGTGAAGAATTGATAGTTGACTTATGGCCCACGCCAAGTAGTTTGGTTAGCTGTAACTCACACTGCTAACTCAGATTCTTATATCCTTCAGTAATGGGGCATTGTCATGATTTTCAGCTTTTAGTTATTCAACTTTTTAACTTGATAAATGAAAACAAAATCATCTCAATAGATTTTTCAGTATCTTTAAGTTGTCTTGTTGATCATTGCATCTGATGTAATTCGATCAATCATAATATCGCATATTTATTACTTTGCTTATATCTGTTTTGTATTTATTTTTTGTATTTGGTTTTTAATAAATTAATAATGTACTCAGATATGAGGTCATAGTGTGGCGTCGGCTGGTTAAGTCTCTTCGTTTGACCAGCATATCTACCCAGTACTGGGGCAAGGTGGGGATTTACCTTTTACTGTACACAAGAAATATATTAGACGAATGATGAGTGTATTCGATTATGTATACACTTCACATCTTAGTGATGTTAGTTTTGAAATAGTGACATTTGATGTTGTTCTTGGGGATTTGGGAGCCGAAATCAACGTTACCCTACATCTAGCAATTTTTAATAAAATGATTCTAGATTGCGTGTGTGATTCGTGTGTGTGGCTTATCGTGACCCCAATACACAATTCATGTAACAACTTTAATTCCATGATAATAAGGATCCATGGACTCACCTCATAATATGGGTGGCAATGTGTCTGCCAATGTCTGTTTACTTTTGAGTGGCAATTCATTGTTGAAATATTTCAAATGGCGTTTAAAGCTCTACCGATCTCCAACATTATTTTGCTATTAGTACTACTAAAAGCAACATAAGAAACTCTCGGCCACTCTTTTTTCGTAGTTTACGACAGCACTTATAATCATTTTCTTAATCCTTGTTGGGGGACGGACGTGTTAAACTCCTCCATTTCGTGGTAAAGCGTATGTAAATTAACAGCTCAAAATTATGTCAACACCTATTTTGGCCGCCAATATGGCCGGTGTGACGTCACGTGAATACTTCCTACAGATACAGATGACAATCATCATTGAACTTCGTTAAGAGCGAAGGGTAGTCTGAACCGCAGAAAATTTCCATTATTTAATTATATTCAAGATTGCAACAAGAAATCGAAAATCTAAATCAACAGCGCACTGTGTTTTGGTAAGCCCTACAGACTGAATGAAATATAACCATTAGCGTAATTATTTTGATTATTAATTCGATAATTATTAATAAAATTAATTATATATAAATAAACATACTGATTACAATGTAAGACACAACTTAGAGCATTCAGTATGTAGAGCTTACTAAACGACAGTGCGCTGTTGATTCAGATTTTCGATTTCGAAGCCCATTCTTGTGATATAATTTATAAATTTAACTTTTGTGCGGTTTTTGACGTAGCGGTATCCTTCCATGTTCAAACGTTTGAGAATTTATGTTGAACCATTGTGTATTGTTCCCATACCGTGATGAGATGCACAGCTGTGAATTTGGATAGTTATAAATACTGATCTGCAGCTCTAGTCCTAGTAGTGATCGTTATAGTTTTCTTATAGTTTAATTTGCAACATTCAAAACGCTTCAAGCATTATATTTACACATTTCCGAGACGTTGCTCGCACACTTGGTCGCAAAACACCATCGATATTGAGCTCGCGCTTTTGACAGCTTCCTCGTCGCGCGGAGACATATTTGCTGCATGGCAACAGACCTCCCAGTCAACGCAATCTCCGGATTTGGAAAATAAGATCGATTTGCAATTTAGCCACCTGTTTTTGCGCGCGAAATTCTCGGTAAGTTTGAAACTTGTGTCCCCCTTTTTACTCATCAATGCATGTTAAAATACAATTGTTTATACTTTTGTCTTAATCTTGTCATAATATTTTTGAACATCTAGCCTTCGTCGTTAACTTAGCATTACTAATCCGTACATCCGATTAGTATTATTGTCTGGACCAAATTCGCCAGCACCAGGGCGCGTGGCGTCCGCGTGTGACCAGTGTACCAGGGCGCGTGGCGTGCGCGTGCGACCAGTGCACCAGGGCGCGTGGCGTCCGCGTGTGACTAGTGCACCAGGGCGCGTGGCGTCCGCGTGTGACTTGTGCACCAGGGCGCGTGGCGTCCGCGTGTGACTAGTGCACCAGGGCGCGTGGCGTCCGCGTGTGACCAGTGCACCAGGGCGCGTGGCGTCCGCGTGTGACTAGTGCACCAGGGCGCGTGGCGTCCGCGTGCGACCAGTGCACCAAGGCGCGTGGCGTCCGCGTGTGACCAGTGCACCAGGGCGCGTGGCGTCCGCGTGCGACCAGTGCACCAAGGCGCGTGGCGTCCGCGTGTGACCAGTGCACCAGGGCGCGTGGTGTCCGCGTGCGCCCAGTGCACCAGGGCGCGTGGCGTCCGCGTGCGACCAGTGCACCAGGGCGCGTGGCGTGCGCGTGTGACCAGTGCACCAGGGCGTGTGGCGTCCGCGTGCGCCCAGTGCACCAAGGCGCGTGGCGTCCGCGTGTGACCAGTGCACCAGGGCGCGTGGTGTCCGCGTGCGCCCAGTGCACCAGGGCGCGTGGCGTCCGCGTACGACCAGTGCACCAGGGCGCGTGGCGTCCGCGTGCGACCAGTGCACCAGGGCGCGTGGCGTCCGCGTGTGACCAGTACACCAAGGCGCGTGGCGTCCGCGTGTGACCAGTGCACCAGGGCGCGTGGTGTCCGCGTGCGCCCAGTGCACCAGGGCGCGTGGCGTCCGCGTACGACCAGTGCACCAGGGCGCGTGGCGTCCGCGTGCGACCAGTGCACCAGGGCGCGTGGCGTCCGCGTGTGACCAGTGCACCAGGGCGTGTGGCGTCCGCGTGCGCCCAGTGCACCAGGGCGCGTGGCGTCCGCGTGCACCCCCCTCTTAAAGCCGACCCATCAGCTTTATGGACGGACCCTCCGGGAGTCACTAATATCACTTAGGTATTTTATGACCTTCATTAAAAAACAAAGCATTATATTTAAATTTCCACGGATGGTTTTGAACAGGGAAGTGCGTTCTTAAAAAGTGTAAATATTCCGTAGGCGTTTTGTTTTGTTTCGTCCACGATTTACGTGGCTACCAACTCATGTGTCGGTGGCTTAAGCGTCGCCATATCGCTTTGGTTTGTAATTGTCAACATTTATTTGAATTTGTCCAAGATAGCAAATGGTTGATATGATTTATATTTAGACAAAGTTCGTACAACACGTATAGACGACCTGAAAACCAACAATTCTTGAGGTAAGCGGCATGGTTACCAGGACGAGCCACCCAAACGGTGAGGTTGCGGTCCATCGTCGCGTGCTAATGGCAGTAAACCTCGTTTACCACTGTTGCAAAGTATACTTGTTTGCGCCATTAGGGGAAAGGCTCGTGTCCGTTTCATATTGTTAAATTATTGAATGTTTATTAATCGTACTTATTGTGTATTTGTAGATTATATTGGCATATATTCCATTCTGGTTTGAATTATGGTCGTCACCGTCAAAATCTAGTGTGAACTAAGTAGATGCTTTAATTTGAAAATATATTTGTCTGAGACACAACAAGTTTTATTTTATCGTTCTGCTTGCTGTAATTGTACCGAAATAATTGTCGAAAAACAGCATTTCTTTAGTTTAAACGACATAATTTTGTTAAGTACAGGAAGTGGCTTATTAATTTCAATATATTACTTCTCTTACACCAACCAACTAATTATTGTCAGAAGTACAGCCAGTGGTTTCATTTTATCGGAGTAATGTGACGCTTGTTTCAAAATGAACGTAATTGTGTCTGTAAGTTTATATATACACGATGTACATTTCTATGTGATGTACCTATACAAGGACATCCACTGTTTTGCTTTAAGTTGCCGTTACTGTAGAGCGTTGGGAGTGACGCGTTAGACGCGTCAGGCGCGTCGACCAATCTTATTGCGAGTTTGGCGCTTCAGCCGCGTCAGCCGCGTTGGTCGCGAAACGAACCCATGCAAGAATTAAAACTTGTTTATTTCCTGTTATGTGCGTTGATCGACGATGGAATCTATAACCTACAAACAACATTTTTTCTTCCACATTTCGAGGTAAACAAGAGCTGCAATTTATCTCTGCCAACATAGCGTAATTCTATTTGTAAGTAGGTAGATTATAGTCTTCCATCACATATACATTTATGTTATGAATGTGTTATGACAGTTGTCATGTTGTTTCTTACTCGCGGTGTTCGCGTTAGGTCTACCAAAGATCGTGCTACTGTATATACACTTCGACGCGAGCAACGCACGTAACGCAGCCAACGCGTCGCGAACAACGCTCTACGGTAACGGCAGCTTTAAGCTAAAAACTGAGAAATTGTTTGGAATCAGACAAGTTTTAGCTATAACTATAAATGTTTATTAGGTGCAGCAGTGCTCAGATATGAATGGAATATTTGTTTTAATTCAGGCACATTAGAAGCAATATTTGCCTTCGGCACAGCACGTATGTCAATTGAGGTGGTAATTATTATGATTTGCGCCATCGCGTTCCATTTGGAGGAGTTTTATTATGCCATCTCATGAAAACAAATGTGATTTGTGTCAACAACTATCTATTGGATACGGACTGTCAAGAGAACTGTCGAATAATAAGGAAAGGAAGGTCGTGATGATTCTGTACTTCCTTAATTGCTTCAAGGTCTTCTATGTAATATTCAATGTTAATTGGCTGTAGTTTGGTTTGGATGTATCGTTTATTTCTTTCTCGTGCAGGGTTTGTTTTTTGCCACTCCACTAATTCAACGTCCAAGGAGACGCATGGGTTTTATTCCAGGATCAGAACAGAATCCACTGGTTCAATTATTAATGAGATTGATTGCCTTTATCAGTAAAACAATATTATTAGAGTTCATTATAATTGTGACCGTGGAGCCTCTGTGGAAAATTTAGGCACATAAACCTGAATCGGGACTACATTTGCTATTGTGTTTTCGGAGAGTGTGCAACAACAATACCGCGTTACGCATTTGCTCTACCTACTGTAGATTCTTAGGGATGTCTGGAATAAGTAGCTCCCCAAGGTAGACTTCGTTGGTAGGTGATGTATCACCATTGACATGTATAAATAGACTGCAGTACCAAATATATTACTTGCAGTTCTATTGTTTATAGTGGCTGTTATTTGAAAATAAGTATGTTCGACTGAAGTATATTTGAAATATGAATTCTTTAAGTTCTGTTCGTATTGTTTATGTTAAGTGATGTTACGGGTTCATGTTTACGTACATGGCTGTATAACAAGGTCAGGAACATTTATCACTTTTCATTGACTGACCCCCGAGGGCTACGAAAAAAAACCTTCTCGTAAAAACCCACAGAGGGCGTACGGGCGGTACAAGCCCAGCTGGTGAAAGTAGGCCTCCATTCCGGTATTCGATTAAAGCCACACACACACGATGCAGACACAGTCTTCTTGCGCCTCGTTTTAGTCACGCTTCGCATACGGTTATTTAACGATACCATTGCTGTCAGTACTATCGCCTGGATACTTTAATACATTGACTTTCGATTTCTGCTCGTTGACGGTCAAGATTTGCGCGGTGAACCACCAAGGTTCTGAAAGCTACCGCCCAAAATGCAATTCTGAAAGGTTGAAATCGTTTAAAAGTACACAAACTTGCTACAATCATGAATTCAAACAGTTAGGCTGTTAACATATTTATCATACGCTATTATTAAGAAAGTGTACTACGTATGTGTACAGTGTTACGGTACACCCTGTACAGTATACGTATACAAACGCTCTCCCCATCTCACCTCAGTTACATGATGCACGTGATGCCGAACGTACAAACATAATTGAGTGTGGCTTCAGTCACATAAATTATGACCGTAATTTTTAAACCCATAACTCCGCTTCAGGCTAGTCAAATTTTATGTCGTGTCATAAGAACACTGCATATATTCAATGCGATTATAAACTGCCAAAATAGTTCAAAACGTGACCCACGAGAGTTTTATAGTAAAGTTAAATAAATGTGTATTTATGTTACGGATGCACATAAATGGTTTCAAAATTAGTTTGTACGAATTGAGTATTTTCGGTCATTTGCCTCCCTCCGATCTGTAACCAGTGTTGGCTGAAATATAAGAACTTGCAAGATCTCGTGTCTCGATATGGTTAGAGTGATCCTACTCCAGACTTGCTCAAATGATTATAATACGAGTCGACTAATTTCATACAAGCATGTGACGCATAAGTTGTGTGTCTTATAGAACTATCATACTTGCACAATATATAAATAAAATGATATTAATTCAGGGAGTTCTAAACAATAAATGTCACTTGTTTCGTCAACAACTAGTGAATTATAGTTAGTCTCAACTAGTCAAATCATGGTGCTTTTCCTTTTGTTTCTTTTTTCCAATAAATATTTCCTTTTTTCAAATGTTTTAATTTATATGTTGTTGCAACACACAAAAACGGAGTTATTTATTGGAGCGAAGACACATTCGTAAGAAATAGCACTAAATTCTCTATGAGGTTACATATTATTCTGTTTTATTTTATGAAGATTTAAAAGCATTTCTAACAGACATGTATCGTAGACCCCGCAGGATGTGTGGACGTACGGCCTTATCGACTCTAAAGCTAATATTAGACTCCTCTAACACAGACCAACACATCGAATTTCGAGGAGTTGTCACTATAGTTTGAATAATTTTATCGTGATTCATGGTTGACGACGAAATTAAGGACTACTTCCAGTCATCGATAGTGTCGGCTAAACACGCTACAGATTTCAATAAGGTTGATTCGTGAATTATAGGGAGTAGATAAATTAGGAGGAATTTGAAACGAAGTGAACGAGTCTATAATAATGTTGTATGATTTAACGTGTTGGTCGCGAATGCATAATTTTAAATACCTATATCATACTAATATTGCACTATTTTCACATTTTATCCGCGGACTTTGATCGCTTTATCCCGAAGCACTAACGAGTTTATTTTGTATCGTTCTTTTTTTAAGTTACATATATCCACTAATTAATCAAGAGAGACCAATACTCTAGTTCTATTAATTATTAACGATAATTATAAGTGGTAAGTAATTACCATGAACGGTTTGATACATGCTGTATTTGACGTCTAGCTATATTAGCATTACAGTAAATGTAAATGCTAATTAATAATACATCCGAATTGTTTCATGTCAGTTGACGTTATTACAATGTTCTTATCGACACTAGTTTCGATGGGTGTACAAGTCAATTATGGATTTACCAAATAGCTCGTGATGTTGACCTCTCTGTGGTTGAAATGAGAGTCTAGTTAACCACGGACATGCATGCATTGGGTCGCTATTTATACGTTGCATTTGTAGAGAATACAAAATGATTCATGTTTTTAAACAAGAGACATAGCCCGTCAGTTGGGACACGCCTCTCGCGAGTGAACTGAGCGAATCAATAGCAGCCAGTTTAGTTTAGCGTTAAACCTTGCAAAAAGTAGTTTGTTTCGATTTTGTATTTTTATTTGTTCGTTTCCTGTACTGAAAGTTGAACTGTGAAGAATTGTAGTATAGCTGTATAGGTTTTCTGATTGAGAAGCAGACTCAGTCCTTCCCACATTTTTGTAAGTACAACTTTTTGCAGGATTACCATTAATCGAGTCAATCAGGGGATACATTTATATACAAACTATTTATTGTGATTCATAAATATATTATTGAATAGTTTTTTGAAATAATGAAATACATTAATACACAGGCATATTTAAATTAAAATCGAAATTTCACCATGCTGTTTCTAGATTTGAAATATAAATTATGTTTGTAAAACACAAAATTGACTGCAAAGTACGATGTCTTACTATACGCAGGGAAACCACAAACCCTACTCGTTAACATATTTGCAGTTTTATGCAGTTTTCTGTTAATTGTCTTAAACGATAAAAAAAATTATCAGTTGGCCCAACTTACCCCATCCAGCCCGACGTTTCGGCAAGGACGCACCTGCCATCATCAAAAGTCTTTCCGAGGGGGTTGGCCATTATTTCTACTTACCCTGACGAGTCAGGAGAGATTTGAGAGGGCCTCTACCGCAACTGAGTCAAAGACCTTGTTTCAATGTTGTATATATATATGTGCGTTATTAGAAGTGTTTCCGCAATGATAAAGTATAGATTCAATAAGTAGCGACCAATGTCCATTCTATACTCCGTCTCTAACCCATGAATATGATATTCGAAATTCAATACCTAAGTATCGTTTTGTTAAATTTATTTGTGCGCTCCTTTACTCTACAAACACATTTTAAACATACCTCACTTGTTGATCATACCTGCTTGCTATCATTACAGTTACTAAAAAGTTAGGGAACCTAATTCTTGACCGTAGTATCACTGCTGCATGTAATGAGCTGTGTTTCCTGCCCTGTGGCCAAGGCCATGAAACCCAGACTCTAGAGGGCTGGTTTGTACTCAGTTTGACGTCACGAGATGCGCTTCAGCAGCCGTCACAGGATCTTCATTGTTTTGATCGTGAATTAAAAGTAGCCCGTAAATTATATTACGCTGTCCGTAATCCCATAGGCAGTCTTATTTTAAGTTACTGCCAGCTTCATCCAGTATTAAACATACATTGTATGTACCCTTATGTTTTCATGGCCAATGGTTGATGCATGATAGTCAGTTTTATCGTCGAATTACCCAAAAGAGTTTGTACACCAATTGCTAAATGTTCGTTTAGGTAGAGATTGTACAACAATCGTTATGTCAATTTTTATTTATTCTATAAGGTGGTAAGAAATATGAGACTACAAAATTGTATTTAAAAATAAACACTTGAATAAACTTCTAGGGAGTAACGTGCTCAACTCTATTCCCATTTTGGTCACAGGTCAAATTGTTCAAAAAAACTTTTTAACGTGATGCTTGAAATGTTGGTGCTATTTTTAGAACCCTACAAAACCAATTTCCTGCTGTACCGCTTCGTGGAAGTTGTACAGGGGCAGAGGACTGCATTAGTTGATTAAGAGCTCATTACAGCAACTCTGGCGTTGATTGTTTTAATAGAGAATTATTTTGTAATTCTATGAAGGAACCAATACTGTAACGTTTTATGTTTTGACTAATCACTAATCAGTTTCATCTGTCTTGACTATTTTGACAGCGGGGCCTGGATTCACAAAGATGCCTAACTCTAAGTTGTCCTAAGTTAGGCAAATCCTAGCTAGATAAATCAAGATAAATCATCTCTGGGTATTACTATACATACACAAATAAAATATTATTAGTTAAATTGTTGATATTTTACTATATTTTATCTTTATAACATTGCAGAATGACAGTTGCATGATTTATATCACTAAGATTTGCCTAAATTAGGACGTCTTAGCACTTTGGCACCTTCGTGAATCTGGGCCCGGGTTTCTAGGCCTACACCAAATTCAATCACATTGAACGCGGAGTATTTAAATAGGCAGCTTTGTCTTGAACTTGCGGTGGCTGTGCCAATATTATAGGTATACCATGGAGTTGTTATTATAAATCCATGGTTATACTGTCCGTATCTCCTAAGAAATAAGTATTCGATATGTTCATTCTATATGAATCAATTTGGCATGTTTCATTTGGATGAATGGTTTTGAATATAGTTGCGAGCTACATAATACATCGAGACTGCAAGACTATTGGAGTATAGCCGAGCACTCGTTTATTGGATATATATTACTGCTTCTCAAAGGAATGTGTTAGTATAGCCGAAGTTATTAATTGTCATCCATTGTTCATGGCCATGTTTATAATAAGTACAACTGCATCAATGGTCTGGCATTATTGATAGCTGTCATATTATATTATATATTGATTATTATATATTGATACCCGTCATATTATATAATCTACCGCAGCCACACCACTGATGCTGTCATTATATTAATAGCTGTCATATTATAATGTGGCTACTATACGCTAGTGCTGGCATCATTTTATGAACCACTTATGAACACCTCCATCAAGTTTGAATATTCTTTGATATAATATATTATATATTTCTGTTTATTTTTGTCTCTATTATTAACTTGTGTAATCTTATAAAATCTATTAAAGATCTGTTTGTGTTATATATTTCGTCGTCACTGTAGTATGACGGATTAATGTATTTTTCATTAATCCGTGACGTATGAGTCACCATAGTGTTGGGTTGTGCTGAGAGGTTAGTGCTCACCTGTATATGTGTGAGTATATACACACTCATGATTTATGGTAGCCCATGATCTGTATTTATGTGTGTTTTTATTGTGTATCACTGTTGTCAATATTGTTGTGTTACCGAAAATGGTATTGGAAATTAATGAATTTGTTATGGCATTTGACAGCCGAATGTTATTTTTTCACCCTTGTTTGAGTTTACTGACAATTTCCCTTTCTTTTTGTTTAGGTGATTCAAGAAACGAGTGCCTAAAGCCTGCTGTCCTTTGGTGAGTACATTAATTTATTTACATGGCATGTTGCATTGCAATAGACGATAGACCCAACCTTGCGTACGGTAGCACTTATAGAGTCTATTAGATCAAATGTCAACATTGCAGAGTGCAAATCACGCGTATGTTTACGTTAGGTTCGCCGTTAGTTTGCTTTAGTAAAACTCAGTAATGTAATTATTATCTCTTCCTCTTTCTTTTGCTCGTCAGTACTTTGTGTACACGGCTGAAGTAATTAAATCGTGAGATGGTTCTACAGGTTTAGACACTTGAGTGTTTGTGTAGTCGTTGGTCGTTGCGTTACAGTAGACGAGAGAGAATCTAATCCTGAGAAGATGATCGCTCATCGGCTTCTCGCCAATCATCATCGGAGTATGTCATGGATAGAGAATATTGTTATGAATGGAGGAATACAATCTGCTACGCGGGCGTTTTCTGTAGGTATAGATGCGAGCGGTCACAGTTCTTAAGTATCAATGTTCGCGCCAAAATAAGTAAATCAAGCGTCGGACAAAATATATCTTTGTTAACAATACTCTCCCACACTCACACTTTTAATTTTGGTTAAACCTTATCTGCGAATTAAATGGTAACGTATGTTGATGAGGAATGATGATCATGTAACAATATGGGATAAAAATAGTTATTAAAGTAAATATACGTGTTTTCACCAACTCTTGTTTTACTTATGTCGCATACCGTACACTCGGCGACATAAACAGCAGAATACTGCAATCTATGTCAATACCGAAAGCGCCCAACGCTTTTATTTTCCGAGTGAGGCAAAAATTTGTTGGGCGAATATTTATTTTTTACTTTTTAGTGCATTTAAATATAAGCGTTGTTTTAAAAAAAATATATTTTTTTCATGTAATATTATTTTATACTTTTTAGTCTTAAAGAATCTTGCAATCGAATATATATTGAATATCAATTGATTAATTAATTATGATAGTTTAATTGATTATTTAGTAAATATGACAGTTGATTCATGTATTGTCATTAGGAATACGTCTGTCCCTGCATAAACAGCAGAATACTGCAATCTATGTCAATACCGAAAGCGCCCAACGCTTTTATTTTCCGAGTGAGGCAAAAATTTGTTGGGCGAATATTTATTTTTTACTTTTTAGTGCATTTAAATATAAGCGTTGTTTTTAAAAAAATATATTTTTTTCATGTAATATTATTTAATATTCTCTACGCCCAGGATTAAGGATTTATAATCTTCAGTAGGCATAGACAACAAAACAGTCACTAAATCACTAACTAGCTCGAAGAGGAATTGACAATGAAGGTCTATTTGCTTCCTATGATTGTGAACGAGTGTATGAGAGGCACGACGAAATGAAACTGCTTTACTCGAACACGTTTCCTTTCGTGAGTGGTCAAAATATTTAATGTGTGGACACCTTCATTTTTTTATAAGTTTGACGACTTTGAAATGTACTAATTTTGTCCACCTCGTCCGTTCTGGCCCAATAGAATAGACAACACTGGCCTGGATGTGGGTACATACCGAGTCGCTCATTCTCCACCCTATGGTCAATGCTGACGACTATATAATGAATGACTGTGCTAGCTGAATCGCACTCGGTCTCTGATTCGGAACGTTCTGGGTTCGATTCCATTACTACTTGAGATCCGCGTAGAATACTAAATAAGTTTAACGTCAGTCAAAGCAAAGCGAAGCTCTTCAGGGCAAATCTTTGCTCTCGCAACTATTGAACTAACTTATACCTTAAGACGAGTTTAACCGACTGATGTTAGTTGGCCAACCAAGTTTGCCCATTAGATAACCCCACTTCACAGTTTTGTTATTGATCTTATCAATTTCGTTCCCTAGCAGCCAGAATCTATTCAACATGTGGTATCATAAATAGATTAGACCGGAAAAAGGAACTTGAACATGCAATTGCTCTATTTTAAAAGCAATTGAGCTGTTCACATTTTCGGTGGGTTTGCAACGAAATTCTTCAACATGTTGGGCAGCTACCCATCAAAATCCTACACTAAAACATGACCACAGGTCTCGTGCTAGTTTATACATTGTGGTTGGCGATGGTGCCATATAAAGCAGCCGTACCTATCATCCAATCATTTTTTATTATAACTATTGCTTTTTTGCACCACTTCTTAGTTGTACTGTTACAGTCACTTCAGTGATGTTCAACATTATGCCCATCGGTTAAAGTAAAAGCCGTGGTATCGATATAAAATGGGTATGGTATTAGCTTACACCACATATAATACATATATTGTTACTACAGTATTATAAGTCAAGTATTAATAACGAAAGAGACATTAGGCAACGTATCTTACTCAAGTATATTCCTGCACCATCTGTTAATTACTGAGGTTAAAGATGACAAACTCTGTGGGATTATTTCTCCTTGAAGAAAGAAATTGTATTCGCATTTCAAAAGTGTATATTTTTGTCTTATAATTCATATGCAACCCTGTGTGTTGTCAATATTGTGTGTCTACGTGAAGTGTTACACAGGTTATTCGTTAGAGCGATCTCTACACAAGCAATGCATAGTGCATAGTGCATACCACTGCATACCAACACATGAGGTGACAGTTAAATAGTACTTTCAGAAATATACGTATTCAACTTCTAGTGTATATTTGCTACATTTAAATAAGTTATTTCATTGTTAATTAAGAGCCATAACAGACTCTCACAGATCTCCTTTCCTTAGGTTGTGTAGAGTTATATTATGTATTGCATATTAATTCCCAACTGTCCAAATATATAATTAAAGCAGCTAGTTAGTCACATGATAGTGAACATGCACTGAGATCTGCTACGTATTTCGTTGGCCTTCAATGTGATGAGCTTCAATATACAACTCGGATGTTGTAGCGAAGAGGCATTACTAATCCTTCAGTTAATTATTACCGATAGGTAACACAATAACCTAACAACCCCTGTTGATGGCGATGAACCATTTTAAGATTTTTTTACGGTTCTTCTTACCTTATACCTTGTTTTATCAGATTTAATAATGTGTATATAATTACATGGATTATTACGCATAATTAAACGTCAGTGAAGTTGTATTTAATAAGTTGATCTAATCTTCTTGAGTGTTTTAATTAACCCGTTTTTTATAATCTGTATACACCGATAGAAAAATATTTACTTTCAAGTTTTAACCCAAAATTAATTTCTACTTAAAATTCACAACTAGACATCAAAAGATCCCTGGGGCACAGGTTTTATAAGCAAGTTTTTAAGCTAAACACCTCATCTTCTGTACAAACTGTGGCTTCATTGTCGTTATAATTTTACACGAAAATCATAGTAAAATCATTTTCAAAAACAAGTTTTAAAAAGAGTAATACATCATTTTATTTCTGTCGCTTTCACGAATCACGAGTAAGGAATAATAAAAAATAGTCAATATTGTGCATTTACGTGTGGAAATAGGTCGTAGTTGTATTCATCAGTGCTACTGGTATACCATCCTTATGCTTCACACATATGGCTGACCTAACTAACCGGTTCTTAGTGAAACACGAGGGACCGAATATATCGTCGTCCTTTGTTCGCTAAGGAATTTGTTTTCTGTATGGGAAACAAACATTTACGTAAGAACCTAGGGCGAGCTTGAGCCGAGTTAAGCGCACTTCGGCTGGGACAACGTCAGGCTGGGTGACCGTTTAGTCGCCCTGCGTCCTTCATCAGGGCTCGGCTACGTGTCGTCACGTTGCGTACCGGCCCTACCAACAGGTCCGCCCGAGCGAGCTTCTTGTATAATAACAACAACACGCCATCTGATTGATGTGAATGTCAGTTTTTTCTGTTCTGACTCAATGTTAATCGTGTAGACCTCTTTTTATACAAAGACGGACCTTCTTGTTTTTCAGCTTCCGAACACCCAAAAGAGCAAACAGAATCATCTTAATAGGAGCAATAGGTTCACTGTATAGTGATTATACTTCAATGTCTTGTCCATGTGGATGAGCCTTCCATTGATTGCGTCTTATTTGTACCGAATAAGTGTGTTGAAATTAGTTGCTATTAATTCACACTGCAAACAAATCCATTTTTAACAACAGGTCATGCGAAAACGTCATAACCAGGTACATCATCATCTACGTTAGTTTGTAATGAGGTAAGACAAATGCTTGTTGATCCAATTTCGTTTATAAAATAAGTTTAATTAGTTGAATGTTGTTTTACGACGTACTATATACAACTGGGTCATACAACGTCGGCCGAATGTGATCCGTCACACATCGCGAGGGTTGTGTTTGTGCGTCTAGGTCGCCAAGAATAAATGAGAAGAATAAGAAGAGAGACAGAGGCGAAAAAAGGGGGAAAGTGAGCAAGATTGCAAAGAATAATGAGAAATAGGGTAATCAAAGATATGCACGAGCGCCCTCTTTGCGGGCACCGGTCTCCACGAGGAGGAACCCACCTTGAGTGATTAAAAATAGTTTTCACTTGTTTTTAACAAAATATTGCCACGCAGTTATTACAAAATGTATGTAAATGGATGTTTTAAATTTGTTGTAGTATGTATTTTAAAGGTACCTAATCGTTACATTTGTTCACTTGTTAGACATCCTGCTATTTGAGTGCAGAAATTATTATTTTGGTATTACTTTATCGTGGTATCTATCTACGTACAAATTATTGAAGAGTGTCGTCATTTTTATTTCTCACTGATAATTTCGAGAATATTACCGACTCATTCTAAGAGAAAATACTGATTGAATGATTGAGAAATTACTGAGAAATTATTGATAACCAGTCAAGAAAAAAATGATGTGGAGCTTCGAGTCCCGTTCAGGCTCGAATATATTCCATATATTTTGATCTTCCTGTAATTATTTCATTTTGGAATGAACAAGAAAACAAGAAACAGATTGGAAGAAAACTAGGGGTTGATATCCAGAGTACCGACCTAACTCGATAACTTAAAAAATGACGTCGAATTTGTCCATTAATTGCGATCAAATGCGATCAGGGGAAATAACTTTAGTGTGACCTCAAATTCGCGCTTATACTGTATCTATTACATAAATTTAAACGTTTCACTTTTCCTCTAGTTTACATCAAAAGAACTTTTAAAAAATTGCACTAATTGTTTGATGCGGTCAAACAAATTTTGGTTCCTCATCTCGACAGCAAAACAAACATAAAAGAAAATGAGTTTAGGTCTAGATTACAAATGAAGAAAACGCGGTCACTTCCTTTTTTGTTTCAACCAAATCTACCGTTCTGGCTCAACGGTAGCCGATGGCGAGCAAATACATTGTAAAAGTAGTAGTATCGATGTCGAGGGCCCGAACCTTGTATCATTGCGCCCCAATGTATGCCTGCCCGTGGGAGTCCAAACTACCAGCAAATACATTGTAATAGTATAGTAGTATAGATGTCGAGGGCCCGAACCTCTATCATTGCGCCCCAATGTATGCCTGCCCGTGGGAGTCAAACTACCAGAGCAGAATGTGATTTCGGTTGTAGGGAAAAAGAAGCCGTGGCCAAGTCACTACGCGACCGACTCTGGGGGGTTTCGAATAATACGTGACCTGACAAATTATTTATCTTGCAATTCGAAGAGCGCTCCTTCCACATTACCTAACGTAACTAACTAATTTCTAAGTGATTGAAAATGTATGCCATTTGACTAAATCAATTGGCGGCGTTATCCATATACTGAAGACCAACGAGGTAGGCTGGCCAATTCTTTGTTTTGCAGGAATAGATTGGGCGCCTGGAGGGTAATCATGTTTAGTCTTTGTTATACATGTTTGTTTTTGTATACTTGAAAGTATTAATACACACCGATCAGTTATAGAAAATGTAATGAAGGGATATTATACACAACACAAATTGCAACTGCATAATGAACCTAGTTACAAAGGATGCAAGCAGTGTAGTGTAACACAATTCGTAAGTATAAATGAATTTTTCGAAATTCTATTCTATATGGAATAAAATGCAGAGTGCTTTTCGTTCATTTTATTTTTCATTTTTCATTTTGTCGGTAACATAACATTTGTAGCACTTTTTTCTACTTGGCTTGGGAAGAGTTGGTTGTGTTGTGAGCTATATCCCGTTTATCCGCTTTTCAAAACAATGTGAAACATAAACGCCGCTGAAATAAGTGACAAAACAAATTGACAGTTGTGTCCGAAACCACTTTTTAATGCTATTTTTTGTTTTAAACATTTATTATCGCGATCAATGAGACGTTAAACCCCAATGACGTTGGGAACATTTTGTTAACAAAATAGTAAAATGAAAGTAGGGAATTGATGATTAAATATTTACTTTGTAGTTTATTGAATTAAGTAACTATACGTTACTTGAAACAATCACATTGTAAACATATTAGGATATCTCTAGTTAAATATCTTTGAACATATTTCCGTAGGTCACATTTCAAATTATTTTTCATACCATACTAATACTAATACATACATGTCACGTATTTGCATGGAAACTCTTTTCCAATGATGCCAATGGTCCGGTTAAGAGTTATAATGTTGAGTATATCGTTTCAAAATTGCCTTATTGTTATTGAAAATGAGCCCCAGAATGTATAGCATGATGGAAAAACTAGATCCGTAGTATCAATCTTATTCCTGGTTTTTGTGTAGAAGGTCGACGGTTATATTACCTTTTCTAGCTGATATTTTTTAATTTCTGGAAGTGATTTAAATCTATCGTGTGGCATAGGGCATGCAGAATGATGTCCCACACTGAAATTAGACAATATAGAAAATTGTATTTATGTTTATTGCTTTTTTGTAAAGCCGTACCAAGGTCAAAAATAATGTTTTTTGTATTAAAATTATAACTACAATAAAAATGAGTTGGTTTGGTTATTGTCAGAAAATGTGCGATACTCCGGATGTCCTCAATGTTAAAATGTATATAGGTGTAGAACTTGAGTTTATCAACACTTTATTCTTGTATATTGTTAGCACGGAATATTGTGTATCATGATAAAAACTTCCAGAATGCTAGCAGAATATGAAATTATAATCTAAAAGGTAAACTTGTAATTATTTTATATGGATAGTATACCGTTCGGCTTTAAAATCCTTCGTTATTGTGACTATAACAATGACAACTGTAAAACTACTTTCCGCAATTACATAATTCGTGCATGGATGGTGAAGTGGTAGTGTATGTGAATATGTGAAATGCGAGTGTGTTTTCATCGCAAGGCCTCTCCCGGCGTAAATCATGTCGCGTGCCCTGATGCCAGTGGACGTTTCTAAAGCTTTGCGTGATTGTTACGGAAGGATGAGTAAAGCGTTCGATGCAAACCATGCCCACGACGGAAGTTATCACAAGCCAACAGCAAAATAACAAACTCGGACGCTTTTCAACTCCAAGAACATCGGTAAGTGATTATTTATTCATCTCCCAACAATAAAGACACTAGACCGTCTAGGTGGATGTAAATAGTTTGCGTTTTGTTAAATTTATTGGATTTTAAAATATATTTTCGCATAATTAGATTTTTTTTTCGGGAATTAATTTTTGTCGGCGAGTTCGTCTTGAGTTTCACAGTTTTCCATTTTTGAATAACACATGTCGAATCTACATCCAATGTACGGTAGGTAGGCCTACTACGGTAGGTAGTAGGCCTACATCCAACTCATCCAATACTTAGAAGGCTGGTATACGATTTGCGCCGTTTCTTTCATTCCATTTTTGAACAACATCCAATTTGCCTGGTATACGATTGGTGCCGTTTCTTTAGTTCCATTTATGAACAACATCCAATGCCTGGTATACGATTTGCGCCGTTTCTTTAGTTACATTTTTGAACAACATCCAATGCCTGGTATACGATTTGCGCCGTTTCTTTCATTCCATTTTTGAACAACATCCAATTTGCCTGATATACGATTGGCGCCGTTTCTTTCATTCCATTTTTGAACAACATCCAATGCCTGGTATACGATTGGCGCCGTTTCTTTAGTTCCATTTATGAACAACATCCAATGCCTAGTATACGATTTGCGCCGTTTCTTTAGTTACATTTTTGAACAACATCGATTTCATCCAATGCGTAATACCTGTTATACGATTGTCGCCGTTTCTTCTTTTAGGACTGAGCGAATTCCTTTCTTAGTAAATAATGAAGGCATGATCTATTCTTCAAAGTCTTATGGTAGCAAGATTTTGGAAATGACTGTATTGTAAACACGTTGAGGTCATTTTCATCATGGCCAAGGTCAATGAGGGCACTGAGATGATCATAAACGTCTCGACCAGTTACAGAACGGATTTAGTCAAACCAAGGCGATCAACAATTTTTTAGTGCGTTATAAACCATTACTAAAGTCGTGATGTTTTTGCTGTTTTCTTTCTCTTAATTGCTTGAATGCCTAATGCCTTAATAAGGTTTTATTAAAATGCTTCATAACGGTTTTCTCGGATGCCTGTAACAGCTATTAAAAAGATATTTATTGCTTTCATTATATTTTTAATTTTAAAGATATGTACTAGTTAGTTTACAGGTTTGTAGCATGAAATTGATTGATTTGTTATCAGCTATAAATTAACTCTTAGCGTAATTAACCTCATTTGTATGGTTGAAGCAAGTAGGAACTAAGAGGGTATAAGCTGATGGCTGCGCATATACAATTGTTACAATCAATATGTCTTTGTACGCCATTTTCTCTCTGTCTAGCAACTAAGATTAAACAGGGTTTATTGGTGTCGCTGCTATTAAATTCATTAAACGTGCGTTACATAATTCATTAGCTTGCTGAGGGGCGTATCGATCGACTGGGGGTGAACCGACTCGCTCAAGGGATGCATTGGCCACTGTTTTACAAGACACTGTTAGTAGTCGGACACGTGCATACGATCAATCTCAGACACTCCTAATTGGAACTTGAGATTAATCAAACGTTTTAAAGAATTGAAACTACTTTAACTCTTTTAACGTCTTTGAAACTGGAAACAATAGCTTTGTTCATTTGTGTCCACCCGTCCCATGTAAAAATGAGTGGAGGTGGAAGGAGTATGACGTCATAGGTGGAAGTAGTGGATGCTTCTCAACCAAAGACAGATGAACGACGTGAGTGCAGTTTGACTTAAAAATGGCGCGTGATCTAGAAACTGACTTGGTGAGAGAAATGTTAGAAGCGGCTCAATCTTCAGATGAAGATTCGCTGTCAGTTTCAACATCTGAATCATCGGATTCAGATGATTTTCTTTGTATCTACAAAGAATAAATATTAACTCAATGAATATTATGCCACTAGGCCTAGGCTAGGCCTAGGCCTACTTGTGTTAGGCTACTGCATTATTGCGTATCTTTTCTCAATCTGTTACCTAATTCACCTAGGCCCTAGTACTACAAATAGGCTATATTTATTAGTGATGGGAAAAGTGTGTATTTTATAAATAAACGTTTAGGCCTACACCTCATTTAAAAAAAAGCTAGCTCGTAGACCTAACCTAAAAAAAACCTTAGTAACAGGTGCAGCCAAAGGTAGACTAGGTCTACAATTGTAGACTATTTTAATCTCATATCATGTTCAATCAATTCCAATACTTACCCACGCAGGTAGAAACATAGTGTCCTTCACGAATGATGGGTAAATTACTTTCACGGCGTAGCATATACTGTTTCAAGTCGGCAGCCATGTTTGTATTTTGATAAATTTCGCGCGTTATTTTTTACCTCCACTATCTCAACTACCTCTCACCTGGGTGGAAAAAGTAGAGTTAATTCTCCAATAGGTGGACTCAGAAAAACACAGTTGAGGTTGAGTTGGTGGTACAGATGAACGCCATTTTACTTCCACCTCAACTAAAAGTTGAGATAGTTGACACAAATGAACAAAGCTACTACTAAATGAGGTTTGCTGTGTTTTGTCCAACTTAAACATTTCAACCCCCAAATCGCCATCTGCAACAGCTGACTTGAGACTACTTCCTATAGTTTCCTGAATATTGTATGGCCTGAAAGGGTTTCCAGCTATCGTTTTTAATTCAAATTTAAATTGAACTTTTCACGTTGTATCATGCATGCATGTAGGGTAATCGAGTTAAACATTCCTGGCTGTAAAAATGATCTAATAAAAAACTCGAAACCTTTTTTACCATAAGAATTCTAATATATTTTCTCTCGATTATTTTTTGTTGTAATGGTGATTGAAATCGTCGCGGGACAGTCTAACTTTTTGATAGTTGTGCGCAACTGTTGGTTGTTGGTGCGCGGTGGGGGGACTGTTTTCTCGGGTGGAGTGGGGGAAAGACGGCGTAACCACGGAGCGCAGTGGATAGCGGCATTACTTGGTAGTATATCGCTCGCGGGGCCAGACTTGACGCACCGCACATCGCGTGGAGCTCTACGCTCTACCTCACCGAACCATCTGTCGTCGATCAGTGCCGCGCTCATACTTGTTCAGACAGTGCCGAAAACTCAAGCCATGAACCCGAGTACATTCGTGTTTATCTCCATATTAACCCAGCTGTTGTACGTAGGGTCGGCTTCGCCTCGTGCTTAGGTGTAGAGTGTGTTGTGGTTTGTGGCGGCACGAGGAGGTTACGCCCCCCGAGTGACAAACTGGACTTCTGTACGTGTTGAGGACACTTCTTGGCTACACTGTGGAAGCACCGACGATCTATCAACTAATCGGCCCTTGTGAAACTATGGAGGCTACTTACTGCATGGGCAGCGATGTAGACGTATGCAGAATGTTTGACCAATACTTGTATAAGGTGAGTGACAGCCCCTTCTCGTTCGCATGGGAACATTTTCCTCGTTAGTCAAATAAGTGTTTACTGTTAGCTCGTCGAGTTTACCTTATTACTTGTGTTTATTTGCCCAAACTTTATGAGGATCTTGCAAGTTGCGAGTTACCTCTTATGTTTGTTTTAATCGCTTGGGTGTGTTCGTCTTACCGTCTGGATATCCGAAAGAGAAACATACTCAGTCTGATTACAGTGTGCCATTAGATTCCAATGCTGTTGGAAAGTTGTCTTGAGGACTTTCAATATAATTTGCATGAAGCGCCCCTCAAACCACGGACCACGAGTCAGCGGGGTTTTGAACAGATTGCATTAGTTTGTTGATACAGTCGGTCCTACTATACAATACTCGTCTCCAACCCGCTCGAACCTCACTCGGATTGAATATGCAAAACTTGGGCTATTGACTTAAAACGATGCTTCCAGTCGGCTGGCTAACACTACACGGATCCGAACTCTTTTAGAGATTAATCTAAGGAATGCCACAACTTGGAGGGAGCTACAAAAAACGTTCCAAGGAAATTGTTATTTTTAACTCAACTCGTTTTATTGCGTTGCCGTTCAAATTATACGTTCATATTTAATATACAATCACGTGCATGCTATTCCTTTTTATTGTTTTGCCGTCCAATAGCGTTCTGAAGAATTATTACTAGCCTGTCGTGTTTGATGTGTAGCAAAACAAACTTAATAAACTAGACTTCAAAAGATTGGTTTGCCCATAAAGCATTTCCCCTTGCTCCATAAATCAGCAGAGAATGTTGTACCCACCGTTTCCAGAGTTCCGCTTGCTGAAGGATTAGATTTCACTATATTCTGCGTTTCAAAGTGGTGGATTACTTTGTTCTACCAAGATGCAATGCACAACATCAGCTCATTTTAAGCGCGATGCACACAACCATTATAACCGTAAGCCAATGCTGTGGGTGTCTGGCTCTAAAAACTGAGCCATGCACCTGGCACCAACGACAGCAGCTGCAAAACACTGGCTTCAAAAGAAATTAATTGAATAAAATCTCAACCCGATTTCTTTATGCACTACAACAAGAAAATTACAACGTTTTAGAAATAAGATTATTTCGCGATTCTAGTGGCAACTATTTACGTGTTTAACCTTTTGACGGTTCGATTAGGTTACTTTAAATTCTTATCATAAACAAAACTATTGTCAATTAGGTTGTGTATGGCAATATGTAATTAAATTTAAAGGAAGATTAATTTGGCTTAACGTATACCTTCTACTCTAAAATTGTAACTCTCCTTATAACAATGATGAATACACGTCTTTATTATGTTGCATTGGCCCAAGCAAATTTTTGTAGAAAATAATCTCTCTTTTAGTTACAATCAATCATAATCCACATATTAATTTAAGATGTGAGCTCTGCATGGTTTCGTATGTGTTGTAATTTACGTATATGAAGACGACTTTCGTATGACGTCATCTTCATTGTTGGCGCATGGCGGCCATTTTTATGTACAATGGAGTCGCCGTGCTTCGATATGAGGTGTGGCATTCATCATTGAAAGCATGGAAACCATGCTAGTTATATCCGAAGTCTGTTTTTCAAGGTTAAATGATTTCCTTTCCACGCGATATTACGATTGTCGGAAAATGAAAAAAATGCCGGTTGACAGTATAGATTGTAACCACGATTATATGTGTCGAAAACTACTTGTAATGATCCCACTTCTGATACTCGTTATACAGACAAACAGAAGCAAAAATGGATGCAATCAGCTATCATTGAATTTTGTTCATTGTTAGCGGGTTATTTAGACACTCCAATACTAGTGTTGAGTTTGAAAATGGCTCAGTGAAGTGATTGCTGAGGCGACGTACAACTTACCGTAAAACGGACCTACAGCAAGTCAATTATTTTCCCTTATCCGTAGAAGTCAGCTCAAACCTTTCCAGCTTCTCGCGGGTAAATTTGAGACACAAATTCGGGTAATTCTACTTCGAGTCCAATTATTGGGGGACCACACAATATTGCTACCCCTTCAATAGACGTTGATGATTTATTGGTGCCACTATTATGTATCCGATAATCCGCCAGTTAAAATAATGGATGCCGTTCGAAATTGTGCCGTTTACGTTCAGCCGCAGCGGCGGTCTACGGAGTAAGGTCGACCGATTAATTCAACCACATAAAGCACCGTCGTTCTCTGTCGAGGGATGGAAGATAACGTATAATATTAGTTTGATTATCCCTACCCAACTAGAGTTTGTTCCGGAGAAAAGGATAATGCGACTTGCTATGGTATGGTCTGCGTAAAAGAAAGATGGCGGATGTATTGAGGATTTCGATGCGCAACAGTTCGGGATCTACCCAGTTTTGAGCAGCACTAAAAGTTCATGTCTTGTGTACACGACAAGAACGAAATGTATCCATCCACTAACCGGTCGTGTATGTACAAAAAGTAAACCCATGTTGTCGATATCTTGTGGAACAAACAATTCACGTTTACCAATGTTTTACATTCTTTGCCGATTTAGTTTGGGATTTTTTAACACTTGCCACGTTTTCTAGTTATCATTGTAACTTATCAGGTTTCATTCTACCGTCGGCTTTCTCGTTTCAAAGATGATACCTACATAACTAGAAAGTGGTGTAATTACTTCAGGGGCGTATTATCTGCTTGTTTAGTTATTGTGAAAAACAAGCTGCCATGACACCAACGGGTTGTTATTTTATAAAGTGTGGTAAACCGTCACTCGTTCAATTCATACAAAAAGTCAAAAACAAAGTAGCAATTTATTTACAGTTTATTGTAGATACATACAATGTGCTGCAACAAAACGTACGAAACACCCACAAGTTCATGTTATACATGTGTTACTAACGTGTGTTCAACCAGAGTTTTAGCCCTGAATGTGTGCAGTGTATGTATACGTTGAGCGCCGTGCAAGGTAATTGTGGTTTCTTTGCAGAAGATAAAACTTGCAGTGGTCGAAGATTACCTTATTACATCGTTGGGGTATGTTTACAAGTAGAAACGCTCGTTTTCTGTGGTTTATATAAATGTCAAGTATATAGTTTTAATTTCAACTGCAACTTGACGATAGCAAGTAATACTTAATTCCGAGCAAACAAATCTAAGAAATCTTCTATAGTACGCGCATTTAATTTCCATACATTCTGACTATGATCCTACAAATTTTAATGCAAATTACCTCTTGCCTATTATATATTGTGTTTAGCCGTCCAAATATAGGAGAAGATTTTAGGGGATTGACGTCGATAAACGTTATCTTCCACTTTTACAATCAATTGTACTTACATTACTGTCTGTGCTAAGCGTAGTGAGTGAATACACGTTTGTATACATATTGAAGAGTTATATTTCCAGTGCCAGAGTTCAAAAAAGTGCTTGTGCATTAGTCTGTATTTCATGGTGGATATAAAGTGATTTACAAATTGGTTCGCCCTAGAAGTGGCAAAGCAAAGGTATTATTAGCTAGTGGTGCACCAATCACAATGTTGTACGCACCCCAAATAGTCGACCCGTTGTCAGAATTGTGAGAAATTACTTATTGCGTAGGTCTACGTGAGTGACACACTGGTATTGCCTTCTTCTTGGTAAAGATTGACATGTATAATTGCGGTCATTTAGTCGGCGGGCAGGTAGGGATGTTACTCAGTATTTCCATTCTAAGGCGAAACATGGGAGTACATTTTGTACCGAACACCGTAACTATCCCTCACTCTACCGCCCACTCATTCTTGCAATGTTCTTATGGAGATTCGGAAAACCACAATTCATAATATGAATCCCAACGAAATCCTAATGTAAGAATGAGCATAGGCAGGTATTTATGGTGAAAATAAAATATGTACATTTTCGTTTTTGAATTCCAAAAAGCAGTGGATTGTTGTGGAAAATAATTTTCTAATTTCAACTTGTGGTGGTTCTTTTGATATATTTGAGGTTTTTGACACAGGTTTCTTGTTGTGTACTTGCTAAATACACTAAACATCTAATTTTAACATTCACGAGCAATTATTTGTTCGTAAAAATTATGTTTTCGTTTGTTGTCCCAGTCGGCGAATTCGTAGTAAAAATATAAATCAACATTTAGAATGTTCCTGTTTACCACAAATACCTGAGCTATAAGGTTTCTACACGTGTTTACATGCGATGCACCCACCTGCCCACCGGGTCAGGGTGGTCGGTCCCTTCTCGCCCCATTAGTCACCACGTATCATCTAACCCCGGCAAGCTGTCGACCGACGTGTGTAGGCCTACGTCGTGTACCCCTTTTCTGCGCTACTATACCACATGCTGCGTGGTTGCAACCGTACACCGCAAGTATGCACTCGCACCCGTTCACCGAGCAGTTTGTTAGACGCACGCAAAACTTATTTTAAACGAAATTAAAACACCTCATAGAAAACTCGTTAGAAATCGGTCGGGAAAACTGTAAACTTTTTTAAATGTTTCCACTTGGATGTCCCTGTATTAAACTAAGTAATTTTATTTATTAAATGATTAGCTATTCTTACTTTTGCTACGGATATAGTATTTCAGAATTGAGTGTGAAAAAAACAACTAAATTGTTAACGTTGTGACTCTTGACTCGTTCTCTGAAGTGGGTTCATGAATATGCATATCTTTTACTGCTAACCTCTTTGGGGCTAACGCAAGCGAGGTGCCCCATAGAATCGATTTGTAATTCCGGTCCACTAAAATTAGCTTATTCTTAATTTCAAGGTGCATTAAACTTTTCAGGAGAATTCTAAACGAAACCCACGCGCACACACCGATTACTTAGGTGATAAGAAAACTAATAACTATAATATGCTTGTTGAATGTGACGAGTATTATAATGCTTCGAAAATACCATTCTAATAATATCAATAATATTTATTAACGAATACTTAGACAGAATAATACAAGTTTTAAAAAACAAAAAACTACCTTTCAATATCAATAAATTACTATTTCAATTCGAAGACTATTTGCTTGAGTATGAAGAACAATGTCTTTTGGAATAAGAAAGCTGTTTCAATACCGTTGCTGAGGGTATGATGAACGTTTTACCATTTGAAAAGGAAGACAAACTATTTGAATAACGGCCCTAATAATGTTAACATTTGCATAAATGCAGAAAATTACAATTTAACAAATTTAATATTTTAGTATGAGTAAATTTCAATCTAATATGAATTATAGTACTATTTCAATGCTATGAATATTTCGATTTGAACACAAAGAACATAACCACTGAAATATGAAGAATATTACCATATGAATATAATACAATTACTATTTGAGTAGTGAGAATATTAAATGGAAACCATTGCTGAAACTTCGTATTTTGATCAAAACATGCAGATGTGCACCGAAATAAAATTCACTTATACCGTTCGCTATAACTGTGGAGTATCGGGAGTACGTTGTATAACCATGCAGCGATTCATCAATGGTTGGAGAGCAAACGTCGCTTCGGGCGTGTTTGTGGCATTGACGCGAAAACAAAACACTCATATTATTGTGACATTGCATATATCGTGGTTATATAGATAGATAGTGAGCGTGTCACGTGACTGACTTTACGTTGTCACCCGCGGGAGAGCTAGAGACGTTTGGCTTTTATTAAACAACAATTAGATGTTTTATGTTGGCGCTCGTTAAAAGACGCACGCACGCACTTGCCGTACGCATTCTCGCACGCCACTCGTACGTAAACACGATCTCAGACGATGTCTCGCATCTGTTTCTGGTACATGTTTTATATAATATTGTTAGACTTTACTTGTGCCATTATTTATAATATGATTATATTATTTTGTTTGTAATTATTATAATAATAATAATAATAATAATAATAATAATAATAATAATAATAATAATAATAATAATAATAATAATAATAATAATAATAATAATAATAAAAATGATAATAATAATAATAATAATAATAATAATATGTTTATTTACCTTAAGTAATACCAATAATTTAATTATAACCGGTAGGCCTACGCTGGTTATCCACCCACGCGTGAAGTTTAGGTAGAGCGGTACTGATAGTAGCCTAATTATCTTCAATGGAGACCCACCCACTATGGGTGTAGGCTAAGTCAAATGACACCAGTTTTAGGTGTGAATCATCCGCTACTTGTGAATGATTGTGTTTTATTATGAGATGTTAACTCGATTATCGGACATTCCCGACTATTTCGCATTGGGGACACATTGTACAATTATTGTTAAACTCTTGGCAAAGCACTTTACCGGTTTAACAACAATTTCTGAATGCTAACACCATACGGTACTAGCTAACTAAAACACCCTAATTTCGTGGGGAACTCATAGAACAGAACAGAAAAATTATCTTAATAACTTATTCAAGGCACGTTTTTAAGATGTATTTTCACTTCATAGAGTTGAACGGGGACAGACAATGAATTTTAATAGGTCCATTAACGTTTCGACGCCTTGGGTAGTATTGTTAGAAGTGGGCGCATTCCTCGGTCGGGACTGAGTCCCAGGTGTGACGTAGTGATGATCGTCTAAACGACGAGGCTTACCGACGTGGGGTGGGTGGTTACACGGTTAGCCGGCCCGAGTTATGGCGAGACGTGCGGTTTTAGTACCTCGGGGGACCCTCTGTCCAAGACGAGGAGTTTACTCTTTCTCTCGCTGTCGACACGGTGTAACCTGGGTCAGGGTGTGGAGCATAGAGGCGACACCACAACGCGTGATTCGTGTACTCGGAGTGTTTGATTGTTGCACTAAACACTGTTGCGACGGCTCCCCCGGGGCACCCTGTCCAAGACAAGGAGTTTACTCTGTCGCTCGCTGTCGACACGGTGTAACCCGGGTCAGGATGTGCATAGAGGCGACACCACAACGCGTGATTCGTGTACTCGGAGTGTTTGATTGTTGCACTAAACACTGTTGCGACGGCTACCCCCGGGGACCCTCTGTCCAAGACGAGGAGTTTACTCTTATGCTCGCTGTCTACTCGGTGTAACACGGGTCAGGGTGTGGAGCATAGAGGCGACACCACAACGCGTGATTCGTGCACTCGGAGTGTTTGATTGTTGCACTAAGCACTGTTGCGACGGCTACCCCGAGGGACCCTCTGTCCAAGACGAGGAGTTTACTCTTTCGCTCGCTGTCGACACGGTGTAACCCGGGTCAGGGTGTGGAGCATAGAGGCGACACCACAGCGCGTGATTCGTGTACTCGGAGTGTTTGATTGTTGCACTAAGCACTGTTGCGACGGCTACCCCGAGGGACCCTCTGTCCAAGACGAGGAGTTTACTCTTTCGCTCGCTGTCGACACGGTGTAACCCGGGTCAGGGTGTGAGCATAGAGGCGACACCACAACGCGTGATTCGTGTACTCGGAGTGTTTGATTGTTGCACTAAACACTCTTGCGACGGCTACATTCGGAGACCCTGGGGTTTGGTTGGAAACCTCGTAGTTGGGCTCAATTTAGACAGTGTTTTTGGGTGATGTTTCTGTAGTGCACTAGGGGAAATTTGCTCTTTGGAAAAACTCAACATCAATATTTGAAGTGTTACTTAATTTTCGCTGAAAGACAAAATTATGAAACACCGTTTCCTCATTTTTTTGGAAATCCTTAAAAGGTTTACCATTATTTTTTGTATTAATCTATCTATGATAAAAATCAAATCAAACTAAATTTTATAAGTAGCTTCAGGTAGGTACTGCGACGCTCAAGTGAAACGATAGTGTCGCCTTTGTCGGCGTCTTCAATTACTTATGATGTACTTCGTTTTCCTCAAAGGGACAATGGACTATGAATGATTGCCCTCAAGATAATGTGCTTGTTTTTCAAAGACCTCTTTGGTCCTTAGTGAATCACAGATGTCCGCTCAAGCAGTTCGTAGAATTGGCCTGTTCCATTGTACTGAGAGTAACATTAGCTTTAACTTGGCAACCACTATCATCTTCAAGTGGTCTGAGTTTGTGCTTCAAGACTGAGCTACATACATTATATAGAACTTACCGTTTGTTACTTAGAAGTTGTTACTTGGGTTGAACGTTGGTCAACTCTATAGATCACAAGTAGAAGACTCACAAATCTCTAATTGTTGTGTGGAGTTGACGCTTGTATGTGCTTTGGAATATTTAACTTTCTTAGTCACAAATTCAAAGTTCTTGATAGTACGAAGCCCAGCCATTAGGCAAGCGGGGCATATACAAATATAATAGTTTTCAAACTGGGTATATTCGAATATAAGCGTTCGAGGGTGGTTTTACGAAGACTCGCTGTAAACAACATTCAGTTCATATTATTCCATCTACAACACTGTCGCAAAGTGGTCAGATTACCGGAGATGGCCACGCAGTTTACGGTAGAAGTTTAGCAACACTGTCGCAAAGTGGTCAGATTACCGGAGATGGCCACGCAGTTTACGGTAGAAGTATAGCAACACTGTCGCAAAGTGGTCAGATTACCGGAGATGGCCACGCAGTTTACGGTAGAAGTATAACAACACTGTCGCAAAGTGGTCAGATTACTGGAGATGGCCACGCAGTTTACGGTAGAAGTATAGCAACACTGTCGCAAAGTGGTCAGATTACCGGAGATGGCCACGCAGTTTACGGTAGAAGTATAGCAACACTGTCGCAAAGTGGTCTGATTACCGGAGATGGCCACGCAGTTTACGGTAGAAGTGTATAGCAACACTGTCGCAAAGTGGTCAGATTACCGGAGATGGCCACGCAGTTTACGGTAGAAGTATAGCAACACTGTCGCAAAGTGGTCAGATTACCGGAGCGGAGATGGCCACGCAGTTTACAATATAAGTATAACAACGCTGTCGCAAAGTGATCAGATTACCGGAGATTGCTACGCAGTTTACAATATAACTATAACAACACTGTTGCATTTGTTTACCGCATAACTTCTCTAACGTCTCAATTAAACGACCGCACTCAATGAGCCGACTCGGCAGAAATGTATAAATCTATTTAATGTCCCCAACGATGCCAAGTTACTTTCTAAGTGCACTGTAAAATGATGCACATTAAATCAGTGTGAACAATGCGTGACCCGTGAACACAGTATGGTTGCGAGCAACGGAACCACCTTTCTATTAGCGTGAACTTGAAATGAAGTTGTCTGTCTGGGATGGGATGGTGCGATTCCCCACGGCGTCTCTAAGCGTCCGTCCCGCTGCGTCGTGTCTTTACGCCGTCGGACGCCAATTAGACCCCGAGACTGTCACCGACGCGCGGTGGCACGCGACCTGTGACGTGACCACGGAGCGGGCGTCTGTCATTGGGTCAACCCCCTCCCCTCGACTCGGCACCTCGCTCGACACGATCTTTGCACACTTGACTTGACGTATCGATTTATCGAGGAACGGTTAACTTGAGAACATGTCTAATACCCTCATTTATTAGCACTGTTGAAACCGTTTCTTGTTTCTTTGGCTCGGTAACTGAACGAACGCGAGTCGTTACTCGATCAACCTGGAACCATGTCAGTAGGATTAAATCCGTCAAGAAAAGTGAATTGAAAGTTAATATGAAATTAGCCGAGGGGAACAATTAAAGCTGTAATGCGTTCCCATGGAAAGAATTTTAGTGGCTTACCTGGTACCTGTTAATCTGTATATAAATTATATTCAAATTTATTTCCCATGTTAAATCATTTGACAGGTTAATAGTAGACTTATTATAATCTCAGCTTTATTTAGTGCATTTAGATACGTGACTTGGAAATTAATGGGCTCCTTATGTGATAACTTGTAACTTGAGTTTATCTATCTTGTTCTTAAGAACAAAACTTGCTACTCACACACATCTCGAGGGTCAATGGCCAATTACCTGTAATTTAATCTCTTTTTAGTCTCTAAAACTCACTGTTTGAACTAGTAAATTGCTTTTGGCTTCGGATCTCTGCAGTTTCAGTTTGCTGCTGCGCTGGCAACTGGTCTGTGGTTGGCTTTAGTTTCTTTTTGTGAACGTCTCGTGCAGTATCAGTGGAAACTAGAAAGTAAACTGATCGGGTTATGAAAGTATACAACTCTACTGCTCGTTCCAATTCCGACCAATGTGCAGCAGATTATTAAATAAATTATTCAACGAATCCACTTTGGGCCTCCGATCTCAGCTCAGGTTATCTTGTTCTTGGTTGTCTCACTGTTGCCGAACCTCATAATCAGTCGGTCAGTCACGACGTACGGCAGCCACCCCTCGTTGCCAGACAAGGGGTGACCATGCACGTCGTACGGCAAGATGCCAGTAATATGCATTGCATTGACGTTCACAGATGACATTTTAAGATGTTCACATTTTTAAGAAAAATTACAATCACGATTTTGTATACCTAAATTCGATTTGTATTATTTAAAACGTGTTTAATGTGTTTGTTTTAAATCAACATTAAAAAAGACGTCGAGTTACAGTTGGCATGACGTACAGCTGACGGACAAATTATTTGTAGAGTATATATAGGCATGAATTTCAGAAACGCGTATTTTACTATATTTTGTTCATCGGAAACGTCGCTTTGAACTTTCAAAAATAGTGCTAGTTGTTTCCTTTTGATTTTAGTCAATGAGTTTGCCTCACGATTAAAACATAAGTGATTGATATGATGGTATACAATACAAAAACATTGATCAAGTTATGGACTACTCTCACTTCCTTTATTCCCCCCCCCCCCCCCCGCTAGCGTCCATTCCTGTAGAATAAGTTTTTCAACATAATTTGCCCCTTATTCCCATTTCTCGTGATTTGCTCTTTGCTATGTAACTGAAATATTATTTCAAAATTAATCAGACCATCCCTGTTAATGTAAACCAGTTATTAGAGTTGAACTTAACAATTGCACTCTTGCATGAATTAACAAGTTTCTCCTAACACATACTGTAAAACCTAATTATAATTAACAAAATAAATATTCCTTATAACTGTTTAAACACTAGGCTGCACTCCCAGTATGCATAATATATCGATTATAAATGCTATAGTTCCTTCCTTCAAGCGTTTTCATTCCTGAACGTGTCCGTACAATTGCGCCTACGTGGATTTTTATACAACATTGAAGACGCATTATGTCGCTTCAGTGTTTCCATTATATTTCTAAGAAATCTAAACTTGCATTTTACAAATCGAGCCGAGTGTTCATATAGTCAATGCATATAATATTAACGAATACAATCTGGACACTTCATAAAGTTACCTAGTTCTGTCGAACGTGGTCTGCTGAAGGACAGGGCAGTCAGTAATGTGAACTGTTTACAGTTGTCTTGTAAATTGTTCTGGTACGGTATCGGTCATAATTCCAGTGCAATTCTAAAACAATAGATTATGTTGTTATACGTACTTATGTTAGTTATTGCCCTTCGTATCATGTTATCCTACAAACAAGGTTTTATAACATAACATGCGTTCATACAACCATCAATTGTACGTGTTTTAGTATTCTTCTTCTACATAACTCCACTTTCATTGGGTTCGTACTGTAGAAAACCAATTTTATTTTTTTTAGGTCTACAATTTCTTCGAAATTACATAATCCGTATTTATAGAGCTAGACCCGAGATAACCGAAGGCGTTTTTTCGGGTGGCTGCAGCAGCGTTCAGCCAATGCACTACTATGCTGGAGTAATGTGCTGCATAGTTTGTTGTGAATAAGCTTGTAGCTTGCGCGGGTTTAGTCATTATTGAAACAAGCATTGTTGTTCAACACCTCATTAGTGCCGCGACGGTATTTACCTACATCTTATAATTATTTGAACAGGACATTTTCGTGAGCTATGTCTTGGCAGTGTTGCAGATGCAAACACGTTGTTTAATTTCAGTGTTTATTCACAAACGCTGAATTATTGAAGTGTTGGCAATTCTGAGCTGTAAGATTTTAAATCCTGAAATATTTGTTAATTTTACAAAATATAGCTACTTTATTGATGCAAGTAAACGTTACAACTAACAACATCCGCTCTTCCACAGGAAGAGTCATATTTGTACTTATAGTTCTACATTCGGTTTTGCCGAAGGACTAATATACGCAACAAGCCGAATAGAACCAATGGATTTGGTACGGTGTGTTGCTTTGAACCAGTGGCGTATGCAGCGGTGCTATAGAGTTAGGGGGGGGGGGTACTTTATAACGTGTGGATAAAGTCAGTTAGGTATCGTATTTGGCGCATGGTTTTGGTGCAATTACACCAAATACCAATCATTTAGCCTATTCAGCAGACAGCCTGTACTCCCGTTAAAACCACATAAAAACGATTATCTTTATTTCTTACTTGCGGGGTTGTTGTGGCCCCCCTACCCATTGTATCGAGCGAGAGCCGGTTTCCTGATCATATTTTGTTTGTGGTAATTATACCATCCCCTCGGAAACATATTTATATTCCTGGCTACGCCACTGCTACGAATGTCGCTAAAACCAGCTCCACTTCGTCGTCGTAATCTGATTCGAGAAACTTGATCGTCTTATCAAGCAAGGGAATTAATTCGAGGAAACTGCGGTTTTATTAATGGGAACACTGTACTTTTTCTACGCATACAGATAACTGAAGTAAGCTCGAACAAATCAATGCTCGTTCTCTCAAGTAGCTCACTTCTCGGCCTTTTCCGACTAAAAACATATATTATAGTAGTTTGCTCGCACCTTTCGCTCCGCCGTGTTGACTCGGCTTGCCGTACACTTCCAGCTTCTAGGTTTGTGGGTCTGAAACCGGATTCTTCAGGCAAGGTTACGAGGCTTGTTTTAAAGGAGAATTTTTTAAGTGTGCTGTAGTAATAGCTTTCCTTTGTAGTTGTGGCCTCTTTTATATCTCCTAACTATAATTACTATTTGAGAATAGAAGTTTTTATGGTGATGTATATATAATGTTAGCAGTCGGCTCTCAAATATTGTTAACTTGCTAGACTCGAGAACGAAGGGATATTCACAAGTGTTTCACATAAGACACACGCAAAAGCTTGTAATCAAATGTTTATAGACATCGCGATGCGCAATTTTTTTGAACGAGTGAGTAACCTAACGACGCATATAAATGTATTTATGTTCGTTTCGTGCTAAGAAAGTATGTCTCAGCAAAACATGACGCAAAATGTACGCTTACATACTTCGCACTTGTAAATTTTACTTGGATCAAGAAAACTTGCATTCATATATTATGCTGTTATACAAAGGAAGAATGACCTGTGGCAAACCACATAGTCCTTGACTGCCAACAGTAATAAACTAATATATTGTTCATTGACAAACAATAAAAGTTATGTTGGCCTGGCCTTCCCGACAGTCAAAGTCACATTATGAGCGTTCTTATACCTACAGCCTTCTTACCGGAAACAAGAGCAAAGAGTCAATAGACTGTTTGTGGTATAAATACTTAAAAAATATAACTTATTAAAAATTATGGGAATGTTGAGCATTTACACGTCAGCCTGACCTGTAAAACCCATTTTAAAAATAGTAAAGGTAGCTTAAGTTATTATTCATACCGTTATTGAAATATTTTTTTAGAAAAAATCAAATCATAAAAAGTATGGATCTAATAGAGGTTTTTAAATTATGTAGTATTTCTCAAATGCAGTAATTTCATGTTTTTCGAAAATTGATTAAATACGTGAAATATTTTGTACTTCGTCTTAGGATGTTATGAAAAAAGGCATGTCAGTTTGAAATGATGAACTTGTAATAGGCCTATATATTTTTTTTAGTTTGGGACACAATTACCGTTATTGCACTTTAAAAACAAATACAACAGTGTAATGTTAACATTAAACAATTTCGTATCATATTTACTAATCTAATATTTAAGGAATTTTATATTTCCTTAACAATTTGTAAAACGTAACTTAAACCACTTTTCCGAAATACCACATAATTGTTGCCCCCCCTTCCAAAGGTTGGCAACCTGACGCATGCGTGTTACGGGGACCCGAATCCATATTTTATATTCATAGATGAAAACCATATGGTGGCTTAGCCCTGTCCACCTATCATGTAATAAATTCTATTTATTGTAATTCTTGCTTGAAAGCGAGGAAATTACTGATAAGTGCCGTAGCGTAAATCCCGAATTCGCATTGCTAATCTGATAATGAGATTCTGATTGTGCGCACCACACAGGCTTGGATTAAAATGTAAATATCCACGCTAAGCACATATTTTAAAATATTGTCGACCAATCGAACTCAAACATCTATCTTTCCTCTAGGACTTGTGGCATTGAGATGACGAATTGAAATCCGAGCCCGGGGCGTTTCGTCTTAGCCCTCAAAGCAGCCTCGATTCAACAAGTCCTCTCCTAGCCAACAAAAGAAGATGCATATATTAATAATTCACATTTTTTTTAATTCTTCCACTTCTCGTCTCAGCAATGTCTCTGGTCGCTTTTGATTGGTCTGTTTCCCGTGCGCAAAAAACCTCATTAAATTATTCAATCATATTTCGAATCCATTACTTTTGAACGCGTAAACACCCGCTTCCGGTGTCTGAACGTTCTATCAGGAAACGGCGAATGTGCGTGGGAATTGTTTCGCAATCGCCCAGCCAGCTCGATAATAAAATTTCACAAGTATATATTTTATTGCTCCTTCACGAATAAATGTTTAACTGTAACTCGTGGTAGCGTGACTGATAAAAATGGACTCATTAGTGCGGAAAATATGTCTAACTGCGCTTTTCTGGTGCAGGAGTGTCTAGCATTTTTATTTCATTTCGTGATAACCGTTGGCTCTTGTGGCATGGAAGTGCAGGCAAGTATATTTGTCATTACTTGGCTGTTGCATTACGTCTTTATGATTGGTTCATGCACCCGATCGCGTCGGTACGAACCTATTCGTGCTAACGCTATTTTTAGTAACTGTTTTTTGCCATTTCCCGTCTTCTAACCATAACCTAGGTATTTTCTGTAATATAAGTGCTGACTATTTGCATGTCGACTGCATTCGGTCGAACCGCTAACACGTACGGCGGTGTGTTATTGTGATTTGCCTTCACATTACACAAAAACAAAACATTACGATGTTAAGAATATTTGAATTAATTATTTTTAGAAGCACATAAAACTCTACTGTCCGGGCCAGCTCCATTTTATTTTTCCCAATCTATTGATGCTATCAATCGTGTAGAATTTTTGACAGATTAATTAAAATAAACAAAATAACTTTCCCATTCAAAAGTGTAATTACATTACAATCGATAATTTTGTAAACGCCTTGCAAGTGTAACATATTTTCAAAACTTTCATCTGTGAAGTTGATTCGTTTTGATCGTTATAGTCTTGTAGATGATTTGTTGACAATGCTGAGGATTTAAAGGTTGTTGAATTTACATGTTTTTATGGAGTTGATAAATCTAATGTATTAGTGTCTTTTACAGGAACCAATCCGTTGTCTGTAATATGTGTCTTGGAGCTCCTATATAAATCTGTTGCACTGTAGTATAATATTAATTAAAAACTTGTTTTATTCTGTACAAATTGGACAAGCTAGATCAACATAATCTTAAATCTGCTCAGGTCATTGATTTGAAAAAGTAACGTTATAGAGCTAATTAATATCCTATACAATATTAATTAGTTTCCTTTGACTTCATTATTTTGTACTAAAACGAAGGTAATCTAATATCACAATTAATAATTGAGCATGCTAATATTGTCTCAATTATAACACAATCAAAATCTAAACTTTCTTCAAACAGAGACACGGAGTGAAAAACTAACAATAAGGCAATTAATTTGTGATGATACATATACCTATTGCAAAAATGAGTCTATAATAGTTTCTAGTTTACTATAGGCAACTGATACTACTGCCTTGTTGCCATATGTATAGTGTCTACTTTGCTAGTCAAGGTCCGTCAATGCCCTGACTTAGGTTCGGTAAACCTCCAAGACATACCTGGACGAGCCTCCGGCTGGGAATTTATATACCTTGGTTGCTAAAATCTTTGTCTACACCACTTGTTCTCCTGTAGCGGTTTATTGATAACAATAAGCCTGCAATGCGGTGTTGCCAAGTTAAACCAACCACGTGTGACCTATGCGCAGCTCGTAATGCAGTGATGCCAAGTTGTCGTGCATTGTCTCTTCGGCTGCAAGCTTAGCTAGCGCCGGAGGGCTTTCAGGTGGTGAGAAGACATCTCATTAAAGGCTGGATTAAACTATCACGTAATATTTATTACAGTACTTCGTTTCTCGTTCGTGTACAACAACACAATCCCCTCGATGTAATGTGTGTTATTATATTGGTTCAATCTTCCTCTTAAAATTCATCGGCTGAAATAATGATGCGAGTAGAATTGTTTAAGGACTCCCCAATGTTTTTATCAGACGATGTTGATTGATGATTGTACTTCTAGTGAGTTTTTAACTTGGCGTTACAACCCCTGCGCCCTTCACCGGAGTTTTCTTAGGTCCTTCGAGTTCAAAGGTCAACGAATTATGAATGGTTAGAATTTACATTTAATTTAAACAACTATAAACACGTTTGTATTATTATTATTTTCACAGCGGATATCTAATTTTGGAACCTGCTCAGCGCTATTAACTTGTTTAGGATTGCCACCTTCACTTTTGTAAAAAGAATGAAACAAAATATATGTTACATCTTCATTTACCATTTCACCTCCAAGACTGCCGACTGTTGCGGTTGGCACTGGTTGTTCACACTGATACAGAACCCCAAAGTTGGCAGGGTGACCTCTCCATGTCGTATTTGCCAGGGTTGCCAGAGTGTCAATGCATAACTTGTAACTGAGTGGATAGACAATAAATAACAATTTATTTTATTTATTTGAATGAGTTCGTACAGTATGTGGTCGGGGGAGCTCTTTTACCAAGAATATATATTACATAGCATTACCAAAAAGCTTTTATGTTGAGGTGCCGCAAGTTTATGTGCTGGCTATACCGATGACAGCGCGCTGGGTGGCTGCATATCGAGTTAGCTCATCGCTGCATGAGGATCTTGATGGTCGCTATAGCTAGTTGGATCAACAGAATAGACAGTTATTCTTATGGAAAGTAGGTAATAGATGAATACTCTAGGTTGTTTGTGTGTAGGCCTATAGTAAAGATACATCTAGTGGACTCCTTAGATGAGCGCATGAGCCGTTGGAGAATATGGGACACACGGATCAAGTTTGAAATTATCAATAGTATAAGTATACCGGTACTCAAGTTCGTACCATAAAACTGACGGCTGAAACGTTTTCTCTCTTGCATGTGTTCAACAGTATAATACTCGGATGAACGAATAAGAAATCTCGGCGAGTGTGACTCTATGAATGTCCAAACTTCGCGGACTAGAACATATCCCATTGCTGGCCGGGATAACTTAGAGAATAGCAGAGGCCGCGTCCATATTCGGCGCTGAATCTAGTCAAATTTGGATTTTATTATTGTGTGTAATGTAAAAAAAAAAGAAAACTATTAAATTGTAAGTTCTTCAATGCGTTGTATTGAATTAAGGTAAAAGTAAAGGTTTGTTTGATTGAATTTGAAATAACGAATCGTTGCTCGTAGGATGGGATTGCTCTTGATACGTGATTTGCGTTAATTCATTTAATTCATTGTGTTTACTCAGCGTCTTTTGAAAGAAATTCATTTAAAATATATATTATCAGTACTCCCAGGATATCCATTGTATCAAGCTGCAAATTTTGAACACGTTTATTTGCAAGGGGCGGCTCACCGTGTTGGCGTGTAACAGCCCCATGTTCGTTGGAACTTGACAAATACATTTTCCTAGCGCACCAACCGTATTCTTGTTATTGGTAGCAGTGTTTCATAATCCAGGCAATTTGTGCAAAATTATATGACGCATCCAAAATTCTGCCTCTGTAATAATTATTAATTATACTTCATGCTTATAACACACATCTAGCTCACCTAACCCATCTCGACTGTCCAAGCAAATAAGTTTACCAACGAAACCCATCATTTGAGCACGATCACTTGATTTCAATCACTAGTGTTGCCTTACCGGTAACAGTAACTCGTACAGGTATTGCCCTTCCTTCTATAGTAAACACTGCTATCGTTCTAGTCCAACTGTTTGAGCATTATCGTGTGTTTACTGCTTCTTTATCGTGCGCAACTAACATTTATTACGTAGTGAGTGCCAAACTACGTAAAAATGTGAAAGGAAATTAGTTTCGTTGTCCCGTATACTGTTATCATGCACGCATCCTGTTTATGATAGGCTGTTCAACATCACCGAGCCAAACGCAATGGGCCGAATGCAAACCCACGCCTGCCAGGGGGTGGAAACAACACTGACAACCAGTTGCCAGTCTGTAGGCAATCGACGTCAGCGTCTATAGTGTACATAGGCCCGGTATTATGAAACGCTGCTAGATATTTAGTAGGCTACTAAGTTGTCCTCATCGTGACAACAATCAATGGGAAGTATGGTTGCCATGGTGAAAACCAGTTAGCTTACTAAATATTAAGCTGAAATCGATATTTCGGATTATATTTGTCGCGACGTTAAGTCTCTTGCTGGCGAGATAGCCCAGTCCAAATTACTTCTCTACTTCCTAACATCTCCATGAAAAACAGGTTCGTTAGTAATAATATTACCAACGTGTGTTGGAGTTCTGTTAATCCCAAACCCAGTGGGAATGACTCATGAGGCTTGTGCACTCCAATCAGCGGGAGAAGCCGCCGTTACGAATGTATGAACGAACGCCTAGAATCTATTGGTTTTCGTTGAAACACAGTGCGTGAAAGGGGCGGTAGATGAGGATGTGAGGTCTGCATGTGACTAGTAATGTTGGAGCAACTTTACAGTTTGATACCTAGGGTGAAGTTGAAGTCATCGTGGTGTGTGTGTGTCAAGTATGGTGCCGGGTTTGCGTGATAAGTATGACGCTATGCTTCAGAAGTAATGCTCGCCACAGTTGTGATAGCATCGCGACCATGTTGTGTGCCAAGTATGACACCGTGTGTGTCAAGCATGACGCCGGGTCAAGTATGGTGCCGGGTGTGTGTCAAGCATGACGCCGTGTGTGTGTCAAGTATGGTACCGTGTGTGTGTCAAGTATGGTGCCGGACGTGTGTCAAGCATGACGCCGTGTGTGTGTCAAGTATGGTACCGTGTGTGTGTCAAGTATGGTGCCGGGTGTGTGTCAAGTATGGTACCGTGTGTGTGTCAAGTATGACGCCGTGTGTGTGTCAAGTATGGTACCGTGTGTGTGTCAAGTATGGTGCCGGGTGTGTGTCAAGTATGGTACCGTGTGTGTGTCAAGTATGGTGCCGGGTGTGTGTCAAGTATGGTACCGTGTGTGTGTCAAGTATGACGCCGTGTGTGTGTCAAGTATGGTACCGTGTGTGTGTCAAGTATGGTGCCGGGTGTGTGTCAAGTATGGTGCCGTGTGTGTGTCAAGTATGATGCCGGGTGTGTGTGTCAAGTATGGTACCGTGTGTGTGTCAAGCATGACGCCGCGTGTGTGTCAAGTATGGTGCCGGGTGTGTGTGTCAAGTATGGTCCCGGGTGTGTGTGTCAAGTATGGTCCCGGGTGTGTGTGTCAAGTATGGTCCCGGGTGTGTGAAGCATGACGCCGGGTATGTGTCAAGTATGGTGCCGTGTGTGTCAAGCATGACGCCGGGTGTGTGTGTCAAGTATGAAGCCGTGTGTGTGTGTGTCAAGCATGTGTGTGACAAGTATGACGCTATGCTTCAGAAGTATGGCTCGCCACAGTTGTGTTAACATCGCGACCGTGTTGTGTTAATGAAGTTATCCCCTAATGGATCTAATAACTCTTGCAAACTGTTTGTCAACAGAAAAAACTGTCCACATATTTGCCCCTCTTCATCATCTAGGCATAAAAAGTTGCCCCCACTGGTTTTATGTCGCTTTGTGCCCGCAGTAGTTCCTCACATGAAAACTGTGTTGTGTGATTCGTTGCTATTTACAAACCAGTTTTATATGAAATGTAATTCAGATTCTATAGGAGCCTGTATATTTTTTAGCTTTTCTGGAGTTCGTTTGGAAGCTTTTATTGCCTCATTCGTTACGGGAATGTATTGTACGTTTCATAGCTTTGATTTACACGCCACAGTTATTTTACATTGTACTAAAATTCTAACCCGTTAAATTTATGGCGTTCTCTTTTATAGTATCTAATTTACATTTAAAATATTAATGGAATTGCGGGGTGTAATTTTATTTTTATAAAACGCATAAATCATAGCCAGTTACAAATTAAATCCAAAGTAAAACGAACCGAACAAAGCCTACCAGTGGAATTCCGCTTGCTAAATGCCTGTGCAGTTATGTTTTGAATCTGTTCTCAGTTGCAGCATTCGGTATCGATCGGGAATCAAGTGAGCCTCTATTCTTCATTTCAATTGTGTGAAAATTTAATTTGGCATTTCTTGGTCCTTGACTTCCTTCCAAGTTAAGGACAATACGAGTGCGCGCAATAATAGGTGACGGGGTGGCTTTGCAATAAATGGGTCGTCCATTATCCGGGGAAAAGTCTATGTGCAAACTTCTACCTAAGTAAACTTTGTGATATTCAGGTAAATTAATGACTCTCATATAAAAAGATTTACTCCATTTTATTGGCTCGTTCGGTTCCATAATGGGAATAATTTTGTGAAAACATCGTCGTTCTCTTCAAACCAAAATCCAAGTCGAATCTATATTCACTAGGTTTATACATAGAGAAAATCTTCTCCAAGAAAATTGGTTATGTATGTTTGTAATTTATAGTCAAAGTTTTCCATGCAGCCAGCAGCAATGCTATTATTATTCAATCCCCTGCCCCTTCTATAGCTGCAAAACAAAAGAGGGGCTTTAAATAACAATGCTTAGCTGGAGAAGATCAATACCAAACATTTCGCTATTCAAACTCGCAGATATCTGAAAGCTCGCTTCAACTTAATAATAAGTAGACAAACCCCGCACACAACGCGCGCACGATACACAGTCTTATCTGTACGGAGGTTTCTTTGCGCTATTACATAAAGGTGTTGAGACATATTTACTGTGTTTTGGAGGCGGCCTAACGTCCCGTTACAGCATAGCGGGATCGAGCGCGTCTCCACGGCCTGCATGCTGTGTCATCGCCGTCCTCGGTACTAATTGCCTTGTCACGTGGGTTACCAGGTGACTATAGTTATGAAAGACCATGATGCGTGTTGTTTTACATTTCTTTAACTAGGTCTCGTGTTGACGTTATTTCTGTGTATTCGAAATGTAGTAGTGATACTATTTTCTTCAATTGTTGTATAAATGGTAAAGAATATGCTTGAACATTACTCATGCTTTAATTGTTTTCCTTATTTGAAAGTAGAAGAGTTTTCGCCATTGAGTCAGTTTGTTCTGAGTAAGGATTACATTAATCATTGAATATATTTTTATTTCGCACTGTTTCATTACTTAGCGGTAGCTGAGTTGTTTTTCAAAATTAAAAACCAGATTGTGATCAGTGTTTTGGAAACTTATCGCATTCGATTCTATTTACATTTGGAAATGTATTGAGGTTATACAGTGTCCCAAATCAGCTAGTCCTGCTATTTTAAATTACCGCCCTGCGCACGGGATGTGCACGTTCTTTGCGGTTCATAACACTACAGACACTATAATGTGGCGCAGTATTAATTAATGTTGATAATTTGGTTAGTGGGTTACCTTATATGGGTCCCTTGGCCCACCCATAGTCGTGCATTGGATCCTCTCTTAATAAATGGAAGCTCCCGTATGGACTAAATCTCCTCCCTTCATTTAGTAGGTTATTGACAATAATAATACAACCCCTCACTCATCTGTTGACAATAAATCTACTCGCGAAAAGCTTTAGCATAATTTGTTCGCGTATGTGTGGTGCACTCGTCTGCTATCAAGCATCATTGCCGTGTGTGAAGTGCGTGAAGTGTGTGTGAACACTGTACGTATGCCAGGGATATGACTGGTGGAGGAAATATGTGTACGAGCTTCTCTCGACATATTTGCGCAAGTTTGACAACTGCTTTCAAGAAAAGATGATCATTGGTTCAATCTTCGTTGGTTGATTTCTCGATCTTCTAACAAATTAATTAGATCGTAATGCGATCGATTCTCCGAGCTAAGCTCGAATAGTGTTTGATGCGATTTGGGTTAAGTAAATAAAAAGTAATGCAATAAGTTTTGAAAGTGAGGTAACATAGCTGTCGAATGCAGTCGTGCAAAATGATTAACTGTGCCTTAGTAATCCGAGCCGAGAGAGCTTCTTAATTAGGTTTGATCCAGCTTCACTTTACTCCCATGTTTATTCCAATTATGCAAATCCTATCAAGACCTTAACTTGCTCAGTACAGTACCTTCAAGAGCGCCTCCCCTTCCCCCTCCGCCGCCCGAACTAACGTCTCTCTTTAGGGGAAATCCTATCTTGCATGTAAATTTAATTCCGAGCAAATGAAATTGATGTACTTTAGTGTTTATAAGTAATTATCACACAAAGTTCCGCAGATATATATATAATTTGTGAGCAAATTATTGTGACAGTCCAATGGAAAACCTTGCAATTTACATCATATGGCCCACTGTGGGAATTCCCGCCTACGGTTTCCAGTTTCGAGTTTCAAGCGGGCTGACAGTCCCTCTAATCAGTAACGTCAGGTCGCACTAACAGTATCAAGTAAACTAGATGAGTTCGCCTCTTTTCACAAAGCGTGTTAAGTGACAGGATTTTGTCCTCCATTTTAGCACTTGTAGAATTATTATTAATTCAAAGTTTGAAACTGTTATTCTTGAGTGACATTCGTGAAAGTTTGCTAGGTGAATCCTGAGGACGATTCCCACGAGCGCAACCATCGCGTCATAACCACGCAACGCGCACGTGCAGCGTCGAGATCGAGTTCGATTCGAGATATCGATTCTTCTGGGTCCCCAAACATTTCACGGTCCGTATCAATTCCTACGAGTAAAAGTGACGAGACAATACGAAGGTATAGAACATACCCTGGCAACATGTTTCTGCTCCATCGAGCTCGCGACATGTAACGCGGAGGTACAGAACATACCCTGGCAACATGTTTCTGCTCCCGCCAACTGGCGACATGTAACGCGGAGGTATATAACATACCCTGGCAACATGTTTTTGCTACCACGAGCTCGCGACATGTAACGCGGAGGTATAGAACATACCCTGGCAACATGTTTCTGCTCCCGCGAGCTGGCGACATGTAACGCGGAGGTATAGAACATACCCTGGCAACATGTTTCTGCTCCCGCAAGCTAGCGACATGTAACGCGAAGGTATAGAACATACCCTGGCAACATGTTTCTGCTCCCGCGAGCTCGCGACATGTAACGCGGAGGTATATAACATACCCTGGCAACATGTTTATGCTCCCGCTAGCTCGCGACATGTAACGCGAAGGTATAGAACATACCCTGACAACATGTTTATGCTCACGCTAGCTCGCGACATGTAACGCGAAGGTATATAACATACCCTGGCAACATGTTTATGCTCCCGCGAGCTCGCGACATGTAACGCGAAGTTTCTGCTCCCGCGAGCTCGCGACATGTAACGCGGAGGTATAGAACATACCCTGGCAACATGTTTCTTCTCCCGCGAGCTCGCGACATGTAACGCGGAGGTATAGAACATACCCTGGCAACATGTTTATGCTCACGCTAGCTCGCGACATGTAACGCGAAGGTATATAACATACCCTGGCAACATGTTTATGCTCCCGCGAGCTCGCGACATGTAACGCGAAGTTTCTGCTCCCGCGAGCTCGCGACATGTAACGCGGAGGTATAGAACATACCCTGGCAACATGTTTCTTCTCCCGCGAGCTCGCGACATGTAACGCGGAGGTATAGAACATACCCTGGCAACATGTTTCTGTTCTCTCGAGCTAGCGACATGTAACGCGAAGTTTCTGCTCCCGCGAGCTCGCGACATGTAACGCGGAGGTATAGAACATACCCTGGCAACATGTTTCTGCTCCCGCGAGCTCGCGACATGTAACGCGGAGGTATAGAACATACCCTGGCAACATGTTTCTTCTCCCGCGAGCTCGCGACATGTAACGCGGAGGTATAGAACATACCCTGGCAACATGTTTCTTCTCCCGCGAGCTCGCGACATGTAACGCGGAGGTATAGAACATACCCTGGCAACATGTTTCTGCTCCCGCTAGCTCGCGACATGTAACGCGGAGGTATAGAACATACCCTGGCAACATGTTTCTGCTCCCGAGCTCCCTCATTTATCTCGGTGGCCATTAAAACTGATTCTTCTTCGAACTTTTGAATCTAATCCATCGCTATTCAACTTGGGGTGATTAAAAAGTAAACTTTATAGAAACAGTAAAGCGCGTTAATGAGTTCTTTAACCCCTCGACTCTGTGTCTTTGTCGTTTAATAGGATAAAATTAAACATTATGTGACGTTTTTAAAGCGCGCTTTATAATATTTTACTGGCTGTGTGATTTTGGGTAAATATTAATGAAGAAAAGTCATTTTTCCTTCTATACATATTGTAATTTCGTTCTTCACAAAATGTCGAGCTGGATTTTAATTTAAACCGTAATTGAAAAGTTTACTTTACTGAGATTAAATTTGATGCAAATTTTCTCCCTTATTATTCGAGATGGTTTTACCTACGTAATTACTTATTACAAAAATCCTTGAGCTGGCTTGTACAGTATATTAAAATACATTCTTATAATCCGTTTATTCACGCGGCTGTTGGCTATGCTTGGACCAAGTTAGAAGTTGAAGTAAAACTTGTGTGAGTTTTAGCTTGATAGTCTAGAGGAACTGCACAAAGACTGTTATTAATTATAGACGATTTTGTTAACCGCTTTTAATTTCTACACTGCTTAAAATATAAACTGGCTCTTGCCATAATAGTAACTGTTTTACAGTTGCAAACATTTGTCGGCATATATATCAATACTAGAACGAACCCGAACCCGTACAAAACATCCTCGCGTGCAGTATGCAGTGAATTAATTAATTAATTCAGTTTTCGTTATTAGAAGCCTGTTAACAGTTTAACTACAAATTTGTTTGTTATGTTATTTTATTTTTTACTTTTTAATTTTTATTATTATTATTTTTTATTTTTTTATTTTTTTATTTTTTTTATTTGTATTAGTATTGTTTTTGCTTATTCGTAATTTAAGTACTTACTGTATGATTGATATACTATCTTATACGGTTACAAATAGAAAGTATTTAAATGGTGTTTGCGATTGGTATTTCATATTTGCAACATGATTAAAAGTACCAACTCAAGCTTGGGTTTTGTTTCGGTATATAATGGAACTATTTTTGTTACTTTTTGTATATATTTTGATAGAAATTGATAGGATAGACGTTATTTTGACAGTGACAATACCTTCTGGCTCTTCCACAACCACAAACACAGCTCCAACCTATGTTCCTCTATGAATAATGATGAATAATTCACCATTGTAGCAAAGTATGGCCCCACATCAATTATACTTCTAATTTACCGCTCTAAAGATAAAACATTGAACAAAGTATCTGGTTTCAGCCATCTCAGTTTCTCCTATAATTGATTTTTCTCCTCAATTTATTAAATAATAACCTATTATTTGTACGTGTTTTGAGAACTTTTTTGCTACTATTGCATTCGTATGCTCTGGGAATATCCAACGCATGCAACATTATAATGATTATGTTCTTTATATGAACTGTAATATCATGCTACGTTAATTATATGACATATAAAAGCTAAATTTTCTTTCTGCAGAGTAACTTTAAAATCTTTTTCGCTCGATGTAACTTTTAATTGCATGGAAATGTATGTTTGTGAACTCATTTTCTGTTAACAGTTGGTTTAACCATATTTTTGTGTTAGCAGTCAAAAAGAATTATATCTGCGAGTTGTTTTGTATACACACAAGTTGTTAAGCTCATGTTTTATGAAGTGGTTATCGCAGTATGCACCGAAGAGCGTAGTAAACGTGCAGACAGCTCAACTGGTCGGTAGGAGCAAGTTGCTACACGTGGTGACCGGTACACGTAAGACGACAACATTATTATTTTGTAGATCTCTTGTTCCCCAGACCTCACCTGGGCGTCCTGGTCACATATTCACAGCGTGTTATGTACGCTGCATGTTGTCAGTATAGGTTGGTAATGTAGCATCCAGTAGCATCTTGTCATAGTTAATTATCGGCATCACTTGTTATCGCGATTAGTCTTCACTATAATGTAAGACAGTTAGTACCGTAATCCACCAATCAATCAATCGCCTTAACTGCTTTCAGTACTCAATCTCAGTTGTTAAATGCGAGGCTGTAAACTGCACTAACGCCATCTACCGCTGGCTGCTTTAACTAGTTAAGAGGGGTTAGCTCACACTTGTCAAAGAGTCGTTGCAGTGATAATTGAACATATTTTGAATTGAAACATCGAGGCTGATACACAACATTTGAAATTTGAAATTAAAAAATATACTTTGTCGCATATGCCTTGTTGTATTGGCCTACTTCCATCGTTTAATATTGGATTACACTCAATAGGTGAAATGAGATATACAAATTATTGCTAGTGTAAAACGGTTAATTTAAAAGAGTTGGCAGCGCACGACAACGCATTCAGTCGACAAATAACATGTTCAATTTGAAATATGTGGTACAACGGTTCGCCAGCAAAATGCGCACCATGTACGAATGCTTATGAAGGAGAATTTGAAGCCGGGGTGATATTTTCATTTTTTTCATCTCGATATGTTTTTATTTAACTTCACGATATATTAAAGCTAGTATACAGGAATACTTTAGCTATATTCCTTTCTGTGTTACGGAGATCCGATTCGATCCAATCAATACAAGTATTTCTCGTATCTTCAGGAGTATTGTTTGTTTGTTAAGCAACACAATAAAACATGGCTCCCCACCGTCAAGCTGGATTACAGGCAGCACTTGAGAGGTTACAGGAGGGGCTTCCTTTCTTAGGTTGCCTTGGCGACATTTTATTCCGTCCCACAACTGCAAGGGAATATCCGACTGTATTTATTTGCTTTCAAAGGTATTTGTCGATTCCGTGTGTAGAAATCTGGGCACATGGCTCACGTAAGTCGTATGCAAAAGCTGTTATACCCGTCTATACTTGCCACTCCGTGTATACTGATGCATAATTCCCTATGCATGTATGAAATGTACTCGGTTTTATGAAACGTGCTATTAGCAAGCGTGTGCACGCAAACACGCACCGTATACACAAACGACGGAGTACTTAACGCACTCTTAGACTACTTGGATATTAATGGCACGTACATGTTTGCCAGGTGTGGGTTGCCAGTAACACTCAACTATAACAATGTTGTTATACACAAGATATTTTCGCTCATTATTATTGGATATAGTATATTGACTATTGAGGCTATACAATGTTTCATTATTTTATTTGCATGCCACTTTCTAACATCAATAATACGTTTTCATAGGTAGGTACGTCTATAATAAATCATATATATATTTGTGATAATCTTATGTGGTGAGAAAAAATTGTCGTGTAACCTATATACACCAACTATATTTATTTACCTTGATTAATTTACCTTTATACAACTCTTTTGATACACGAAAATACTTTCAAGCCCTGATCTCTCCTCGTATTGATAAATATTGATATATACACAATTGTTTAATGTTTACGCAGTAAGATCTTTAATAAATCAAACTTTTCTTCATTAATAACTTGCGTATTTACTAATAAGGTACCATACGAATAATTCGCCATTGAGAAGAAGAGGCCACTTCATAATGGAGCAATTGTAATAAAACATTAACTCATAATATATATATAACAAATGACAAATTTAAGTAAGAACACCACATCAACATGTCTAGCGTCTAGCCCGATCGTTCAATAATATGAACTAGAGACTAGACCAAAATAAAGACTTTCATCCTGAACGAAGCAAAGTAGAATAACAATGATCAGCCAGTTTGCTCCAATTCTAATTATCTATTTAGATTATTTTGTCACCGTGTAAAACTATCAGCGTAGAGTGCTTGAATTATTCATGAATCTCCAAACGAAGAAAGGTCTGTTGAGTATTCTAGTTGTGTGATCTTCACTGTGTGCTTTGTGGTATTACTCTAATCTAAATTAAGTTCAAACTTTGCTGTTTAAAAAAAAAACTTTTCTTAAATAGGGGGATTTCTCCAAGGAATTACTCTTTTCATAGTCAATTAGGTTGAGAGTTGCGTCAAAACGCTTAGCGACGTAGGCGTACGTGCTTATTAACGTGTGCATCTCGGACGTACTTCACGGTGCATAAAACCTCATGCGTGCGGTCACGTGGTGTGTTGAGCGGGTTGCGTGCAATAACTGTAAAGGGGCTCTAGAAGTGAATTCTTTGTTATTGTGATATATTTTTCAGAAATCTCCCGGTTGACATACGAATTACCGTTATCGTTGAACGAAGTCATCTTAATTAATAGGTAGTAAAATGTTTTTAAGAGGCAAATGTGTACCCGAAGCCTAATAGCTAATACGGGGGTTGAAGCCAGTAAAGACTTCTATCCCTGTTAGCCAGGGGTGATACACCCTTGGAAAATCCGCAATGCACTGTTCAAATCCTTCCGGTTTTGTGCTCCAGGATTTACGTTCATACGCCCTAACACAGAAAATTGCAATTTATTTTTAAGTAATTTGCGAAAATGTATCTCGAATCAAATAAAATGAGGGAAATTTGCAATCATTAACATCAAACATAGAACTAATAAAAAGTAATTGCGTTGCCTTTCTCTTTGCAGAGCAGTTTTAACGATACGGCTACGTTAATTTTACGATTGAAGTTACCAACTCTAATTAAATTAACTGAAGCAAAGAACGAACTCTTACAATAACGGTTTACATTCCATCAACTAAGTACGTACATATTATTCTAACCATCACAAAAATAAAAATAAAAAATAAATAAATTCACATTTAGAGTCTACCCACTCAGTAACTAAACTGATTTGCAGTGGGGGACTTTAATTTAAAGTGACTAAACCAACCCTGCAGGCTTCGAACACCATCGACGAGTGAGCGATAACCAATCAAAGATCGATATTTCAAATATGAAACATATGAATCAGTGATTGGACAGTGAATTGTTTGTGTACAGCCCTTTGAGGCATTAGACGATGCAGCGCTTTTCCACCCACTACTGCCTGATATAACTTCACTCAATCACTGCAGATCGCTGACAGTGATGTTGTAAGAAAGTTACAAGATCCATGCCCCACGCGGGATTCGATCCCCGTCCCTTGCTTTCCATGGCGCCCCGACCGTACGTATTGTCCTGCTGCGCTCGTTGTGTTTTGATCGACTTTGCTGATAGATTCATCTGTACATGGCTTAGTGTTTCTAGTGAAAACCACGTATTATCTGATGGCCGCTGACTCACGGTTAGTTGCTATAGCTATAGCTCTCCCGCACTAATTGGCAACTTAGCATCGTGTTTACATTGCAGTTGATTGTAGTCGCGCCCCGCGTGGACCAGAGACAGACTACAGACAACAGCTGACGGAGGTTAAACTCTCCCGACATGTCATCCATTCATTCATTCAGTCTTCAGAAGCAAAAACCTTCCGTTCATAACACGAACCTTAGCGCAAGACAATAATTATCTCGTCTTTAAATTAGTTAGTTTATGTTAAATTTCAGTGCATGCACGCATGCGTGTTATGTAAATTTTCCGGCGGAATTGCAATGCTGCAAAATTTAATGGGTGGACGCACCTGTCATGCCTCGTCTTCATTCGACACATAAACACTCGTACGAACTGGCAACGTTGTCATTTGCATTGTCTATAGTTTAACCATTGAGTTTACACTAATAAACTCAATGGTTTAACGACTTTCAATATTCATGTATACGGCACAACGAGTGTTGGATATTATCTCTGCCTGATGTGTTTTCGACTACATTGCTCGCAACTAGCTACGGTTAATGGTTCTTTATGGGAAGATAAAGCGTCCTATAATTGGGAACTCTCTTTCTACCCGTGTAATTTACAATAATGATAGTTATAGCGAAGCTGTAACAAATTTCAATTCCAAATTATTGGCCATAAAACTCGACGTCTAGGTGAGTTGGGCAGGACATAAAAACGTCAAATAAGTGCAAATATCTTGTGAGCCCTTGTCAGGCGGATTGTATGTGTCCCCGGGGTCGTGTCTTCTTTTACAGTGCATAAATAGCATCACCTTCTGGTGTGCAAGGGGAGACCCAGTAAAATGTTATGCGTTTAAATAATGGAATAGAAGTGCAAATATAAAGTACGACGTCTGCCAGTGACTTCCGTTCCATCACACCACACCATAGCCTTGTCTTTATATACAGACAGGGCATGGCATACACATAAAAATGTATAGATGTATAGCTTTAAAATTGATTTTCCTTTGTGGATCTGTTGACTCCAAAGTATCAGATTCAGAATATAAGTACACTGTGCAGTCCTATGTGCCTTGGTGATAAAATGTGAAAATCCCTATCATACCTAAAAGTCATATAGGTCTAATAATAATGTGCATGCATTGTTTTTTTACAAACAATCACTATATGCTATTTATTATAGTAATTTATGTTTTGTTGTCGTAGTTTATGTTTGCTCTTCATTGTGGTATACTATGGTGGCTATTTCACATAATTTTATTGCTCCGGTCACATGCTCATAATATCGCGTTCGAGCGCTGTTTCACTGTTCTTGCTGAGTGCAATGCGGACAATTAACGCCATTTCCGTCAAACTAATGGCATCCGTGAAAGATACAGATCTGCATTTCCTTTATTATAATATGTCACAATCATATCAAGCGTCCTCGTTTTTGGATAGGTTTACCTTGAGATTTAGTACAAATAACGCCAAATAAAAAACTGACATTTATTTCGTGTGGGTACCGGAAATTTGACCTTGCGAAGTTGTTGTTTTAGTCGTGGTCAACAAAGCTTGCTGGTTGGTTGATGTGAGAGATTTCTCAATAGTCCGAGGTTTTCTAATCTGCGTTCTGATCAGCTATGAAGGGGCGGGCATTTTTCCATTTTCCATTATAAAACATTTGTTTATTGAAAATTAAAATTTAGACAAGTAATGCATTAGTATAAGAGAGACGGCATTTATGAAGACAACTTTAAATGTTGCATTGATTGCATATTTTCTCTTTCTTTATGTTTAGGCTTATGTATAATTAAATTATGTGTAATATATAAATGCTATGTAAGTAGAGCGGAAAAGCTCAAATCATGGTTAATAAACAAATTAAAAATTTAATTCATCCTGTTAATTGCTGTTTAACATCCTGAATCATTTTTATTATTACATCCAAATTGAGCGGTACGTTCAAAAAGTCTTAAAATCCCATGACCAAGACGTAATATATATGTATGCAATTGTAAATATAAAATAATGATAATTATTATAATGATAATGATGATGATGATGATGATGATGACGATAATGACGATAGTAATAATGATAATGGCAATGTCGATATGTTTAAGATTTGGGCAACCGGTTCTCAGCGAAACGATCGTCAGAGCGGGTTATTAAACGAACAGTAACATATCGTGACTTCAGTATCGTAACATTGCACGAGTATGACTGTTTAAAAAAATAAATTGCTTCTGTAAAGCACTTTAATTTTGAGGTTTACACTGTTCGTTGACGGCAGAGGAAAGTATTTTTAAAATCAATCTTTTAAAGTCATTATATTTGCCGCATCGAAATGGTTTTTACCCCGACGGAAGCGAATTGTAGCAAACATTATACTTGTTTACAAATGCAACTTACGATCTCGAGTGCAAAACAATCGTGACGTCATACCCATAAGAAATATGTCGCCCGTGAGATGTCAAAGCGTGTTCAAACAGAACGTGTTTATAGAAGTTTAACAATTCGAGGAATCAGCAATATTTTGTAATATTTGTATAATCTGTTTGTTTTAGACAAAACGTAATTTGTCATGCTTGATATTTGATACGTCAGTAGAGCAAACGAAATATTAACTCGCTATCACTTCACCATTCCACGTCAGTCGTGTTTTTATCTCGGGAAAATATTTCTGCTTTCATCATTTATGAAAACTGCCAACATGTGTTCAAAACGTCGCAAAACATTGTCTCAATGAAAAAAAGAATAATCATTGCATGTATCCTTCAAAAATTCTTTTCTGTGAAATAGCAAAATTTACGTAACGTCAACATCGAGTAATATTCCGTTTTGTAAAGGTAAAACAAAATGGCGTTCCATCAGGCCGCTGAAATTGAATGAATGCCTTTGACTGATCCTTCGCATGGTTGGATGCGGGGAGATAGGCAAGGGCCCGTATTGCCTCTGTGCATAGAGGGAGTTTATATACATACTCGCAAGTAAAACATAGGCAGCGTCTCATTACATCCAACTTAGGAAAACAATCCCAACTAACTTTGTACCATAGCGTCGTACATTTAATTTAATGTTTATCTTTCAAACAATTTTAATTTCATAATTGCATTTCTTTAGATAACTTTGCGAGTTGTTCCACTAATTAGAACGAGTTCTATTAACTCCCAACTGACGATAACGTTTCTCTTTTCGATGATGCTGTACTGTAGCTGTACTGTAGCTGTACTGTAGCTGTAGCTGTAGCTCAGAGAGAGAGGGAGAGAGATCGTCCTTTCTCCTCGCTGGCACAACGGCACTTCCAAGCAACTCGGGATGGCACAGTCTGAATTCTTGGCTGTCCACAAATGCTTTTATCACGTTCAACTCCGTTCGAATTCACGTATAATTAACGTACGTTATGAAAGTTTCATTTCATGTGCGTATTCTCGTATTGAGTCGGGTCCATAAGTGAGATATATGATCCATTATAATTTTTATGTAGATTCCGAGGTAGATGTATATATGTATATGTGTGTAACAGAAATTCATGAGGCCCTGCTTATTGCTATTTAGCGCGTTTTTACCTGTGACCGCGCGCCCTCCGAGGGAGTTTGGTTATGGACTGCGCTAATGCTACTCGTACATCACCATTTCCTTCAATTTAGAGTCGCATTGCGCGGGGCCCCGTCTAACAACAATGAAAGACGGGCCCCACGTCCGATCGCTCAATTAATTCTACTTAACACGGGCCACCTGACGTCTTCTATTATCCTATATGCACACACCCACACACATCGTGTGTAATGGATTACTGCGCCTGGGTTTAGAACCCGGACACGCATGTCTCGTCTACTTACAGTACACACTATAAACCACTGCTACACATGCAGAGCTAGGTACTATACACGCACGGTGCAAGGCTCGCCGCGAGTCCGACTATGATGAGATTATGTATAGTAATTTGAGGTTGTTAAATCTGTAAAGAGTATTTCTTAGTTTGGTTATAACAATTACCTGTATGTAAGTACAGTTATTGGAAGTTTTATCTTCTTATGTTTTTCCACTGGACTTTATTTCAAGACTTTAATTTAATATTAGTGCAAATACGTGATTTTCAAGTAATGTCTACTATTACGATGGACTGAAATGATTCCGAATTATACGTTATTATAAAGGCCTTGGTACATTTACATGAACTATTCCTTTCGATTTTTCATCAGGTGTAATGATAGGTTGTACCGAAGACTGGTCGTAATTGGGTCGTAATTTAGAACAGTCACGATTGGTATCTGGTAACCACCCCGTTGACTGTTAAGAAGAAGAAGAAGAAGAAGAAGCATCATCGTCGTTGTCATTGTCTTGCCAGAACGTCTCATTTGCAGCATTTTAGCTGTACAACATTTCTCTCTTTAGTGCTGAGTAAATAAAACAGAAACTTTAGTGTATATTTGTAACGAAAAACTTGGCACAGTTCGGCATATTTTAGTCATACGGATTTCGCAGATACTATTATTAGCTCATGACGTTAATAACATCAGCTAAATAATGTTCATAAAATTATTACTCCTTGAATTTAAGATGTAGAACTTAATTACTGCTCTTTGATTGTGGTGCTACTTCAAAGCGAGCTCGCGCTACCGCCTTTGACTTGGTCGTCTGTTCCTCGCCTTCCATTTACGAATATAATTAAATGACTCCATTTTATGCTACCCTGTAAAATCTAGCGTTTCTGCTTTTTATTTTATTCGGTGAGCAGCATTTAAGTACAGAGATATCAAAATATGTATTTTTCTTTTTGGCGTTTTGGCCAAAATTATGAAATTAAAATTGCTAACGTCAGTGTTGTTTCTGATTGTGTATAAAAAAATAAATAATGCGTATATTATCATACGTTATTATTTACACAATTGCAATAGGATATCGATACAAGTCAACAAGTCGGCAAGTGGTTGGTAACAGCCATGATGTGTAATCAAGGCAACCATTCGTTCCTTACAATTACTATTACCACTATTACTCAAGTACTAATAACGATAAACATCATTTGAATACAAACATTGCATCCACGTTTAGACGAAGTGTGAAGATGGTGACACTGATGTTGATTTGTGCAATCATTCCAGTTCAAACGTTCGAATTTGAAAGTTCCAATTTCCAACGTTCGAATTTGAAATAAGGTATATACCGCATAGTGCAAAAATAACCGTCCTTTCTGTCTTTCATAAAAGCTGTTTTATACCTTCAACTAGATCTGTATGAATGTGCTAACCTTATTTCTGTCTCGTTTCAGGTGAGTGTGGCGTAGCGATTTATTCAGTATCGAAGTCGAAGACAGCTGTCGCATTATCACCAGGGTTCGACAGGTAGGGTGACCAATCATGTTCTCTAACAAAACTATTGAAAGTTAACACATTAGATCCGATTGCTAATGCTCAGACAAGGTTTAGACGGCGTCTCGAGTAAATGATGCTGATCCTTGTGTAAAAGGTTAGACCGTGGCTTATTGTCTTGTTACCAATTAGACATCAGTCTTAGCAATCGGACCTTGTATGGTGTACAACTAAAGCTCTTGAATATGCATTAAATGTCGTTGTGACGAAGTCCATCCATGTACAACATAATCAAAGTGTATACGTAGTTGTAGTAAGCTTCCATTCATAGTTGTATACCTACCTTGAAGAGAAGTAGAAGCAAAGATTACAAGACAATCAAAGTGTACACATAGTTGTAGTAAGCTTGCATTCATAGTTGTATACCTACCTTGAAGAGAAGTAGAAGCAAAGATTACAAGACAATCAAAGTGTATACATAGTTGTAGTAAGCTTCCATTCATATAGTTGTACACCTACCTTGAAGATTAGTAGAAGCAAAGATTACAACATAATCAAAGAATACGTAGTTGTAGTAAACTTGCATTCATAGTTGTATACCTTCCTTGAAGAGAAGTAGAAACAAAGATTACAACATAATCAAAGTGTATACATTGTTGTAGTAATCTTGCATTCATAGTTGTATACCTACCTTGAAGAGAAGTAGAAGCAATGATTACACACTGGTAGAAGTTAGTGTTTTCTGGTCCCGCGTGAGGCTTTCTTGTGTGGAAACTCTGCCATGGCGTTATCGTTATACCTATAGCTAGACCACTACTCCATTTTGTCTTAGAAATACACCCAATATCCAAGTAAATACGTCAGAGTATATGCTTATATGCCATCCATTATGGACACTTGTCAGTTTTCTGACGTAGTTCTTAATGAATTGGAACATAAGAACTCATTTTGTCGTATATTTCCGCTTTACTCGGAAGTTTTCTTCCAAACCCCGTTTGTTTGTTTATTTGTTTTATGGCAACTGAGTTATAAAATCGATTACAGGGGAGTGTTTGTTTTGTTACTGAATTTGACACATGACAGCTACCATGGCTCTCCTTTCTTATTCACCGAGGAAGGCGATATTAAGTTAAATCACTGTAAAAGTCTGCTTTTCCTGGTCCACCTCGTTTCAAGTAGAAATGACGCGAAACACGTCACATTGTCGTTATTACTATGAGCAAATGAGCTATTAGTAGCTAATAAAGATAATTTCAAAGCGTTTGACTGCGATGATTGCCGTAAACTGGACGCTGTTATACCGGCTACTAAAGTATGATCATCGGCAAACATGTTTCTAAAGCTAAAGAGAATCGTGTGCGAATAGTTGTTATCCGTAACAGCATTCACGTGTATTTTTACAAGTAACACTCTATTGTTTGCGTTTAATGAAACTTTTCTGTTAAGATTGAGTTGTGTTAGAATGTTGTTGTAGTATCGAGTCTAACAAAAGTATTTCGTCATGTCGTAGCAAGATTTGTTATTACAAGTTTTACCTCGAGTACAAAGCACAAGTTTTTGTTTTGCTTCTTTTACATTTTGAAAAGCACGTAGAGTATTCTATCATTTTGCTCCGTGGAATTTCCAACTGGATATGAATAATGCAACCAGCATTATCAATCCTTGGCGAATGAGCTTTGGAACTCAAACTTCATATTTATGTATCATAAAATTATTCCTATTTATTCTGACTTTTTAATGGAAGTAGGAGAGAAACCGAGACGGTGCTTCGCTCTGAACTGCATACTCTGCACTAATGTTCTGTCGGCAAATTATAATTTGTATCGCCTTATTTATTTTTAAACTGTTATAAACGGGAAATGTTTATCGCTAGTAGGATTGATAAACGTATGGATTGTATAAACTCTACGTTGTAACTTTTCAACACTACCGTTAAATCGTTCAGTTTCAAGTACATGGTTGTGTTGTTTGACATCAGTAAATTCAACAGAATTCCTTACTTAACTCACGAAATAAACTGACTCGCCACAAACACATTGAATCATGATTTATTTGTACTTTTATCAGGATTGCTTTTTTTATTGCTCCACGTAAACGTCCGTGCTTGTGAATATTGAACACTTATTATTCATATTTAATTTAAACGGATTTTGCAATGAACCACAGACAGTACATAATGTATGAAGGAGGTGGATCGTTATTGAGCTCAGTATAGAACGCAAACTAGTGAGAATAGGAATATTCGTCGTAAGTGAACCGTGCGTGGCCAGTACAATTGTACAGGAAGTACTGGAAGTGGGACGAAATCTAAAAGATATATTGGCGAGCTAACTACCAGTGGAAATAACAGAAATGCTTCTTAATTTTCGTCTTCTTATACCGACATTCCCATATTTATGGGTATTTTTAATAACTAAATGAGGATTGTATATTATAGCCTCTAACTAAAGTGATGTTTTAATGTTTTTATAAAATTCTTCGAATGACCCTTGCGATGTTCAGTACAAGGACACAGAAGATTTACCGAGTTAAAATAGAGTGATAATACCGCTGTTCTTTGACCCCATATGTGGGGTGTAGGAGGGGTATATTAATAATGCCCCCCCCCCCCCTCCCCCCGCTACCACCGAACGAAATTTCCAACTTAATATTGTTCAAAAACAGCAAAACTAGTGTGAAATATGAAATTTGATTCGCAGGAAACGATCGCCAATATATCAGTCGATTATATCGAGTACTGGTTCCTGTCTACATGACACTATAGCTTTGGGATCGAAACGGAATAAAATCCGAAGCTCCCATGCATTCACGTGGTCTATCCTCCTGCAACTCCCACCCCCCACGCGGCTGTCAACGCGAAAGGAGTTGTATAAATATTTCGGTACATGTGTAATGGGGTGGCTTCTGTTGTTCCCGTCAACTAATTCCACTGCCTCGTTGCATGCAAGCTATTAAACAAACGTGTGTAAGCTTTCATCATCAATGACTCTATTATTTATTGTGTGTTGTTGGACTTGTATGTTTGTCGTACGCCTACTTTCAAGACCCAAACACGATGACTACACATAAGTAAGTTGGATTACATCTATTTTATTGTATTTGATATGGATTTAGAATTGGCAAAACAATAGTAATGGCAAGTGTATTAAATAATAATAATTTTTCCTAGGAATACATTTATATGGGGTGCACACCAGCTCTACCTGATATGCATATGCCCCTGTATTTGGATAGTTGGGAAGGAATATCATAGGGCTGAATCCCATCATTCACCTTCTCGACTCAAGAAAACATCGGGAAAAACCTTAAGGGACACCATTCTGTAACTTTGTATTGTGTATCTTAAAGCAAATTCTGCCTCAATTGTGTTAATGTTATGTAATATAGAGCAATATTCAGGCAGAATTAATTTAAGAATATGTACAATACAGAGTTATAGAATACGGCCCCAGTCAGAATTGCCGGTGGTCGGAATCGACCGGGCGACCTCCCGAATAGGTAACGCGTCTTACGCTGAGCTACACAAGTATATATGTATCTTTCAATCATCCCGAGACAGCCTTATCTGTTTTAATGAGCGTGTTCTATAAGCCACATGTTACTGGAGTCTCCCTCGGGAGAGCGTTGCTTCAGATCTATACGGCACATGAACAACGCTCGGCTATCAACGTTGAAACCGCGGTATTGTTATTGCCGCTAATGAATCAACACACCTATCTGTCCGTTAGGAATAGTGTCGTCACATTTCAGCAATTCGTCGAATTCATTCTCTTGTCTCTATATAATCAGTATCGTATTGTCGGTTTGGGACTATGCTGTCATATCACAGTTTATGTATCGTCTGTAAAAAATAGCAAATTAAGTATTTAAGGGCAACTTGCTGTTTTACACGGTTTTACGGTGTGAAAAAGGTGTTATTTTCGATTGTTTTCTACGTAAGATCTCTTCGTTTTGATGAAGTTTACAGTCTACAATATAATTCATGTTGGGGATGCACTTGTAACTATTGAAGTTATACCAAATATTGTACTTCTTACGTTGTTGCCGATGATAAATTAAAAGATATTATCGGATTAAAAACCAACATTAAATTATTGTGTAATGTATAATGTGTTGAAGCTACATTTAGGTATTCAAATAATCAACATACTGTGACTTTAATAACTGAGCATTATTCGTCGCTTCTCTCATAAGTCTAGTGCTTCTTTTTCCATGCAAGCTATTCCCCAGCTCTAATTAATTTGAGACGTGAATCATGGCCGCACTGGCTAGGAAACCTGCTCATCTCATCTTAACGGAAAATTTATAATGGGACGGGGAAACACTAATATAAAAAGATTAATTGCAAGAAAAAAATGCTCAGCGTGTATAATTTACGAAAGTGTATGCAAGGTTGGTTGGTTTGCTGGTTGGATGGTGGGGTGGATTGTCTGGCAGTGGTCAGCATAGGACGTGACGGCCTGTGAGCCCGGGCCTGTTGCCGTACAGAAGGCCCTGTAGTTGTGCGTGACGATGACGAGGGAATGTGATGTGACAGCGCGGGACGTGACGGCCTGAACGGGCCCGGCCTGTGAGCATGAGTGTGCCCGGGCCTGTTGCCGTACAGAAGGCTCTGTAGTTGTGCGTGACGATGGCGAGGGAATGTGATGTGACGGCCTGAACGGGCCCGGCCTGTGAGCATGAGTAGCCCGGGCCTGTTGCCGTACAGAAGGCCCTGTAGTTGTGCGTGACGATGACGAGGGAATGTGATGTGACAGCGCGGGACGTGACGGCCTGAACGGGCCCGGCCTGTGAGCATGAGTGTGCCCGGGCCTGTTGCCGTACAGAAGGCTCTGTAGTTGTGCGTGACGATGGCGAGGGAATGTGATGTGACAGCGCGGGACGTGACGGCCTGAACGGGCCCGGCCTGTGAGCATGAGTGTGCCCGGGCCTGTTGCCGTACAGAAGGCCCTGTAGTTGTGCGTGACGATGGCGAGGGAATGTGATGTGACAGCGCAGGACGTGACGGCCTGAACGGGCCCGGCCTGTGAGCATGAGTCTGCCCGGGCCTGTTGCCGTACAGAAGGCCCTGTAGTTGTGCGTGACGATGGCGAGGGAATGTGATGTGACAGCGTGGGACGTGACGGCCTGAACGGGCCCGGCCTGTGAGCATGAGTGTGCCCGGGCCTGTTGCCGTACAGAAGGCCCTGTAGTTGTGCGTGACGATGACGAGGGAATGTGATGTGACAGCGCGGGACGTGACGGGCCTGAACGGGCCCGGCCTGTGAGCATGAGTCTGCCCGGGCCTGTTGCCGTACAGAAGGCCCTGTAGTTGTGCGTGACGATGGCGAGGGAATGTGATGTGACAGCGTGGGACGTGACGGCCTGAACGGGCCCGGCCTGTGAGCATGAGTCTGCCCGGGCCTGTTGCCGTACAGAAGGCCCTGTAGTTGTGCGTGACGATGACGGGGGAATGTGATGTGACAGCGCGGGACGTGACGGGCCTGAACGGGCCCGGCCTGTGAGCATGAGTGTGCCCGGGCCTGTTGCCGTACAGAAGGTCCTGTAGTTGTGCGTGACGATGACGAGGGAATGTGATGTGACAGCGCGGGACGTGACGGCCTGAACGGGCCCGGCCTGTGAGCATGAGTCTGTCCGGGCCTGTTGCCGTACAGAAGGCCCTGTAGTTGTGCGTGACGATGACGAGGGAATGTGATGTGACAGCGCGGGACGTGACGGGCCTGAACGGGCCCGGCCTGTGAGCATGAGTCTGCCCGGGCCTGTTGCCGTACAGAAGGCCCTGTAGTTGTGCGTGACGATGGCGAGGGAATGTGATGTGACAGCGTGGGACGTGACGGCCTGAACGGGCCCGGCCTGTGAGCATGAGTCTGCCCGGGCCTGTTGCCGTACAGAAGGCCCTGTAGTTGTGCGTGACGATGGCGAGGGAATGTGACGTGACAGCGCAGACGTGACGGTGTGAACGGGCCCGGCCTGTGAGCATGTGTCTGCCCGGGCCTGTTGCCGTACAGAAGGCCCTGTAGTTGCGATGGCGAGGGAATGTGATGTGACAGTCGAGATGTAGAGATGGAATGAACTACTCTCGGGACCGCAAAAACTGTCGTTCCGCGGACAACTTGATCGGTGGGCAGACCTTGAGTAGAGACAAGAAGCTGTCATCCATCTCGGTAACAGCAGCCCCACCACCGAGGAACCCTATCTGTTGCTTAGGCCTAAACGGGGTGCTAATGCCCTGTCGTGATGTTAGCTATGGGTTAAAAGATTGTAAATTAGAAGTAGCTTAATTTTTTTGTTTTTAAGGCTTGTTCTGGTGTTACCTAAAACACTATATTAAACGCTATATACTATTACAATTTTGTGCGAATAAAGTTAGTTTATTGAACACCGATGGCGATAGCTTTGATTTAATTAGACTATCGGAGACAATTCGCAATTCTATCTAAATACAATGAAATAATCGATTTTCAAGACTTATTTTCAAATAAATATTATCTCTCCTCCGTTTTAAATGTATTGTAAGCGTTTTCAAAATTTAAAAGTTAAAATCAAGCGTTGTAGAGATTATCCACAATCGTCACGATTAGGATCTAACGTTCATCGTCGGCGTTGTTCACAGCGCGCAAGCGCAATCAAACAAGAGGAAAGCGCCCTACAAAGACCCGTGTCGATCGTATAATGATAAAATACCTACTAGGTAGTACTATCACTACAGCACGGCATCATTGGCGCCCTCAATTGCCTACGTAGTTCCGTCTTCCCCGTGGGCATATACAGAGCCGTGATCTCAGAGGTCTCAAGACTCACGTATGTTGATGTCTCTTTACATGTATTGACAGCCGATTACTGTCTTTAGTGTGGCCTAGTGCATTCATTATTCCACCATTACATTAACGTATTCTCTCACCTGTTCATCGTTGCATGACTAAGAGCAGGTTGGAGCATCTCTAATCTGATGCACATCACGTGGTGCAGTCTCGTGCGACCAGCTGTGTCGTGTTGTTGTTGTTGTTGTTGTTTGCCCGTGGCGCACAATCGTTTAGCAGCGTGCGATATCGCGTGTCGGCCACTGGGGTTGTGGCAGTTGGTTTCATGGTTGACTGGTTGAACGTTTTGTTAGAACGTGTTCGGTGTTGGTGGAGGCGCCGGGTCTAGTTTTCAACCTTGTTCGTTCTTTCACATCTTGTAAGATGACTTAAGTTCTTCTTTGTAGCTCTTTAGTTTTTGCTGTCACTATTTGGTCCGTATTCAAATTAATACGCGCCAAATAATTTGGACAATGTTATAACTTAGACGCACTCGGACGTATTACTTATCCTTGAATGAATTCTCTTGCGAGACTTCGACGCTATGTGATGGAGATGTTGCTTTTGTAGGGATGATGAAATGTATATTGTGCATTATATACATTTGTTTCGAATTTGTGAGAGATATTTTAGGTTATTTCGTGTAGGTTTGTGGTTCGCGATGGTTGAATCTCTTATACCTCAACCCTCCCAACTCTAACTCTAGCTTGATGCTTCGTGCATGATGTTTCGTGTCGTTCATAGTGTTGTGGCGTTGAATCTGTCTTGATGATTACAAAGAAAATTCGTGAATATAACACAGTAATTGCCCTGTTCGCACTGAACTCTCTTGTTGCTTTAAATTAAATGTTTAATTAAATCGTTACCTACTGCCATGTTTAAGTTTGTTAGCACTATGGTAATATTAGTACAATGACACCTGAAGTTTAAATCTGTGCTATTGACATGCCATTATCGGGTGCTCCGCTAACTGGGACTCGAACCCAGGTTATTTGGTGCCTATGTGCATATTTAATTTATTATATTGACGTGTCATGTTTTTTTTCTCCATAAAACTTGTTCAATTAAGTACAACTCTTTAGTTTATTTACTTTCAAAATAATCGGTTCGTGCAACAACTATGCTGAATGTATTTTAAGAAGAGAGTGGAGTGTAATTAGTCTATGCATCTATGGGTAGTTAACAGTACATATTTGATTGGTCGCCATAACATGTTCCACTATATATGCTCCGTCCGTCCTTTACAAGCGGCAACCCGTCATTACAACACGCAATCAGTCCTCTTTTAAATATGCACCACGCAAACAAATAATAATTGGAGTGATGCGTATTTGTTGTCGACAGACTCAATTACCAGAGTTATATCCAGTGTATGACATTATATACGATGTGCATTTGCGACAACCGGAACAAAATACCATTGATGATGGTGTTGTTAGGATATATGTTTTTAGTGGTACTAATCGCTGTTTGATCCGATTGAAGCTGGGATTGAGTTGTGTTGCCACCAACGTTTTACTTATGACTGCAGTTATTGATGAGGAATATGTGTTTTACATCCGCTAAACTGATTGTAGACTCGCATTCTAGTTTGTATTTAGTCAGTCCTAACTACAAGATTATGGTGGTTGTGAAATATGTGCTCATATATACATTTGCCCCACTTGCAAAAGGGTTGCAAGTAACGAAAGACAATTGTATGTTCGCAAATAATCAAATTCTTTCGTTAAGACACATTTTGCTTTCTTGTCAGTTCAACATCTCATTTTGGGCCCACCATCAATCAATAGAGTGGGTTTAAACTTAAAGAGCGAGTACCGACTGTTATCAATAAAACCAAGTGGTTGCTCGCTTTGCATAGATGGCCAACAATTATGACATATTGTTATTAATGATTTGAATTGAAGCCAAAGATAGACCAAAGTTTGTCCCAGCCATCGATCAGTACACAGCTAATAAAATGTTGTCAGTTCGAGTTACCCTACTTGCAAGTCCCGGTACCATCACACTTTTAGTCCCGAGATTAGCAATCTGTATGCAATGTTTTGTTTAAACCATGGCAACCAATCTGAGATCGCTTAATCTGGGATTAACAAAGTTAGGTGCATTCGGTCCTTAGACCTCGAAAATCAATCACTAATCACTGAATCGCGAAGCAAATCTCTGTTAACTCTCCAGTAATCAAATCAAAACAATTCGGTATCAGTGAAGCCTGTTGGCAGACCAACTGACACAATAAACCCACAGTTTGGAGCAACCATACCAGTGACTGAGCACCGCAAAACGGGCTTATAGAAATAGTAAGCTTAAGACATAGAACGGGTCCTCTAACTCAGGTCCTCCAACGGGTCCTCTAACTCACGTCCTCCAACGGGTCATACTCGTAATTTAGCGCAACCTCCGTTGTAAGTCAATGTTGTTATTGCACAAGATTGTCTGTGAGAAATCAACAAAATAACATCTCTGTTAGTTTGATATAACTGGTAATTGTAGGGCCTATGTGCCTTCTTTTCGTATAGCGGGCGGATCGCAAGTGGTGTAAATACTTGTTTCCAACAACCACTGCAGGGTAGTTCACTTATCCGACATCATAAGACTATTCACGAAACAGCCACTGTATTGAGCGAAAACTTTCTTGTATCGCATCCTTTGGACCTTAGTTCAAGACCCGAGCAACATGTTTATGTCCGATAATAGCGTAAGGTTAAGTTACTCGATAAAACCATACATAACAGCTCCGAATGACCGAATCAAAAATTGTTTTTAATTGGTAAAAAAATGTTTGAGCTTTCACTAGTTAGGACTTTCGCTTAGCTAGTTAGTGGCTAATTATTCCCGCTGTTGGTCACTCCCACGCTAGCAGTGGTCCTCTGTAGCTGTACCAGCTCATGATCAGATTGAAGCCGTGGAGCGGGTCACGATATCGTACGTTATGTGAAGGCATGCGGGTGTACAGTACCGCACATGCCATCGGCAACGTTGATTTGCATGGACTAGACTGTACTGGCCGATGTCTATAAATATTGATCACCTGTTCGGGTTGTGCCTCATGTTTTATAACAATATTGTAATTTCAAGAGTTGCGTAATCAAGGATGTCGAAAGAGCAAAGAAAATCTGTTGAGGCCAATGCACTCGTGATTTGTAAGATATTTTTAAATTGATTAAGAATAGCTCATAAATCATTAGGCAGTAATACCGATGGTTGGTTAAGAAATACTGAGTGTTGCGTCGAGAGCTTCACCGCTGAACCGCCTACGTCAGGATCACGTATTGCAGTAATGTACAAGACAGGACCTTGACGAAATAAAATAGAACAAATTAAAAAATACATAGCAGGTCTACTATTATCTAAATCATCGTGTTTCTGTAATTTAAATTGTATTCGTCTTCCTTTTTGTTTTTTCAATTCCCACTTGTCCGATCACAATGGGGAATGGAATTTAAATAATAGCTTTGAAACGGTTTAGAAAATTAACGTAATTGATGGGAGGGGTGAGGTGGAACGAATGGTGGCCATTTGCTCAATAGTCGTGACCGACTGGTACAGGCCGATGCATAAGACGAGCAACATCGTCGTAGGGTTCAGGGGGGGGGGGGGGGGGGCGGCAGGGTCCTGCTTGTTTTGGTCATGGGCGTGCTGGGACCAAGAGATGTTCACATCCAATTATCTGATTCGCCGTGACAAATAATATACAGCGATTGTTGTTGTTGTAATTATTATTATTACGAGTACGTGATGTCTACAGTAGAATGCCAATCATAGAAGGGTTTCCATGGGCAACGTTTAGCGAGGTACTGCGATGTTTCTCTAATATTGTTTTATACACGAGGACATCGCATTGCGAGGAATGTCATTGGCGACGCCGACAATGTTACTCATTTGCAGGTCCCGGGTTCGGACGGGTCTTTATTGTTTTTGAAACATTCAGTCAAGTGTGTGTACAAACTAGTGCCATTGCCGCATGGCATTGCCGTGACCTACTGATTGGTAAATATTTCAGTGCGTTTACTATATAGTCCATGATTACACCCTTTGGCATATGTACCATCCATCGAGCGTACTTGACAATTGCGTGTGAGAACGGACTGTGGCGGATTGCCAGGCGGTGGGTCCGCAACAATCAAAGAAGAAAAAATCAATGTTTGGCTATTAAGTTTGTAACCAGGGGCGGAGATAAATACATGACAATAAATTTGGTTCTATATAATTATATCTTAATAATACCATAGGACATACTACTTGCAGTATACATACAGGATGGCAATATCGACGAATGGTTTTGATTTATTTATTTAATGTCTATCGTATACAGTCATAAAACAGATTTACAAAAGAGAAATCAATTGTGTAGCCTACATTTGTATGATTCAACTCTGGTATGATAAATTTTAATTTTAGATTCAAAATTTTAGTAATAATTGATCAAAATATATAGCCTATTCTTCAATGTTCGAATTCGTTTGCATTGCTTCACCCCACCTATCAACCTCTGACATGCAACCCCTTGTATAGCTTGAGTGACGTTCACTTTTGCTGCTCTCAATGGTTTGCACTAAACTAATCAAACGTACCACATTCATAAACGAATTATGGCTAACAGCCCACTTCCCGCCGACTGTTCTACAAAACATTGCTCCTCCAAATCAACAAATAATTACCAGCCAGCTGTCAATCAAGTGATTTGTAATCGTCAAGTATAGAAGAAACTACAAGCGCACATGTCTTTGCATCTCCACAATCTTTTGTCGCCAAAATAATGTTTATTCCGACATTTACCCTTTTAGGGAGACACTGTTATTCAGAAACCTTCGCTTCCGCAGTCCCAGAGGCGTTAGTTTGTCTCCTGGTTGGACGTGCTCTGGTAGTGGTAGCAGGTAGTTGCCTCGACAGTAATGACTTCATCGTCATCCCCACGCGGTTTACCCGGAGTTTGAAACACTTCTGTCTCGGTTTTTGTTTTTTGATAATCTGATACGACGTTGGCATTTGTGCCAGGTATAATAGTTAGGTAAGAAGATTAACAGGTTTCAAGTGGCGCTGTCATCAAAAAAGGTTGCTTTTGTAATGCTTCCTTTGAAAGTTTGTATTTTCTCGGAATCCATTAACTATTTTACGAGTTGTCTTTTTATCCCTTTCTCGATTTTACATTATCAATTTTCCTGATTTCTTTTTTAAGCTAAATCCTTCCATGCAAATACACCCTCTCTATGACGGTGAAATCCCATTTACATGATCAAAGAATCTTTTCTCAATTTTCCCCTTCGTCTGTCCCCCTCCCATCTCGGGACCCCAACCGATGTGTAATCTGTGACGCAACCCTTCTCTCAGGTTCGCCCTCAGAACTCTAGTGCTCGTTTTTTGCCTTGTTCCGCAGCACTTTGTTAGAAAAGGAACACTTAATGTTATGAAATCTTACATTTTTTCCCTTTGAATAATATGTTAATTGAATGATATTAAATGGAGACTTTCAGTCAGTCAGTTCCCACGTCTCAATTAATAAACCCTCATCCTGACTGGGGTGCCGACTGGTGGCTACAGATAAGATTAATCCTACCCCAAAGACGAATGGGGGTTGTTTTGTTGTGATAGGAGCTGCGAGTGTATTGACTTCCCAGCAGTGTTGACACTTTAAACTCATTACCAAGTATAAACGAATTTTTGTGGTGAGCTGAGCTGCTAAAGCTACATTTTGAATCTCGTCGCTATGTTCGCTTCTGATTTGTATAGTTATTGCCATTGTAAACTTGCTTGATCTGGGCACCTGCCATATAATATGTAGCGTATAATCATAATTTACCGAGCTTTTAATGTACAGTTTTAATTCATAATGTTCGCATTTTTTAAGAGGACACGTTCATTTATTTAGCGAAATTATGTTTTACAATTTTTTAATAGAAACGTTGGAAATCGAGTTTGGAAATTATGACTGACGAAAATGTTAAAATGTGTTATGAAAAGGATTAACTGCTAGATGTCCACTAATATTTAGGGGTATGTAGGTGACAAGACAATGAACCGCTGCAAATGTGTCCAGCCAATGAGGTGTGCGCGTCGAACACACACACAATCAAGGGAACAGCGCTAGAAATATCTCACGCTTCGCTCACTCATAATAAAACTCGAACATTATTTCCATTAGAATAATTCAAAAGAGATGATTGAAATAATTGAAGTGAGCTAATAGGGATTAAGGGTGCGTTAATTTAATTCCCGGGATTGGATGATGGAAGAAACGATCTGTGTGAGAAAACCTTTTTGAATATTACTTAAAACTAATGACATAATTATTTATTGTATAAGCTCAGTGGTGGACGTATCGGAAGGGGGATCCTGAAACTAAACATTTTATTGTACGGTGCGGTCACTTCAGGCTGGCCCTCCAAATAATAAGCACTCCACATGTTTACGTATCGCTTTCAGGTCAAAAGGGAACACCAAATATATCTGAAGGTATGACATCCACTTTTTTGCAAAGTTCATATGTTTGATAACGGAACATTGCTAATTTCACATGTTAAAAAATATGTAATTCAAGGCAACTTTCTTGGACTTAAACTTTGTATTGCCTTCGAAACTTATTGTACCCGAATAGATGGATGACTGTGGGACTGTTTTCTCCTAATGTGCACGTGTTCCATACAACAATCTAATTATCATAAATAACATTCAATGTTTTAAATCCATCACCTAACAGAAGCAATTCCCCCAAACCTCTCCCCTTCGATATACCAATGTCGCCGTTTTATAGGGGACTCAGATGTGTATTTCGCGGGGCATTACCCTACGCCACTGGAGTACAACGCTCGTTATTTCAAGGCGAGCAATATAACTCGTTCTCGTTACGAATTGATTTATTCGAATATCTAAGAGTTCATCCTCTCTATAATACATCGTACTATAGTTTACGAACTCGTACGATTGCAGAGTTACGTATTTTATTGTGTGTTTTGGCTGGGGACGAATGCGACGTTTCAAAGTCCAGCTAAACTCAATCCCGGAAGGTCACAAGCTACATTTAGCTGGCGACTCGACGGAATTTCGTTATTTCATCGGCTCTCTCTCTCTAAATTTAGGTAATAGGATTTTTGAATGTGTGATAGCTTTAAATTTCCTGTCTGGGATTATACAAACACAGCCCCCAACAGTCTAACTTCAATTTATCACGGCTTTATGGACGGTGTTTGCCTATAGAAAATCTCGACAGAATAATTGGAAAATTCGTCACTCATCACAACACTGCAACTCAATTAATTCTCGTAATTAGGTACTGGGCTACTCATCACGCGTTGCTCCCGTCCTCTGGGCCGGCGGGTCTGCAAGGGGGTTGGTTTCATAATTGCTCGACGTCCCGTCAACACCAAGCAGACATTTTGTGCAACTTTGAGACAGCAATGGGGTTAGTCTCATAATTGCTCGACGTCCCGTCAACACCAAGCAGACATTTTGTGCAACTTTGAGACAGCAATGGGGTTAGTCTCATAATTGCTCGACGTCCCGTCAACACCAAGCAGACATTTTGTGCAACTTTGAGACAGCAATGGGGTTAGTCTCATAATTGCTCGACGTCCCGTCAACACCAAGCAGACATTTTGTGCAACTTTGAGACAGCAATGGGGTTAGTCTCATAATTGCTCGACGTCCCGTCAACACCAAGCAGTCATTTTGTGCAACTTTGAGACAGCAATGGGGTTAGTTTCATAATTGCTCGTGCGTGGAGATGGCGCATCACGCCATTGAACATCCGTTGAATGAACGAATAAACACAGATTTCAAATGCGGTTACGCCATACTAATCGTGGAGCAAATGTTAAAAAAAAACGATAATATCATTTACCAGTTGGTTTACATGGCCACCATATTTTTTAAAGCAACATATCTCAGGACACCCACCCTACACATTCTGTTTCGTATGTCGAAAACTTCAAGATTGGTTTCAGTTAGTTTTGTTTTTTCGACCCCGATTCAAAGGGGGGGGGGGGGGGGGGTGCGTCCAGCCATCAAAACTTCGGCTTGAGTTTTGTTCCTCCTATGCAACAAAGTTTGGATCCTATTTGCGTCCAGATTTATAGGATGCAACAAATAATATGAACATATACGTATATTGGCGTTTTCGTATAACAAGTTCATATTGTATCACGTGTCTAATTGCAGGTGGGTGCCAAGCATGCTGTGGCTTGATCCTGCAAGCTTCGTTGGGCAAACTTAATATTATATATCGTGTAGCCTGCTGGTCTTGTGGGATTATTCCTGCTTACAATGCTTCCGATGCTCAAGATCCAGGATTCGATTGCCGGTTCTGGTTGGAGTTTTACAATTTTCGAAATTAACTTAAATCTTTATATATGGTACATGGTATGGATTACGTAAATGTGACTTTGGATCCGTCATAGCAACGTAACATATAATAAACGGTATACCTATAATGTCCTCACTGAAAATCAGTTGTCGTAACTGAGTGGGTAGACAGTGAATACCAATACATTTCTTGGTTTATGTGTAATATTTACGTGACGATTATTACGTTATTACATCATATATGATGCTCCAATTTAAAATTTCTACCTTTGTAAAAACGTTTTACCAGTATTTTATGTAGGTAGTAGGTACTTCATTTCCATTCAATTTTCAGTACTCATGATAGTTTGAAATGATATAGTTTTGGTTGAGTCTGCTACTCTTCAAGCACAATACTCGCATCAAATATATACACGTGCTTAAAAGATCCATCTCTTCTCTTAATACTATATTAGCTTGCGGCAATACAAGTTAACCGACAACGCTCCTGAAACAAGTAGCCATTCTAAATTATATCCTAAATGGAATCAAATCTATTCAGTATCAACAATATCAACAAACAATATGTGCGCGGCATGTGTACATTTGATTCATCACGTCATCCAGTTAGAGTCGGTAAAGAAGTTTGGCTATAGTCATCCCTTTCTCTTTTAGAAGGCCTGTACTGACCTTTGAACACTTTTGTTCATGTGGAAATAGTTATCTACGTATTTTCTTTTATGGTCCTATTGGCTTGTAAAAATGGATTTGCTTTTTGACTAAATTAGCATATATATTCAGCAACATATACAAGGTTTTTCTAGGAACAACAATCAAGTGCTTATCGAGTGCTAGAAGACTATAAGCTATGCTGTGTCAATAGTGTTTCAATTGCACAATATGTTCAATATTGGATCATTTGTGTTCAGGAATGCATGTTTGGCTATAAAAAGTGACGTTTTTGTTTTTAATGGAAACACCGCTTGGCCTGTCTGTCTGTAAGCGTTAAATAAAGTCTTCATCTAGTTTCATGTTCCACTCTGTTTTGTTTTGTGATTCGAATAATGGGTGACTATAGCTGGCATATAATTAGTATTACAAATTTTGTATTGACATCCCGTCAAAATCAAAATACAGTTAAATTTAGCCTTGATTGTTTTTTTTTTTTGTTTTTTTTGTAAATCCACGTATTCTTCTAAGTTATATTCATTAACGTCGGTACAGTTCAGATGAAAATCCGATTTACTATGGATTACAGTAAATAATAATTCTAAGAGGAAAAATAAAAGAATAACAAAAATAATGAAAGGTTGTAATTATAAAAGTTATAACGTGCACCATCTTAATTGAGTTGAAGAAAATCACGTTAGAAAAGAACGATGTTTTAATTTATTTTTACAGTTGATTAAAATTTTAAATTAGCAACATTAAACACACAAAGATGGCACAATAAAAGCAAGCGAAATAAAATAAAAATAAAAAATAGGAGTGAGCAATAAAAGATCTGGTGAGAAAAGGTAAATAACTAAAATATAAACAATGATTCCTTATTTAATACTCGAGCTTGTTTTGCTCTATTGTTTGCAACACAGAAAGATAACTAGAACCAATGAAAGGCCGTATAATAAGGTTGTGTTGACTAACTTTTATTTATAGAGGTGTTATATGTGTGATTAAATCTCTTGCATTTAACTGCAAGAAACGGCGTAGAGGCTTTTTTGGGTGCCGTCCAAACTATCTGTCTTTATCCATATGCCGAGAAGTGCAATTGCTACTCGTTCTTTAATACCACTCGCTGTACGATTCATTATTGTGTTCAGTGTTCACTATAGCAAATCTGCTTTCACCGAAATAAGAGTTACAATACCATCGTGCGCAAAGAGCGGAATACCCACTGCGGGAACGAAATTATAATAATCCTGTGATTTAACGTATTTTGAATGTATTATATGTACAGTAATGCAAGAAAAATTTACAATTGCAAATCATTGACGTAAAATAATAAAGTTTCTGTTTATGATCACTGATGATGATGATGACGTGTTTTGCAGCTTTACGTCTCTATTATTAAAATTAAACTAGTGTTTCTCGGGACAATGAGGCGTGATAAGTGAATACGAAGACAATTACATAAATCGCATGCGTTATGTGGTACACGTTAACCCCCCTCCCTGGGTGGTATCACGCCGTGGACCTGCGCCCCAACCTCAGGAGCTACCGCGGCCAGACGGCTGTGATCATTTATTTGGAAACGCACATTCAGCATGAATATTTATTCCTGTGTGCGATGTTATCCTCGTGAATATTTGTTATATTTTCATTCAGTTCCGTAAGATCGATAATTTGAATTATAAGATATTTATTATCACTTATTTGTATTTAATTCTTTTTACAAAATATGTAAGTTTTCAAAAATGTAAGTATCGTGTTAAATCATAATTTTAAACGGGTGGCAATATGACATAAAATTGTTCAACGAAACTGTTACGTGGCAAAATCAAACAGCCAAATTCTTGTAGCTGATTCAAAACAATGCTTTCCAAGAAAGACGCCACTATTCGCCAAAGGATTGAACAATTAACGTTGAATAGTACATGCAATGTCTGCGTCGAATAATTCTTCTTAAAGCAATGCTGTCTCCCCGTATACCTCTTCTCTTACTATCCACAACACACTCCTAACTGAAACCACTGTGATCGTTTAGTGGAGCAACCACTGAGCAATTTCATGCAAGTTTTTAACCTTCACTGAACGATTCACCTAAGTCGCGTTCTGTCTTCTGATTGGTCACCGCACCTATGCAGACGCTTGTGTTGTTGATAATGCATCGCACTGTGTTTGTTTACGCAAGGCTTTCATAGATGGCAGCGAGTCAGGCCATTCTATTTTGAGCGAACTAAACCCCTACGTTAAACTAAAATAGCAACAGGAAATAATTACTCATATGTATATTACATACTTAAAGAAATGATGGTGCCAGCCAACGAAAATATTCAACACAAACATTTAACTTATGCTATTCAAATGTGTCTGTTGAATGAATAGTGTTCTGTTACATACGATAAGCATATAGTCAACAAATACTGTAGGGTGTCCACCGCAGTGATAGAAAAAATAGCATAAGTGGATGTTTTGTGATAACATATTAATAACGCGAAATAAAAATTATGTTTCTTTAACGATATGTAAGTACGTAAACGTTAGTGTCCGGAATGTGGAACACAATATATTTAATATCTATACATGATTGTGTGAGAAATTGCATTTTCATCCAAACGCAGTACACTTTGTATTGGTTATTTGAATATTGTCTGCGTACCTTTTGATAATATGTAGCTTCGCTTTACTTCAGAAATGTTGTATTGCATTGAGATTTAAATTTAAAAAGAATTAAATTTTCACTCTTTTTCGTTCTTCTATACCTTTTAGCTTTGGGACATCCTATATGAAAGACTGAAATATTTATGGTAGGGAACGTGTTAATAGTATCAAGCAGATGACTAATCACGCGGAAGATGCACGATTCATAAACTTTAAAGGGATGTTTATCAGATGTACACTATTGTGTGTAATAAAAGCCAATGGCTAAAACCCAAACCCGACGGGCCTCGAACCCAGGTCCCGCGGATCTAATCAGTGCTCCGCTAATCTACGTCAAGGCTAAGGGGCCATAGAACTGTGCAACGTCATGCACATGCAGATGTAACAACGTACTCGCTAACAACAGACGTACGTTACGTGTAAGACTTGGGTTCGAGTCCCAATTGAGAAGGTTATAATCTCTGGCTTTAAAACCAGTGCACATCCACAGTAGACTTTCGGTCTTAAATGCCCTCTTTTCCCTCCGAAGCTCCAAACATTAGAGTGTAGTCTGGTTCATTTTTAATAACAATTAACAACATATTATACCTTTTGAATTCAAATAGGATTTCTCCAACTTGTGTTTTCCGCGGGAAAACAAATTGGACACTTTTTGTTTTACCCTTGTTTCGTCCTATATACCTCTTGCCCAGACTCGATCAGACCCCCTCTAGACCCACATCGCTATAGGCACGTCACTAAACACATGTTGAGGTTTTGAGGGATATGAATATCATCTAATTAATAAGTATTCGAATCTTGTCACTTCCTGTTCCTGTACTTCTTGTACCGCAATACAACAACTGGGCTGGGCTCCGTCCAAACGGCGTGGCATGTGCGTGAATTCACAAATCACGCACATCTCTAATATTTTTGAATAGATGCGTCGGTTCAGTCATTACTTTTTCGACTGAATTCGCTAATTTTGCACAGTGCACAATCAGAAAAAGTACACTTGATCAATAACCTATTTCGCACCAACATTATTCAGCGTCGTTGCTAATAAAGTAACACCTAGCGCAGGATACTTGGTTATGCAATGCACCGAGATTGTAATTGATATGTAATATAAATTGTGTAAGACTTTCTTTAGATACTTCATAAAACCGCTATAAGTGTGTGAGTAATTAAGAGCAGCTATACTAATGCTAGAACTAGTTTACGGCAGATAAAATCACTTTGCAGCAATAGTTGTTTGTGATTTAACAATCGTATTGTTCTTCACTCGTCACCTCTCTGGTCATACTCAACTATAGCCTAGACAAATAGTTACCCATCTCTCCATGTGTAGCAAACGGCCGTTGCAATTGGTCTAGTCACGTAATTGAATGCTGATATCTAGTAACTTAATAACCTAGGAGTAGATTAGACAATCGTTTGTTTGTACGCATATTCCGTCGGCAATTGCTTTGTAAATATTCCAATAAAATGTTATCAATGTATAATAGTTTATTGGAAGTTTTATGGATATGTGGCAAATCAAACGGTGAAAGTTGAATGTTGAGTGGTGTTCCATATATTTGTTGGGTATACACATGGCAATTGTTATTTCTATATACCTTTTGCGACTAAAACGGTATTCTGACTAGTGACTTAATTGTTACACACTGAAGTTTTACCACAACTGGGCATAAGTAATACAGTCTCTTCTTTGAGGTCACGTTGCCAAGACATGAATTATAAATAACGTAATTTCCATAACGTACTAAATTTATTTTACGAAATGGGTGAAAATATTGTCATACAGTAAGCGTAGTAGTTATTCTACTTTATGGAAGCATGACAAGATATGTGCAATCCTCCTTCTACTCTGAGTGTTTCTAAATTATATTTTGATAGCCGTAAGACGGGGTTGTTTGTGTGATATATGTGTAATGCTGTGTCCCCTTAAGCTCCACTAATTTACCAATAGGAATACGTATAAAGTGAGTAATCTGCTCGCCAGAGAAGAATGTGACGTCACAATACATGTGACGGACGTGTAAAATGAGTTACTATATTCATAATGTATGGTAAGTACCTGGTTGAGAGGTTATCAAACGAGTATGTGTGCATGGAATCAGTGTCACGTAAAAGCCAAAAGGTAGATGATGGAGATACGCTATTCCATTTAGAATAAAACTGTATTTGAACTATTCACTGTTTTAATGTTTATTGAAACGTAATATCTTGACTCTCACTGTAACAGTCTTTATCAAACAGAATGGAAAAACGTCTGATTGCGAACCATATTTAGGAGTCAGCGTAGTACATTTATTTGACATATTTTTATTAATTTATTGCGTTTGTTTAAGTCAATGTCATTTCAATAAAGATAAAAGTAGTGAATGGTTTAACTACAGCAGATCAGACGCACGCATACCGGAAGGTAGTAGGGTTTCGTTTGAACCCATTCACAAACCATCTTGCGGTTTTTAGGCTATGGTTTAGGTGAACACTTTTCAAAATAGCCATCTTACAAAGTCAGCCATTTGATAATCAAAGCGATTAACGTTTTGTTGATTTCATTTCAATTCTATATCGAACCTCATTAGGACCTTGTTTAGCAATTTCCTCTGCAAGTAGATTGACAGTGACGGTTTTCACGTGTTTGTGGTTGAAGTTAATCTAGTATTTAACTAGAACAAATAGATTCAATTTGAAATGCGCAATTTCTAAAAGGTAGAGTAGAAATGGACTTTATAAATTGAACTGTATTGAAACGAAGTGTTTTGATAGCCTTCATGTTGTCTTGTTGGATATTTTCCATGCCTACGCCATTCTCGCCAACAAACGGCTGTTGATCATTTTCATTGTAATGTTTTTTTTTTAACAACTTATAGTGTTTAATTTTCTATTTTTTTAATGCAATGGCGAATCGGTTATTATAAATGTGTTAAGGGAGGTGTAAATTGACAGCCTAGGCCTCATGAGACACTAGAAGGATGCAGAGATTATAGAGCAAAGTACGAACATTCCAACAGAGATAGTGTGAATGTTACTGGTATATGTAACGGGTATATGATATGAAAACTAGAGGTTTTAGTGTTTTAGTGTGACTGTCACTTGAAGTCAACGATTACGGTACAGTTGCACAGATGGGCGTTGCTGGGAGTAGATCAGTGTGAAACAAATTAAAATTACAAATAATGGGTGTGAATGTGTTTCCAACAGTAAATTATTGTATATAACATTACATTGAGTGCGTGTACACATCAAGTTCGGTAAAGTAGTAGTGTAAACATGCTGTGAGTGGGAACATGTTACTGGGATAACATAGTCGTGCCTGAATGGGAATGATATTAATGTGTTGTGTATGATGTGCATCCAATGCATGATTTCACAGTTAAGTGCAAATAATACAAAAGCGGGATGCAATCGAAATTGTAAATATATTTATTTAAAAAGATTCGTCCATAAACAAGTCTACTCACTCTTATTAAATAGATAAGGACTTTTTTTTAAAGTGACGATTATATTTCATCTGAAGAATTATTTTATAAACAGTTACTTAAAATCAACGAATGAAAACGAAACCCACGTAAGTGATTGGTTGATCTCTTCTCGCGGCTGTTTGGAAATCAGAAACATTAAGGACCCAATACGAAAAGCCGCACACCCACGTGAGACGATGACGTATTTTATTGTCGATGAAAGAAAGCAAAATCGGTTTCGATTAGCGCCAGGAAGTTGGCATCACTTTGATCTCTCTCGTCTAGAAATGTAACCGACGTGTTAACAGTTAACTGTTTCAGTAGTTTTATGATGCTCGACCAGCAACATGTGTGAGAACAGCTCTTACGGTTCTAAACACAGTTGTGTGATCGATGTCTCTAGCTCTTACTATTTTCTAAGCACAGATATTTGGATGCACTTTTGGTCCTCTTCCTCACCCCAGAAAACGTCAGAAACTGTTTATTCTTCTGTACGACATTTTGTTTGATATGATTAATTTATCCAATACTGAAAGAAACAACTTTAGATCACTCGCCGTTTGTATCAAAATGTGTTCGAATTTATTTGGAATCTCCTGGGTCCTATATGCGTTAGATAAGCAACTCGAGTCAGTCTAGGTATAAAGCATTACATTCCGGTCTGATTCATTTTACAGAATCAGCTTAATTATCGTCGAGGCTGCTTGTTCGGGGGCGCTGTTTGCCCTCCATGCTGCTTACCGATAAACTTGTTCATGGATATGAAACAAACTCGTAAACGTAAAGTAGTAAAGGAGAACAACATGGAGAGCGAAGGAAAGTGGAGGTCGTCAATGTCCTTGAATTGCGGGTGAACAATTCACTTGTACGAGATGAGATGTTCATGACAGTCAATACAATACCCTCTTGTACAACGAATCGTGTACTCTTTCGTTAACCGTTTGTGAATTATTTGCTGCTACGCCAGCGAGTTGGAAGAACTCCCGACTCCTGAGCAGCTTGAATCTCGTGTTAATCATGTATTTATGCGACCGCTCGATGTCTTGATTCGTCACCGTCCCACTCGTGTCCTGACGACGCCCAGCATCTTATTTCTACCGCTGTGTGTTGCGTGCGAGAACGAGGCTATTATATTAACTATACAGCGCATCACTTAAATTAAAAGAAGAGCGACTTTCTGGTGCCGACATTCGGACAAAATCTCGAGCAAGCTTTGCGCATTTCTATTTAAATGCGTTTAAATTATAATGACGGACTCCAGTGCACCCCTCTAAGTTTGTTGTGTGTATTCTTGGTAGAGATTTAAGTGGAACAGGCGCATAAGTATAAGCTGTTTGTGCCTGGTTGCTGGGTAATTAACCTTTCACTTTGTAAGGTGTGCCCTAACACAGCCGTGTTTAGAATTTTTAATGTCTAATATATCCAAGTTGTTGTTTGTAACTAAGCTCGTTAGTTTTTATCACTGCGTTAATTAACAATAACATATGTTATCGGCTTCCTCTTGATTGCTTCATTAAGGGCTCGCGAGCAGAGCAGCCCCTGTCTTGCATGTCTCGCTGCGACTAGACTGGAAGTCTGTTACAGTTTTACTACTCATTATTTGGCATGACCTTTCTACTGCAATTCGGCCGTTCCCCTTCACAATTTCATCTCCTGGCTGACATTTCCACGGCACTGTTCTGCCATGCACAGTGCAGGCTTGCTAAACGCGCACTGCTATAAGAGCAAACTTATTAATTAATAACCGCCAAGAGGTTGTATAAACAAGCCCCGGGCTCAGGATAACAGATAGAATTCGAGAACGCGCAACATGCATCATGAAATGCTGATGTTTTGTTGGCCTCAACTGTACTCGTTAGTCGTTAGCCTTTGTGTACAGCAACAAAGTGATTTATTCGGTTTTTTTAATTAACCTTTTTCTGTGTATGGAATAGAAAACTGTAGAATCTAGGGGCGAGTGGGCGGGTGGGGAGGGGGGGGGGGGAGAACGAGCCGAGCCAGATTAAAAGTAAACAACACAGAGTATAATATCTACTCTTGTACGACCAATGGGGAGGGGGACCCTTTGTCTGATTCCCATTGTCACAATCAGCAAACAGCTCCCTCCCTCCCTCCCTCCCACCCTCCCAGTATCACAATTAATAACTCACACAAATGTTCAATAAAAAGAGAAATTAAATCAGATTAAAATTTCCAATAATAATATTTTATGATCGATTGTAAGTTATATCGATATCGCTTGGAGTTGTCGACCTCTAGTTGCGGCGGCGTCGCTAGGAGCAGCACTGCTGTGCTCGCTTGCTTGCGTGTTCACGTCGCTCTTAATCTCTGTGATTTTGCGGGGTGTGATGTCCAAATGGGTCTCGTGTCTAAATAAACTCGAAATAAGAAGTGCTTTACGAGCTAACGAAGTGAGCTACATTTAAGTTAAACGGCGCCTCCCCCGCACACCCTCCCTCCTGCCGACAGATGTTCAAGAGATGTTTTAACAATATTTCTACCACAAAAAGTCGAATAAAGGCTCTCTCAGAAAAAATGTCAGCTTGCCGATGATGTGCAACTTGTTCGGATTAATGTTCACAGGCGAGTTCAGCCGAGTAGTTTCGTTATGTAACTGCTGTAACTACTACTCTTAAGAATGAACAGGCTTCCGTCCGAAACATCCGAATTTTAATTTTAATTAATGCGTTAATAGCCGACAGCCAAATTTTAATAAAGAGAAATGTTCATAACTCAAGCTGAAGAATGTATGTCGCACGTTTAAGTACATATCATTAATTGTGACTTGCCTTCAAAACAAACGAGCACGCAGTTTCACTTGAACTACCGAATTTGAAGTCCTCCTTGCCGTAGTTTTAATTCTGTGACATCATTAAAATGTTTCGGTTGAAAAGAATATTTGGTCCTAAGACAATATAATTGTAAGTTTGTAGGTATAGAATTTTGGCACATTACAAAGACAGCTCCAGCTGACTGACGTTATGTATACAATAATTAAAGTCACAATGATTCATATGGTTGGAAAATCAAAACATCATCATCAAATTAAGTTGTCTCTCATTAGGCGCAAAGTTTCAGTACTAATAAATCTATGAAATTCAAGTTCACGTTATAATTCACGTTACATAGCATAAAATACCGATCATCTGAGTGGTGACTTGTTTGGTAGAATATTATACTCTTCACACCGAGGTGGTCAAGTGGACTTAGTTTTGAAAAGTGTATTAGTTCAAGAGTGCACCGTTGGGCCACCAACAAAAACTTAAATTGACTTATAACTTGAGAGTGCGTAGCTGGAGGAATCATTTCAGTCTTTGTGAACACAAGCCAAGCTCAAATGTGTTGACTTTGATTGAGTTATGTTGTGGGGAGGGGATGGGGGGGGGGGAGTATTGTTTATGTATTTGTACTGTTGTACACGTAATATTGTATTACGCTCCTCTTCTCTACTTGTCCACTCTATAATGATTCTACATGATATGCTAGTCCAGTTTTATTGAAATTGTCCGAAGGGTTAAAAGCATCTAATCCCCAATCATAGACATTGCATTGTTTTTAAACCGATTTTCAAAAACGGTTTAATTATTATTTTTTACTAGTGTTGTTAGCGTGTTTTGACTTTGAAAAGTATAAAATTAACGTTTTAGTTCCTTGGAATAAATAAATATCACCTTGGAACTTGGACGTAGAATGATTTGTAAAACGGTGTGGTGGCAATTTGAGGTGTTTTGGTTGGCCATGCGTTCTGTTCTGAGTGTGAGATAAGATCCCGTTATGTTTCGGGATGGATGGTTGTGAGTGACGTATGCTTGTCTGTCTGTATGTCTGTCTGGACTGGCATGGGCTGGGCTGGGGCCCCAAGAGACGTCGTGTCAATCTCGGCTACATTTTGAAAGAATGTTTAACTCTAACACACTTTTCTGAAGTTGCTTCTCTTCCTTCTTCGTCGCAGGAAAGATCAAGTCGGAAAGAGGATTGGTCGTTTTGTAATCCTGGAGAGTGCCTTCGCATTCTGTTTGATATATTACTAAAAACAACAATAAAATGTTCGTTCAAAGTCTTTGCCAAAACGCAAGACTCGAAACAACGTGTATCTTGCTACCATTAGTTTATGACTGTATGAAATACTTTCTAAGAAATTATCTTGTTTCTTTTTTTTGCGAACATCCATTCATCGCTAAAGAAATGGATACGTACGTCTAGATGTAACACTTGCTCGCACCAAATAGTTATTTTTTAGGTAGTCGACATAAATGTCGCAGTTAATACAAATAACTATGATAATAATAGGATGGAATACAACATACATCACTGAATAGTTTTAAAATAAACGCTCGCAACTCATGAGTTTCTGCAGCGAAACGTGTGACCGACTTTTCTTTCGTAATTCATTACATAAAGTTGTATCTCAAATGGGGAAGAAATTCCTGTTGATTTAGCATATTCAGAAACTTGTACTATTATATTTAGTTTTAATGTAGTTGGTGGGGTCTTGAAGTTTGTTTTCCCCAAGTACTAAACCACCCTGAATCCAGATAACATTGCATTAAATAAGCTCGACACAATCCGAAGCAGGCCGCCTGCTTATGGCTCTGTTTTATTGCTCTTGCTTGCAACTGGGCCGGGTTCTATGTGTTTAGTCGACAAGCAAATAACTGAGTTTCTCTATCGATCTGAAAACAACCTCCGGGGCCGAGTTTCAAGCAAACGCCGAACAACGTTTTAAATATCCTGCAAGGCGTTTTATTTAATTTTGATATTAATCAAGGGTTTGTCGGGTTGCAAGTTGTAACTCATTTTGCAGCGAGGTTAATGACGAGAAAAATCAAAATCCACCACGAAGAGGAAAAATATAACGAAAACTGTCCCGAGTTTTTAAATTAATTATTAGGGTTTTATTTTTAATGAGAAAATAACTTATGGTGTAATTAATCTTTTTAACTGGTAAAAGTTTTACTTCCTTTATTTTCCGTTCTTTATTGTGCAGCATATGAGGACAAAGGGATGATGACGGTGTAACCATGAGCTACGTCTGGCTTCTTGTTTTACAAGACTTAAGTTAGGTCAACAGCCGGACTATCGTTGTCACTACGCCAACTTAGTTAATTATCACTCGGGTAGACCGCAAGCAGGATAGGATACCATAGAAGAGACATTAAAATAAAAACTATGTTTTATAAGATGGGTTCATTTTCAGGACATGGTACCTCGAGGCAAATGAAATAAATAAATAAATAAATAGTAGAAGACGATGGAACGCTCACAATATTTGTGAAGTGTCATAACAGAGATTAAAGTTCTCAGCCAGTACTAACTGTTAAGAGATTTGTCGTGTATGTATTATATTATTTAATACGTGAACTTACTGTTTCCTCTCGTCACGAAAGTGTGAAATATATCTTTCATGGTGACGTTTCGTCGCTCCATTTTAAGTGTTGACATCATTTTTGTTTCTTTGTTTTTATTACAAAATTCTTGCTGGGTGTATAAATGGCTCTGCATATGTAGCGCTGTCTGTATAAGCTTGCTTTTATCTCAGTAAGGATGCTGCGTAGGCCTGTACAGTTAGTAAAGCTTAGGAAAAAGTCAAGCGGAAACCATGTCCGATTCTCTTAGAATGTAGAATTGCATTATGTAAGCAAAAGGGACAATCGTCGAACGATAAGCGCTGATCAAATTACTAGTAATTTTCTGGGACTTGTGACGGACTTAATGGGCCGAACTACAGTGATCCAAGGGCTTTACATGATTTATTTCGCGTTTTCCAGATGTTCTTTCTAGCAAACCTTGAAATATTAACAACACAAAAAATCAAAACTCTTATCTTCCTTTGAATGTCCTCTTTTCCGGGACTTATTTCTAATGTACCGGATTTCCCGAAAACGAATGTGTTAAGTGGCCTCAAAATTCGAACTATTCAAGCTTATAAGAATTCAGTTGCATACAGTCTTCGCGCAACTCGATTGATCAGATATTAATCCCTTTTAGGCTCTGTTTACCGTATTGGGCAAGTTACTGTGCGGATGACCGATCTACTCAAAATTACCGTTCCGAGAAGTGAGAAGTGACTGCGATTCGTTAATTGTTCTCGGCTGAAGGATGGTCCACACAGATTTTTTAAGCATAAGATTTAAGGTTTAACGCGTAGTCGTAAAGTTGGATCATAGGAAACACGTACTGGCGTTCACACAAGTTTTAGTTTTAAGACGTTGTTTTTAGTTTTAAGCCGTTGTTTTCATTGTTGAAACCTTATGCATTATGTCTTAAAAATCTGTGTGGACCAGCCCTAACGAAACAACTGGGGCGTGCATGCTTTGTGCGCAACGCCCCTAATCTTATCGTATAGCGCGCATGGATGATATTAATTAAATGCACTGACAATATCGGCGAAATGCATTGAGTTCTTGCACCAATATCGCTTTCGTTTAAAGTAAGCCCTCAAGTTGGAAAGATAAGAAAACTTTCTCCCGATTGTTTGTCAATCAGAATTACAAAATTAAAAACATGATCGGAATGATTGTAGAGATATTCTCGTGTGACTTTCTATCTACTTCATGAACCCAAAGACGCACGCCGGTACAGATATCAGTGGCTTTCTTACATACCGTATAGCTACTTTATGTCGGCGTTCAACATCACAGTTCATGCAACGGAAGGCTAATCAAGACAAGTGAGGGGTGGTAACGAAGTTAGAGTAGATGACTGATGAACCCACATTAGCCTCTAATAAACTTTCATCCTTGATGACTCGAAGTATCATCAGGTGTCGTGCGGGGGGGGGAGCTTGACAGATGGGAGTGATGAGGAGAAAGAATGTTATGTAAACGTTATGCTGAAAAAGATATGAGGAGAAAATATATACAAAATGCCGCAAGTGGTCTAAAGGAGAGAAGATGGTGCATGTTGCGCTCTTGCCTTGACCGGTCACCGCGTATGGACGTCTCGTATGGTTTAGACTTATGCCTTCTCTTCTGTTGTTGCAGCGGACCGAGAACCTGGACCTGGCTCTGTCAGTGCCCCACGGATACCACACGAGCTACACCATGGGTGACCAGGTGAGAAGCGCAAAGCATTAATTCATTTCATTCAGCTTCTCCCCGTAAAGATCATGAAATGGAGTTATTGGAAAAGCGCACAAGATCCTTTCTTGACTTAATATGAATTTCATAAATTCCCCTTTCTTGGGATAATTTTATACACATTTCAACATCGGAATGTCGGGCGCTCATAAATAAGAAATTCCAACCCCTTTAATTGCTCTCCTTCTTCTGTACGAATCATAAGTCTCTCGCATTGAAATTCATTAAAATACTATTTTTAATTGCCAACCAAAAATTAATTACCATGTTATACCACTTCATTAGGATGTAGATTAAGGTTTAATTCTCTAATTTCCACATTGTTTCTTTTGGGCAAGTTAGTTTCTGGTGGGGTGGTTAGGAGATTACCCCTGGCTCGGAAAGAGCCTCCCTCGGGATTAGTGGGGGTCGGGTAGGGCTGAAGTTAACTTCATGGAATTGCCCCTTTTATTAAAAGTTTGTCTCTCGCAAGAAGGTGGGCCCAACAAAGATAACAACATATGGATGTAAATGACAGGATTGGAGCTACACCACTATTCCATGCCATCCAACGCATCTATCGCGCCAAAAGTCGAATTATATCGATACATTTCTTGGGGCCTTATTGGGAATTGGGGGAATGAATCCTCATGTTGAATCAGCCAATCAGTGTCAGAATAATTACCGACTATTGTCGGCCACCCCGTTAATGTTATTGGTTTCAATTCAAGTTCCTCCACAGTGGAACCACACAAAGCACGAGTTTCAGCATTAAATATTTTTACAAAATTGATGTGTGTATCTATCTCGTGCTTTTTAGTATCAACCAATACACGTTCATTGAAGCATTGAATGGCAGGGAGGGAGGGTGAGATGGTGAATAGGATTACGATTGATTTCAGGTTAACAATCAACCTCACGTACGTTGAAACATAGAACAAGTAATATATACTTAGCATCATTCACATCTCTTTTGTTGTTTTCATGCTTCGAACCCCACGTGGAGACGGGATGATAATTATTCTGAAAATCAAAACAACAAAAATTGCGTATTATTAAAAACACGATGAATCTCTTTATTCAGGACAGTTTTATTGTGTACAATGTTTTTGAAATAAAAACAAAACACGCCATACAATGAACTAATGATAATATAGAATGAGTAAGCCGTATTAAATGTGTTGTGGTTTCTAACTTGTATTCCAGATTGTATTTCAATAGTCTATACATAAAACAACCATTGTAAATCTTAATAAGTAACCGATTGCAAATGCGCACATCAATACACTCTAAATGTGTATGAGTGTGTAATAATATGTGGTTCAAACCTAGGTCCTCTCAATCTCGTGTTAGGGGTTTGGTTAACCTCAAAGTAGGTATTTGCGTGGGCTCCATAGTAGACGTTTGGATAAAGGATAGAGTAGGTCTGGTATGCTAGAGGACTTGTACCATTACTTCCCGGGCGCTTCGCTTTTGTATGAGCTCTACATCTTGCCACTAAAACACTAGCAAATACACGATGCAGTTCACGACTTGCGCGTGGTGGCCCTTGCAAAGATAGTACTTTCAAACTACAACTCTCTTAGAAGGGCACAAAAATTAAGAAAAATAGATTTTAATATTTGTGAGTGTTAAACCTGAGCGCAAAGCTAATAAAATAAAGACAATTTAATGACGTATGAAGTATAAGAAAGTACTGAGTGTCTTTTGACGCTACTCAAACAAAAAGACACACAGTTATGCCATACATGAAACTGCATTAATACTTACTGCAAGTCTTTAATATTTTGTTGGCTTACGGATCATTTGAAATTGAACTCAACTTCATTTCGCGACTTTTTAAACCTTGTACCGCGAATCAGAAAAATGTCAACTCGTTGCAAAGCAAACTATACTTAAAAATGTCACTCGTCGAGTTTACCGCCCAATAATCTCAGTGGCGTATTTTTCCTTTTTAACCACCGAAGGGTGTCGTGATCTTAAGATAGTGTAAAAGAATTAAATGTTACATTTTTGTTTTCAAGAGCGCATGGGGGCTTTCTCTGAACCGCGATAAACGCAAACTTGAATTATTATCAAACTTCGATGAAGATATTTATTGTTTTTTTAAGGATCATTTTTGTGTATCTCTGCTCACAAGAAAGTTCCCAAACGACTTTTGAGGTTTTCACACACGCAAATAAACAAACGTTCGCCCAATAAAAAGTCGTAGCTCAATTTCAAAATGGCCTACTACGAAAATTCGTTCTGTTTGTAGTTGTCATCATAAAACATTGCCAGCGTTTTGGAAACAACACATGCGAGCATGCCAAACTTGGCGGTGTGCCTTATATACCGGACAACTCATTCAAGCACTGATGTAGCGATTTGTAGGCAGCTTTCAATGTGTTCACTAACATTTTCGCTAACATATCTTCAAAAACTTGCTCAGTCCATTCATATTTTCATTTGTTCAACACTACATGCAAATCCCTTGCTTTAATGTCCCCCTATGGTTACAGCTCCCTTTAACCCTACCCCACCGCTCTGTTTGTGCAGCATAATTTACATATTTTTTTGTAATAGAGAAATATAAATAATAAAGTTATCATTTGTTTCTGTGAATGTAAAGGTGTAACTCGGCAGCGGGCTTTGCCTTTAGATGGTCGTATGTCCCGGCTTCCTTGGCGATCTGAACGCCCACCCCCGCCCCCCTCCAATTACCCCTCCACCTCGATTAGCCCCGCTGGTCAACCCGGACACAAGCAAGTAAGCAAGCTGTATCAACACACAACTTATGTTCTTGACTGTACTTCGACAGTTTTATGACTTATGACCATGACTGCTGCCAATATCTCAAGCCCGGGGAACAACAGCAAATTACAGCAATTATTCAATACCCTTAGACACAGTTAACCTGCTATAATTGTTTTGTGTACACTACACATGCCATCGTAATAGCCTCGCGAACGTTATTAAGTGTGCGCGTATTAATTGTTACTGTGTTGCAGTAAAACCTCTTTACAACAAAATGATTTATGTAACAAACTGTTTTCGGGGGTATCACAAGCTACCCTCATGTTGGCGAGAATGCGATTGCGCAAAATAATCCTCACAAGTCACAACAAATTAATAATCTGCTACGTTGCTTTGAATTTTCTGATAATGTTTCCTAGAACATCGAAAGTTCTCGTTCAGAAGGGGCAAAGGCGGATGGGGCAGAACAGCGCTCTCGTTCCGTTATACAAAAGATCCAGTTTCGATTTTCTTTTCAATGTATACATTGTATTTTTTTCAGTTGTAAGAATGTACTTTAGTATTATCTTTCCTAATAAATAGTAATGATAGCAAACTCGAGCCCTGAATTTAATTAATCAGTTTAGGGATGTAAATAACAGATATTTCTTTTTCGTAAAACCAGTATCTCAATCATGTGCATATATTTTTAAACTTGCCATGTTTGTCTATTAATTATTTTATAGAAGATTGCAACCGAAACGACAGAACTAGACGTCCCACAATTGCAAATTATGTTTTTATAACAAAATTCAATAATTAATACAACAAACGATGCTGCTATTACAATAATGTTTTGCAATCAATGTGGTTAAAATGTTGATATTAGGCACAACTCTAGTAGGCCTATAAACGTAGAAACACAGCGAGCGCTATCCATGTTAGAGCAGAACTGCTCTAAGGCCCCGTGCGGATGAGCCTCCATGATTAGCTTATCAGCCTTTGGCATCCATTGTCAACAAGGTAATGCTGTCTTATTAGGGCCATTAGACACAGCACATCTGAAAAGCACTCCGTTTATCTCGTAGATTGGTTTTTATGATGGTATATACGCGTGGGTTAGTTAAAAGTACCCATATTTGGTGGTTGTTGATCAGGTGACCATTAGCTACGTCGTGGTGTAGGATGGTAGATAAAGGCATTACATTCCGTGGCACCTATACGCAGCATCGCATGGCGCTCGATTAACAGTAGAGGTTTTATTATTATAACTATTATTTTTATTTCATTTTATTTTATTTTATTTTATTTTATTTTATTTTATTTTATTTTATTTTACAAAAAAATATCTGTGGTCACTTTTCAGAAAACAGGGAACGTTATTTGGTTGGTGGTTTTTGGAGCGACTGGAAAGGACTCATACCCCAAGTACAACCGTATTAGAATACCACACACACATTACTACTTCACGGCTTCGGTAATTTTTTATGTAACGTCTTAAGAAAGTATTTTATACATTAATTATAATTTATTAATGATCTCGTTGCCCTCTTTAGTCTGGTAGTCGCCCATCTACTCACTATATAGGGGGGCATTGTCCTTTCGTGCGCCCCCCACTGTTCGTTGTGTCTGAGTAGTTAACTGTAAGGTCGGGATGAAAACATCAACTCTGGGACTGCTGCTGTGATGGTGGCTCAACCTATTTGGTTATGAATGTATTAATTACACTCATATTGTAATGCGGCCAGTAGGTCTTCTCGGTGTTTATTGCTTGTAATGCTGATGCAAAAGTTATGTCCGTGTTTAGGTTGGTAACCGTTGTCATTCTTCTCACATAAAATATATTTCACTTTAGAATGTATTGTTGCCTTCACTCTCATAACAAGAACCCCTGCCGTAAATGAGAATCCCCGCCATTGGAAATGCGTCTTGTCATTTACACAAACATCAGTTGGTATCAATTAAAGCATGGACGAGTCTTTGGTATATCCCTGCCACATCCTGAAGAGCTCCCGTAGGATGAAATGTATCGTGCACCGTCTTGCTATCAAGTACTGGGAGTACTTAGTGCTGAGTTGTTTTGAGTGGCTATATTTTTCCTCGTCTTTGGTCACCGATTACATAAGCCTGAAACTGACGTCACAACTACATTTCCACCTCACATCCCCTCACAAGCCCAGAAGTTCAGTTCTTCATAAGACAAGCCATACGATGTCACACATTGATGCGCGTATATACCACACATCGACACTTCTATCTTATTACTATTTCATTAATTTTGCATAACTAATATTAAATAATATTTAGTGTACATATCGATGGATTGTTGAACGATTGATTCAAAATGATAGGCACATCAGTAAACTTTTTATAAGAATTCACGCATCTTGCATGATCAATAGAACAAAAAGTGGTGGTTTATGATCGGAATTGGACGAGAGTTCTTTAAAAATTAGCAGCTAGTATTGCAGACAATAAATAAATAAAATGTCTAGATAGAAAGTACCCTGTACGAAAATTCACGGAAAGTACTAATGTCAAGGGTGCGTATTTTCACGGCTCAACTCCACGCCCAAATTAAAATAACACGCTCGATTCTATAATTGTACAATAACCATAATCTTATAATATCTATAGTAATTAATGCGTTGTGGGTCTTTTTATTTGGTATTTAAGTACTGCCTTATACTCTAAAAAAATTGTTGCTATAAAATACCAATAGCATTGGTTTTCGATCAGCAGGGCGATTCTGTATGGGCGACGGTACGTTTATCACCGGTTTCAGTTGTTAGAAGAAGGCGATGAGCCAATCACCGCCTTGCATTCGCCTTCAGTAACGACTAAAACCGCTCATAAACTTATCGTCGCCCATACAGAATCGCCCTGCAGGTGGCGTTTATCTGCAATAAGTGACACCGTTCCTCTTTTAGTTTTATATATACCTGTTTGCTCCCAAGTCCCAACGCCCCACTGGCCGCCCAGCAGCGTCAAGTGTCGAATTGTGGTCAACAAAGCCCGACGAGGCATTTATTTTAACGAAGTGATTACAGTAGTAATGAGGTTTAAATTAATGTCATGTAGTTTTGGCGACACCTCATAAAGGCAAAGCAATTGACGTGCGGTACACTTGCGGCCAAAACAGAGTTCCCCTTGTTCAGTTATTTTGAATGCGGTCACCTTGGCTTTAAACATATTCTGTTCGGCCTTCATTTTAAATCTTGGAATACCTGATCCTGATCCTGCCGTAATATAACTAACGTTTTCTGAGCGCTGTCAAATCAATCACTCGGCCTGCCATGAGCCTGCCCTATAAATTCTCAAACCCATGATACAAATGGACAAAGGCCATACCATACATCCTATTTAAAGATAAAATATGACCAGACTGTTTTTTATTTACAATAATATTTATGTCGTTTGTTTTCCTTGGTGATTTTTTTGGGGGTGAAGGCGAGGGGATATGTTCATATGACTTTATAGATGATTACGTGTGTGGTCCGATGGTCCACAGCATTGTTAGCCTTGATTGCATCTTGGTACCTAGAACACATTCGTTTTATGAAGCGTTTTCTACATGTTTTGCATGCGTAACCGCCGAGGCTCAGCGTTATGGTCGCGGCAAGCACAAACAGTGCAGACAAGTGCTCGGAACACAGGTCGAGGGTGGAGTGGGCTGCGCTGAGCGGAGCGGTACTCGTAAACACATTTTTAATAGGCTAAACGTCGAATGACTCTAATTTATCGATGTGGCGGTCGTAAAAATATCAACTATAACAGTAAAAAGTAAAAATAATAATAAAATACTTAGGTCTAAGAGCCTTGTGTCGAATAGTATAACTAACGTTATACTTTTATGTCTTTTAAGATTTCACTTCTTGATTAATTTATTACATTTTTAACGTGGCATTTGTTTTTTGATTAATGTCTTTTAAATGGGTGGGTAGATCTTTATTTAACTGCCTTGACATTTTATCAGCTGCTTAAAGAAGCTATAGTAGTGTTCAACCTACCGTGCCGCTGCGATGGTGGAATACTACAGACTACAAGGGAGGAATTGTAATACCGATATTAGTAGTTTTGGCGGAGATTTGTGACTGCATGAACGTGTATAATATCTAAGAATTAAATCAGGTGTTCATGTACTTTTTTAAAGAAAATGATAGTTCTGTAAAGTTACAACTCATTCTGCTAAAAGCTCTCCAACGAATGTCGGCTGGATTTGTGTCGGTTTTATTAGCTCAACATTTCACAAAGAGGAAATTGAGGGTAACAAAGAAATGAGGAAACACGAAATGATTTGTTATCTTGATAAACGTGACGTATGTTTATCTCCCGGAGCTGTAGAAGGATCTTTCTATTTGATCAAGTGTGGCCTATAGATCAGTGACTGTACCTATACGAATGTACAAAGAGAGGTAACTCAATGGAGTTGTGTTCAGCTCCCTTTGTTTACTTCCATGTTGTTAATGAACAGCCTCGCCACTCAGACGTGTCACTCAATTTCACGAAAATTAGATTTTACTATATCGTCGTCGTGCTCCGGCTGAAACAGCTACCTACAAGATCTGCCTTATTGTGGAGTGGCGTTGTGTTGGCTAACGATTTTCGAACAAGCTATTTTACGTTTCAACCTCTCTTGAAAACCGTGAAGCTCGTAATACATTTTACACACGCACCCGTAGTTTTTCACCGTGAGCCAATAAGTCATCAACAACCCGCCCGCTGAAAGTGCGCTGCTACGCCAAAGGGCGCCAGCGCGGGCGAAAAGGCGGAATGGCGGGAAATCGGATGTGAATGGTTGTTTGGACATCAAACTATGTTGTGCTCAAGATTGAAGACTGTATGATAGTTTTCAAATTGGATTTGATTATAACATAACGGAAGCCATTTTTATGTTTATTCTTAACAAATGGGCGTCGATGCACTAAACTAAACTATGGTACAAACCGCGTGTTATTAGTTATTAGTTGGCCTGACATACTGTTCCCTTACACTTTAGCTTACACTAGTTGAGAAAACCCTCACAAGAAATGCTTGCTCGTGATTAAATCCGGTTTTGAACGAATATTCCATAAATAGCGTTGCCTTGAACCACTTATCTCTGGTTTATGTACTTTCCAAGTAGAATAATGTGATTTTTAAATGCTTTTTCTGAAATTAAATTAAGCCTGCACACAGAAAGCACTTTCTATAAAAGGTGATGTCACCTATTTCTAATATGACTTTTAAACCAAAAGTTGTGTTCTACCGAAGACACGTACGTGTTTATCAAGCAGAGACAACACTATAGCCAGAACGTGATCACTTGTTTTTGTGCTATACAGCCTCTCTCCTAGTTCCGACCCTTTCCCAAGCGACAGATTTGAGTAACAGTTTACTAAAAAATATGGATCCATTTTACCCTCTTTATGCAGTGCCATAAATCTCGTCCCTCTGCGCGCGTGTGTACAGAAAAGCATGTGAAGAATTAGTGTGAAGGAAGATTAAGCTCTTATTCGAGCCCCACCGTGTTTGGTGAGGGCTGAAGTATTGAAATTGCAAGACGAATGGGCAATATAAACTTTTTCTCGTTTTCTATATAAAGCCCCATCACCCTTATTTCTGTTTTAAGAGGTTTCCACGAGAAAAGATGAAGGGGAGATACATCCTTAAAAACGTGAAAGAGTTACGGGGGAAGGATCCAAAGAAATGCAATGGGCATAAAATAGAGGGCATGACGCGTGTCGTTCCCTTTGCTCTGACATTTTGTTTCAATTTGTCTGGAATTAGGTTGTGTTGACTATAAACAATGGTTTTGTGTGTGCAGACATTTCACACCCCGAGCTTTGGAGACGAAGAGTTCGACATTCCCCCCATCAACCCCCATCACCACCACCAACAGCAGCAGCAGCAACAGCAACAACAGCAGCAACAGCAGCAACAGCAGCAGCAACAACAGCAACAACAGCAGCAGCAGGGTGGACCGCAGGGGCCCATGTCGTACCAGCAACCACAGGTGAGCATTTGTGTTTGATTCTTTCCCTTTCCTCTTCGGCCCGTTCGCTGTATATTTCCTGTTACCCAACAACATAATTCCTCAGTATTCGGGGGCCAAGACTTTCCGTCTGACAAAATACGTGTTATATCCCATTTGAATCGTTTGAATTGTTTTAAACGTTATCACAAGAATTGAAATCTTGATATGTTCGTTTTGCAGTAATTAATTAATTTACTGTGTCACCGTTAAATAGTTTTTTCGTAGGAAGTAATTTCGGCTTTCTGAAACTAGATTTTTAGGAGTCTTCGAAAAGATGCCTTCTGATATTCATGAATTGATTTAACTAAGTCCAAATGTATACAAAGCTTATAGACGCGCATTCATTCGTTGTACTTGAACTTTACCGTATAATAAGCTTGGCATATTAACGTAGATGTACTATACATGTCGTCTAAGCGCATGTCCCCCAGATGTTACCGTTGTACCCTTCGTACTGATCAATTTCTTTTAGTTCATCAAAATCACCTTGTCGACTTCGGCTATCCCGGATGTTTTTCCTCTTCTAAAAGTGCATAAGTACGACAGCCTTGTAATGCCCGACCCATCAGCCTATCAGCAACCCCTTTATGTCGTGTCTCTGAGTTACAGATGCTGCAACAGAATCAAGGCAACGACAGCCTTGTAATGCCCGACCCATCAGCCTATCAGCAACCCCTTTATGTCGTGTCTCTGTGTTACAGATGCTGCAACAGAATCAAGGCATTGACAGCCTTGTAATGCCCGACCCATCAGCCTATCAGCAACCCCTTTATGTCGTGTCTCTGTGTTACAGATGCTGCAACAGAATCAAGGCAACGACAGCCTTGTAATGCCCGACCCATCAGCCTATCAGCAACCCCTGTACCTGTCCGGTCCCGACCACAACATGGGCATCAGCGTTAGCTCAGCCTACAGCAGCCCCCAGCCCACGTACACCATGGCAAGCCCCGCGCAGTCCGGCCCCCAATTGCTGCTGTTACAGCAACAACAGCAACAGCAGCAACAACAGCAGCAGCACGGTCAGATGCTGTTGAATCACGGACAGCAGGTGTTCCACGGTCGATCTCCCCAGGGTAACAGTCCGCCTACAGGACAGGAGGCGACGACTACTAGCGAGGACAGCGATGACAGCACGCCACACTCTGCAATGGTGAGTCCTTGCACACGCTATGATGGGTCCCGTCTTGTCTTGTCTACACTGCCAGCGGATCAGTATCAAGCTTACCATGGCATCTTTTGAAGCGTATACGAAACAAGCTCTCCACTTTCCAACCTCAGGATTAACATTACATTTAGGGGTAGTATTGCAGACTTCAGAATAGAATAATAATTTCTTAGGCAAATCATTTGTTTCAATTCAACAATGGTGTCCGTCAATTAGAGGCCATTAAATAGCCGTATTAGGACTGTATTGGCCAAATAAATTGTTATATTACATTGTAATCTACCGGCTATGTATTGTTATCACATAGTACTTAGTGGCGCAAATGTAGCAAAAAGTATGAAGTAGAAATTCAGTTATTGTTTGGAGACACTAGCTGGGCTTAAATACTATAATATCCATTTTTTATTGGGGCAACATTTTATAACGTAAATGGTTTGTGTACAGTGTTCTCAATAAGGATTATTATATAAGCATGACTCGTCTAATTCTTACATATGTACAAAGCTTGTGACGCATGTGGCTCACTTCACTTGGTTGAGCGCATGCGCGCATATACCCGCGCGCTCTCACATGGGGCGTGTGCATCGTACCATTCGTTCATCGCAAACCCCCGGGCTCTATTTATTCTTCAAGGAAAACTTTTTGAATGCTTTTTGTTCTCTGAATTATACTTTTATAGACCTTGTTTTATTAAGTCAGACTGCATAAAAAGCTTTGTTATAAATGTATAAAGTTTCTTCATTCTCGAAGTTAAGACGACTTAAAAGTTTTCTGTGTTGACTTTTAAATTGTTAATTGGATTATACCTACTTATTATAGGTATGCTTGAGAATATGTTCATTACTTTTAAAAAATTGTTAAAATCTGAGATTATCTGTTGGTTAAAACTTACAAAGTTATATGGAGTTATTTTAACTTTCAACTAGGCTTATCGTGTTCAATAAATAAACTAAACTGTTCCGTTTGGCAGTCTAACTAAACTCAACTAATGATAATAATGGAAATAGCGATTTCAGCCAGAAGCGTCTATGTCAATTGGTTTATTTATTTCCCATAAATTTGACAGTTTTTTCGTGATGTTTATTTTACCTCTTCACGTTATAAGCTTGAAATGAAAAGATCACTGTTTTCAATAATCCCGGCTCAATTTAATTTTATTTGACTCTCATTTTTCGAAGCCCTCGTGGTTCGCATAGCCTCTTTGTTATTCTTTCATTTCAATGTTATGTAAAACATACAAATTCCATGTTCGTTTTATTAAGTTTAAAAAAATCCTATTTACTTCCATATCAAGTAGGCGCTTTCGGGGTCGATATTTATTTACATCGAAATCGTCTTGCGGTGTTTGAGTGCGTGCACACTCTACACTCTCCGCTCTACACTCTACACACCAGCCCTGGGCGACGAGCGGTAGAAAAACACCAACACTCACCTCGGAGTGTGCGAGTCATTTTGTGTTTCACGCTGTTTTGTTTGTTGGTTCGTGACGATGTCAACTCGTTTTAGCGACACTCGACTCAACCTCACTTGGGCTCAGTTTAGCCGGTGTTGCTTCGACATGTACTCATAAGATAAGCGACATCGGGCCAGGTCATCTGATGGGTGGGTGACCGGTCTCCCCTCGTTCAAGGGTTGGAGGATTGAACAGCTGCTAGGCACTTCAGCACACAATAATCGATATTATCGAACGATAGACGACCAATAAAATTCGACTAGCAATAAATCAAATTATCGAATTGTGGTTTTTACAATTCAAACCCTAATCATTGAACCCCAAATCATTGCTTCCCGCGCCGGCATGGTACCCTGTGCGCACATCATACTCGTAGCAGACGACTGTAGGCTATGTGTCAGATAATTTGATTTAATTTTCTTATACTTTCACATATGATTTTCTTTGCCATACCATTTTGTAAAATTACAATTCGATCATCGATAATTTTTATTTTATCGTTCCATTATATAACTTTCTTTTGGATACATACATACGGTGGTTAGCGTATAGTACTTTGAACAGGAGATGATACGTACCATTCTCTAATCACTATTCATCGTCTCGATTAGCTTCTTGTCATTGATATTTGATATATTACCAAAACATAAATCATCACGTTAAATATGGCCTATATTGACCGGTTAGGCGCGTTTCTTTGCACGTGAGAGTTGGGCATTCTCGGAGGGGCCCATCAAGCCAACTGACCAATCACAGCCGCGTTCTCAACGACCGATAAATAAATCCCTACGCACGATAAGATGCGTTGAATCGGAAGGAGCTTCGAGTTTTATTGCGACCGTCTTCCCGCTAACAGGTGGAAACACTGAGTTCCATGAGGTCTGGTGACGAAACTTCTTCGGTCTTTGCAGCATTTCCTAGATCGCTGAAATCGCGCAGGTTGCCAAGAAAAACCTTCGGTGGTGGAATAGGGGCGAGCAGTCGGTGGTGCGCGCGTAGGTGGGGTGGGGGGGGGGGGGGGGGGGAGGGGGGTACGTTGTTCGTCAAGGAAAATCCACGGGATGTACGAGGGGACAGAGAAGTCCGAGGTTTTTATGGTAGTAAACATTTTCAATGTAGATTTGCTGTTTAAAAATGTCCTTGTGTTTATTTATTATTTATACATTTTGCAATATTCACATTAATATTTTATATTAGACATACATACATACATGTTTTTCGTTTATAAATTAGTAATAGATTTTTTTTTTTTGCTTTATCGTTATCGTTTGCGTATCGTTTTGCTTTATATGTTTGGGGTTACTTTTTTCTCTCGTCATGCATGTAGCTATAGCACAGGCTATAGTATTGCACTTGCTAACTCGGAATATTTTTTAGTTGAGTTGCATAATATGTGTGTGTGTAAGGGCATCGTGCAGGTGTTGACGCCCCTCAGGGCCGCCGTCTGTTGCAGATGGCTGGCATGAAGCGACCCTCACCGGAGCCGGCAGACAACTCACTCGCCAAGGTCCAGAAGAAACCCAAGGCGCAAAAGAAGAAGAAGAAGCGAGACCCTAACGAGCCACAAAAGTAAGTCACACTAGTCACCTTGTTCTAGAGTTGGGCCAGGCTTGAGATACTCAGTGGATGAAGCTATTGTTCCCGCCCGAACTTGTGGTTCAGATTCAATTTTGCCTTAAATTGTCTAATTCACTCCAAACGCAAAAGTTTTCTAGTCACATTTTTTACGAATAACTCCAATAGATCTAGATAATATCCATCCCCGCAGCGTTACTAAATTTTAATATTGAATGTCATTTTAAAGATTCCAACAAATATGCTCTCATTTGCAGCCATTTGTGTAGAACACGCTCAACTCTTTTGTAGTGGGAGACAGAAAGAAGTTCAATGTTTGCAGAAATAGGAAGCAGCACGGGTACTTATCTCGGTTGTGTTCATATATAAAGAATTCATTGTATATAGAATATTGATCTATAATGTGCATGTTAGACCCCGGGCCTACACAGTATATTAGAGATTTAGCAATGTTATGTTCCGCGTCGTATGTCGACCCCTCGTTCGTCCGCTGAAAGAGCTCTCGAGTGATTTGTAAAACAAAACGCTTCGAGCAACGGACTGTGGGGGCCATCTGCGGGTGGTCTTTCCATTCACCCATTTGAATATCTAAAACTAGTTCCCTCATTAGATTATTAAACGTCAGTCAATCAATACCAATGCAAAATATACTTATTTGTGGCGGCACCGCCCGCACGGGTCGACGAGTTGCCACAATATTCACGGGCGGGATTAATGATACAAGCTGCACAACCCCGTGTGCGAGTTTGTGTGTGCTATGGTGTTGTTTACCGTACTTATAGTAATTCAACGTAATTATCTTTAGTCCTTCAGCCCAGGACGTTTTGCTTACAAAAAAGGTCGACGCATTTTGACCTTGGAATATGATAAAACAACGTGTACTTAGTTGTAATTCATGAGGTGCTTAGCTGGCAAAAGGGCCAAACACGCCGCCATCTTGGATTTTATATAATTCACACTAATGGCTATACAAACCAAAGTACTTAACCAATTGTTAAAAACTTTTGTATTTTAAATAGCATTTTTCAATTACAATGTACTAATGTAGAAAATTTTCAAATTTAATAATTATATTATACATTTAAAAAACATTTTCCTACTCAATGTTTTTAGTTTCTGAATGTTAAGCTTATAACTTTTATTGAAGCCTACTTACTGAAAAAGTACTTCATATAAACGTTTTAGATAGATTTATTTAAAAAGTAACGCAATCAAATTCAAGTCTCTAGTTAGATTACTTCCCGAGATATGAATTTTGAAAGAGTCGCGCTACCCTCTCTTGCCGCGCTCGGCGTTGCCCAAGCCAGGCGCCGAGCGGTGCGCGTGCGGTCTATGTAGTCTTGCCTTCTTAGACTATCTTCTGATAGTTTATTTGAATTGAATTATTGCTTTAGCTTTGGTTCAATTATTTCAAATTCCAGGAATTTGGTTACTAACCCTTACCCCTCTACCCCACTATTTACTTTCCAAGCTCTGAGACAATGCTGGATGCAGCGTGCGATTTGTATTGCGAGTAGACCATCGAAAGGCAGTCAATTCGTTACAATTTTGAGTTATTAAAAATGGGTTTTATGGAAAAGGCATAAGCCCATATCACACTACATATTGGAATCGTAGACTGGAGTCGCCAATTGCAATCGCAATCTACAATTATCCAATCACACTTGACCAGCTGTAAATCCTAAAATCGTTCAACTAGGAAATAAATTCAATAATAATAACTAATAAGACAAGCCTTAATCACAAACAAATATATAATTAAACTTATTGGCTCTTTGTTTCCATTAAAGTAGTTGTTGCTTGAGGTTATGTTGTGACAGTGCTCTATTCGTATTTAACCGTTCTCCTTCCTGATTGGTTCACGTGACTCGGATCTACGATTCCCAATCTTATTTTAGAGCTCGGTCTATAAAAAGATTGCAGCCGTAGACTGGCCGAACTGAGCTACTGCGCATGCGCCGCCAATCGTAAGCTCGAATCTACGATTGCAATTGTCAGTTCGGAACCTAATGTGATATGGCCTATAAACGGTAACTGCTCACATTTTCTCATGCCTATTATGATTATTTAAACAAATTTGCGTTTGACAATTTCAAGAGAAAACATTTATTATTCTATAGAGCTTAAACCGAGAAACAGACATTGACAATTGTCAAGAGATTGACAACAAAGACAGAGTTTGAAGAATTTTCCTCAGTTTGATTATCCCAGTACAATGCGTCTTTTATATCCATGGACTAAAAAGTTAAACCATACAATGCAGTACAATTTTTTACTGCAATTGCATATTATATTAGTGATTTCTCTAAAGCAAAAACACAAACACCTCAGAGCAATGCTAACGTTACAGCGCTAATAATGTAGAGCCCTATCATTTTACAACGTAAAATGTCGTCCATTCAGGGCACTTGCATGAACTTTTTGAAGAAACTTACATGCCAATAATACCTCACGCGTTTCATGCGGCAAAGTCAGACACGTTGAATTATAGTACATTCTTCTAATACTGATGTAATTGTACGTTTACTGTATTACTTTAAGATTTGCAACATGTAGGATTACAGGATTACACGAGCTCTGGGTAAGAGGTGGAGTTGGTGACTCAACATGGTAAATTTCAATTCATACATTGGGTACAATGGGTAACATGGACGATATTCTTCTTGCACTGCACACTCAGGTTGCGATTTCACTAGCAAGTTTGGCAAAATCTGCTCTTAAAGCAGATTCCATTGAATGAACTTTAGAAGAACTGCTTTTTTAACATAGGATGAAATCCTAAAGGCTGAAGAGTTCTTAGTTCGTGTTTTGAAGAGTAACACGACATGGAAGACTATGGATAAACTAAGACATTGGAAATATCACCAGTGTAAAGCCAATGTCGATTTACCTTGCACTGATGAAAAATTTGCCACTAAAAATTATGCGTGTCGTGAGAATAACCTGTCTTGTACATTTTGTAAATGTCAGAGTTTCGATACAATAAGCTACACAAATCAATTGAATGAAGATGGTCAATTAATAATCCGTTAATTCATCATAATTTAAACAATGTTAAAAATAGCATATCTCTTTAATATCTGATTTTCAATAATGGTAAATACATTAAATGTGTGCAAGACATAGTTTCATGTATACCGCAATTATCATTAAGCTAAGACAATGTAAAATGATAGATAGGGCTCTACATTATTATGGCTTTAACATCATCAGTGATCTACTGTGTGTGTGTTCATCATAATAAAATACACTATTACAATTTTGCTTTAGAAAAATCACCAATATGCAAATGCAGTAAAAACTAATATGTGACGCATTTTTATCTTCATTTTCATACATTACCATCTCATAATCTCGATTAGTCAAAGTTGCAAAAATATAAGACGACAAACCCAGATATCATCATCATTGTACTGAATAGAATTGAACTTTAAGTCCATGGATAATATGAACGACGCATTGTACTGGGGTAATCAAACTGACAAAAAAATTTAAATTTAAATATTTAGCATTGATTTCAATGCTATTGACATTGACCCTGTTTAACAGTGTGTCTTTTTTTACAATCTGTGGTCAATTGTCAATATCTGCTTCTCTGTTCAAACTCTAAAATAATAAAAGTTTACTCTGGAAGTTATCAAACACAAATTTTTTCATAAGTCAGAAGCGTGAAGAATTGTGAGCAGTTAACGTTTATGGCTTACCCTAAAAAAAAAAAAACATTTTTTAAACTGAAAATTGTAACGAATTGATTGCCTTTCCATGGTCTACTCGCAATTCAAATCGCACGCTGCATCCAGCATTGTCTCAGAGCTTCAGGGAAGAATAGGCCCAGAGTGACTCTGCTAGTCGTAAGAGGCGACGAAAGGAGACCCGTCTTGGCCCGGGGTAGAATAGGCTCAGAGTGATTCTGCTAGTCGTAAGAGGCGATGAAAAGGGACCCTGTCCCTTCCCTCCCACTATCCCACTGAATATTTCTCCTCCCACTTGGCCCTGCCCAGCCTTGCTGGACTCCCGTATGACGATCCACGCGACGTACAATGGATCTGATTCGGATGTGGCTTTATTCTTCATCATCGTCTTCTCATCTTCATTATCACCCGCTCATCGTCTCGATTAGCCATTGTTGCACAAATATGAGACGTTAAGCCCCATTAATCAATCAGAGCTTCAGAGCTTGGTAAGTAAATAGAGTGGTAGAGGAGGTGTGGGGGGGGGGGGGGTAAGTAAATTCCTGGAATTTGAAATAATTGAACCAAAGCTAACGCAATAATTCAATTCAAATAAACTATCAGAAGATAGTCTGAGAAGGCAAGACTACATAGACCGCACGCGCACCGCTCGGCGCCTGGCTTGGGCAAGCACCGAGCGCGGCAAGAGAGCGTAGTGCGACTCTTCACAAATTCATATCTCGGGACGTATTCTAGATAGAGACTTTAATTTGATAGCTTTATTGTTTAAATTAAGCTATCTAAAACGTTTTTATGAAGAACTTTTTCAGTAAGTACGCTTCTATAAAAGTTATAAGCTTAACATTCAGAAACTAAAAACATTGAGTAGGAAAATGTTTTTTAAATGTGTAATAGAATTATTAAATTTAAACACTTTCTACACAAATACATTTTAATTGAAAAATGATATTTAAAATAGAAAAGTTTTTTAAAATTGGTCAAGCACTTTGTTTTTTATAGCCATTAACGTGAATTATATAAAATCCAAGATGGCGGCGTGTTTGGCCCTTTTGCCAGCTAAGCACCTCATGAATTACAACTCAAGTAACATTGTTTTAACATATTCCAAAGTCAAAATGCGTCGACCTTTTTTGTAAGCAAAACGTCCTGGGCTGATGTACTACTTCTATTTTGAAGGCAAATGAAAATAAATCCCTACAAAGTGTCGTAGTTTCCATCTTAATAATATCGCGACAAAATTCGTTGTCGTTTATAGGTTGAAATATCTTCCCCTCCTTCTTTCGAACTCCAGCGCCTCAGTTTCTAACGCTTGTCCAAACTGAAAAGGAATCTTACAAATTGCGAAATCCGAATGCCATAACAGGAACCAGAACGTCGAAACGCACAACCGGAAGGACACTTGCGATCCTTGATTATGGGGGCGTGTCTTATGTACTGCCTGCAACGGAAGGGGTCTTGAGCCTTTCTATGTGAACATCTGTGCGACTATTAGTCTGATGAGTCATTTGCACCATTTTTAATTTCGTGCAAGGTTTGTTACATGTTCTTTGTAGTATTACCTGTATTCAAGTCCATCATCAAAGACTACTAATGCTACGAACAACAATCAATAGCCTACGTACATACCGCAATGCACCACAACTTATCGTCCTCTTTGCCCAGTAACCCTTCATCGTCGCCATTATTCTATGCAACATGCAACGAGACAACATGTAGGTACCTCAACGCCAACGGGAACGAACACTATAGATATGCGATTCGCTAGAACGAACACTAGATTCTCAAGAACATCTTTTAAATATTTTCAAAGCAATTGATGTAGTTTTCTTGATATGAGTACTACAGATAACTTATTATTGCATATTGCCTGTACCGATACAGCGCATTGCAAAACTGTCTTGGCGTCTTGTCCCGTAATGTTACCAATATACTACGACAGTGAACGGTCATGGAATATAATATGTCGTTTAACAGATATCCTCCGGGACTCAAATAAGTGTTAACAGGAATATTCATGGATTAAATAGTTAATCCCAATGTATTTTCACACAGAACCCCCTGCAGCTGTAATAACACACGGCGTATGCTCAGTGGTAATGGTCTGCAAAATCAGTTACTAGATTTAGAATATCGACTTTTATCAAAGAGTATTTCAAATTCGTACAAATCGAAGAATTGTGGGGCATAATGCGCCTTTTTATTATTGTCCTCCTTTGCAAATCAGTTTTAATTGAATAGGATAGACATAAACAAAACAAAAATTAAAATAAATAGGTTATCTTTTGTTGATGAATAAGTGTTTAGCAGTTTGGCTGTGAGTTGCCCCAAAACGGAAAAAATAAAATTATTAAATTATACATGGCACGAAAACGTCACGCATAATAATAGCGCATCCACAACTATAGGTTGCGTTGTTTCAATCCACCTCTTTCGCTTTTCAAATATATGTTTATGTTTACACTTGTTTCCCCCTCCGAGCCGGGAGTGGAATATGCGCAAAGTAACTCTGCTTGTCGTACGAGAAGACCCTGCGTGTGACTGTGCGTTGTTAAAACACGCCAACTGAAACTTGCTCCAATGCTAGGACAATACTTTATTTTGATAGGCGGATAAGGTAGACATGAAACGTGTAGGCATATGCACGCAACTCTCGCACTGATAGCTTATTTACTTGGGGAAAGTAATGTAAATCTTCGTAATAAATAGTTATATGTAAATTTATTTTGGTTCAAAGTCAGAACGACTGATGATGATGATTTCTTGTCTCGGGTGTTTATAAAGCCGACGGACGGAAGAATGCAAAGTTTCAATTATTTGCAATACTTAAAACCCGAAATAGGCCTTTGGTAATCGTTCACAGTAGTACTTGAAAACGTAACTAAAACTTGTGTAAAGAGATGGGGTAGCAAAATAACTCCTTTGTTTTACAAGGGTTCAGTGATGTACACTGAACTGAGGGGGTGGGAGATCGGAGGCCCAGGGTTGTAAAGGGCAATTCCAGAAGTGGTCAATAATAAATGTGATTAGACATTCTGTAGTGACCAAGGTGTACTAGTGATAACACTCACCCCGTGACCTCAAGGGTGATTGTGTGATTAGCTTGGTGAACACCTCAACACGGGAATATATCTCGATCTAACCTTTTCGATGTGGGCTGCATTCATTCTTGAGATATGAGTTTAGAGTTTATACGGTAAATTTCTTCCGTTTTAATTCCATATAAAACACATTATTTCCTCCACTTTTATACAACTAAAAGGTTTTACCTTGTCACTTGACTTAGATGGATATAGAGAATGATGCATATTATAGATACAACACAACACAATAGTAATGAATATCAGATATCATATTTACGATACGAGGACGAACTTGTGTTATAACTCGACGAAGCGGTAGTAAATAAATCAGCCGGTGGCCGAATCGGTCGCCGTATCCTGTCATCGGTCCGAGATGCATTCATGTCTGCCGTAGAAAGGAAAAAAGTAAAATTCTCTGCAACAAAGAACTTTCTTAACGAAAACTTGTCCGCGAAGATGCTGGCAGAAAAGCAAATCTCGACTTTCGAAGAATGAGAAAGGGGAGCAAAATGTTTTTACGGGACAAAGAGTGGGAATAGAAAAGTTTGCAGAGCCTATATTTACTTTGAGCGGACGTGCTCCTCGTTACAATTATTCTTCACATTCGCCCCAAAACTCGAGCCCGTGCTCAATATCCATGGACATTTCGTCGGAACATGAATTTCCAATTTTCGTCATAGCATATTTACAAGTCAGAGTGCTGCTGGAGGATGACAGAGAAGTACTGCAATTCAAATGGTCCATGTTTTATTGATTATATAGAAAGAACCATTCTGTTGCTTCAGCCCCCTCTCCCTCCCCCTCCCCCCGCCCCACCCCTCGTCGCCCCAGCCATTGCCACTCCAGTAGCTCTCCTCGGGAGCTAAAAGAAAACATTGATAATTTGATTTCCAGAATGTCTGTCCTCATCTCGAACATCATAGTGAATACCATCCAATAAACAAGGCGACTGATGCTCTACGCATACGAACAGCTGTTTCAAATAGCATGCGATAAACAAGACAGCTGTCCTTGCCCTGTATAGTAATGCATAAAGAGCTTGCAAAAACCATGGAATAAACCTTACAGGTTCTAGGCTGTTGTTCTAGGCATACATAGAACACTTGCAAAAACCATCCAACAAACCTGACAGGCTTTATGCTGTTTTTCTAGCTAGGCACATATATTCAGCAGCTCAGAAAACCATACAATAAACCAGACTTTTTATTATGTTTTAGTGCTTTGTTGGTAAAATACACCAAAATATACCGTTAGAATAAAAATTATGTCAGCTGTGCCTTATCTTGAATATAGCGCAAACATTTCAAACCCGCTTGGCTTTATACAAGTCTGCAATAAACATTGGATTGAAAGTAATATTGCAATGGAAAAGTATAAATAATTGTATACAGAAATATGGGTTTATAGATGTTAGCATATTTAAAATTCGTTTAGGCGTAAGTTATGTACAAACTCGTCTAGGCCCAGGGTATAATTTGGCCCAGGGTGACTCTGCCAATCGTGAGAGGTGACGAAATGAGGTCCTCCCCATTCCATGTCCCTGCTCTAAACCATTTTTAATTTGAATCCCCCTACTGTCCCTTTCTTCCAATCACCCCCGATGTCATGACCCAGTTGTCGAGTACGTCGTTAAGCGCGTATTCGTGTGTTATTATTTATTATCGGTGCGAATGCTGCTTTTTTGTGTGGGTGTGTTCCTTTTTCACCGAGCCCAGAAACTGTAGGTCTACAAGTTCAAGAAACTCAGTGTGAACATTTATTAAATCCAGCTACGTTGGTATTAAAGTAACGGGCTGTCGTGTTTCTAAACTTTTTGGGAAAGAAATGGCATTTTATCGAAATTTCTCATTTTACCCGTGTGCAATCTTCATCTTCAACATTGTTTTTCGGGTCATATCACTTATAACGGCTTCAGTGGAGCTGATCATTATTGACGCAAAGGAACAGGAGCACAGCTAGCGTAGCTCAAACACCCGCACCCAATTCAATGCTTTGTGAATTGTGAATATAATTACATCCTTAATTTTAAATGTTTTATTTTGCTTTGTATGAGCATCCAACTGGTCCAAACAGTCAGCTAAATGTATGTTCACTTGTAAAGTTTAAATTACACGGCATTACTCGGCGCCCACTGCACTAATAGTCAACGCTGTCTGTCAACTTATTGTTCTCCTTCGCTGACAAGTCTCGTGCTGATGAAATATAGACGTATCGAACTGTTCACTTGAAACCAGTTTAGTTGTTATACTTTCAGCTCGTGTATTGGTGCGCGGAGAACCCCGAACACAGGGGGCGAAGTTAATAAGTCAGTTCACTTGGGATGTTCACCGAAATAAAAAATCGATATCTAGCTATCATATGGTATTATTTCATGTGATTCGATATATTGACAGAAACATATCAAGACTGTGTCACTATTAATAATTCACGTTTTCAGCATTAATTTGCGTTTATAGTTTTGTACCAATTAAAGATTGTGTAGGTGATTATTTTTGTGTTAGTAGGCCCCTGTATATGAAATCGATACACTGCGCACATGCAACATACAAATATCGATTTGTAGAAATATTTGCCCAAAATATCGAGAAATATCGAAATGGGATATAAAATTATATATCTGGATCTATCGGAAACAAATTTTCGATATTTGAAAATAACTTAACACTCAACTTATTGGGAGACCTGATTTTCGTGGTGTATACTTGAACGCCACAAGTATTAAGATTTTCGTATAGCACAGCGCGTGAAAGGTGGCGCATACATATATATACGCTTGGACTTGACTAACGATATATTAAGCGACCCGGCACCTCCACCATCGATCGCGAAAAATATCGTGTTTAAAACTTGTTGTACGTAGGCTTTCGCGGCCCGAGTCACTATATTAGTTCTTGGCTGTCGGGTGTCGCCGCGTCCATTGTCTATTAAAGTCTGACGTTTCGGAAGATGGACTAAGTATGCAACTAGTCCGAAACGTCAGGTTTTAATAGACAATGGACGTGGCGACATCCGACAACCAATTGAACTAATAATAATATCGCGTTTATTTAAACTTACCTTCGTTTTTCGTTCAATGTCCATGTCTATTAATTTTAAGTACTGAATTACGTTTATGAATATCGCCCTGTCCATAGCCTATACAACCATTTCAGCCCTTATCTGTGTATATTATTGTATTCCTCTTTGAGGAGGAAAACATAGCTAAACCGTAGTTTCAAAGAGCCCAAGAGGTTTGAATATCTGCGACTGAGCTCTGTGATTATAATTAATAGGCCAAGCATGCATGAAGTATTCGAAACAGTTTAGGTACAATCCGTCTTCGTTCGTCCCTAATTCCCTTCTGTTTTCCTTTCAATAGTTTACAGACAGCTTTCTCGTGCATACATATGATTTGTATGCTTTATCGCGCTTTATTGAATGTTTCTACGTGGTTTGCAGCCACGTATGTATGTTATAATGTTAATGAAAATCATATTCTATCTGTGTCAATGTGTGTTGTTTGTTTAAGTACCTAGTTGACCAAGTGGTTGTGTGAAGTTAATAATTGCTTAAAGTGTAATAAGCGGGTTATCCCACAGGCCGGTGTCCGCGTACGCGCTCTTCTTCCGGGACACTCAAGCGGCCATTAAGGGTCAGAACCCCAATGCCAGCTTCGGAGAGGTGTCCAAGATCGTAGCCTCCATGTGGGACGCTCTTGATGCAGAACATAAGAATGTGAGTTATTAGTGTATGTTGTCTAGTTTTTAGTCGTTTCAAATTAATCCAATTTGATTTTTCTAATTAATTGCCCAGCTATCCTTCAGGACATTGTAACGTGATAAATAGACATTACTCTTAATTGAATGTGTATGCGTACCTAATGGAATCAATTCCTGTATCTTTGTATGTGTACAAGGGTTCTGAACCATGTTTTGAACCATGGTGTGCATGTTGTTGTTTTGAACACAAAATTAAACAACGCCCTACATTATATTTATACTCAGCCTGTCAGTGCATTATTTGGGATTAGACTATCTTTGAAACTAATTGGGAACCATTTTTAAATACTTTCGTTCTAGCTGTTTGTTGATGATAGAGTTCAAGTATTGATATTTGCAGACGTGCATTAAATGTTTACAAATAATTAGCCCTGAGTGTAGTTGAACTAGACGTAGGGCAAGAGCATTACGCCAACCTGGATTAGGTCTTCTCTCCCCCATGTCTACCCTTTTAAGAGTAAGTGGACCATTATGTAATGGCTCAATAAACGATAATGGTCTGTAGGAAATAAATTCCGGCTTTACTATTGATTAAGCAATTTAGTTGGTCTCCTGCTTCCTAATCAATCAATCATTCGATATGTCCTGTTTAGAGTAAGTGGTGATGGATTGCTTTACATTATGCATGCATTGTTAGTTTCTCGTGGAATCAAATCACTTGACAGTTTGAATGGATTATATTTCCTCTAGACATGAATATTACTTGTCAAGTAACTACAATACATATCATGAGTAATGTGGGGTACATGAATGGGGAATGTGAGTAAACAGTGTGTATGAATAGAAAATGAATTGCAATGAAACACTAATTGAACGATTGTCAAACTGGAATTAATGCAAATGTATGTGTATTGAATGATCACAGTAGTTGCCATGCTGTAGGCCTACCTGTAAGCTGCAGCTATATACACCTCCAGTTTTAAAATGCAATGCATGCATGGACTTGATATAAGGAAGAAGGTGCCATGAAACATTCAAAGAGAACCTCTCTGCATTGTTATTCCTTAGAGACATAGAAATATTAAAATAGGCAACACAAGAAAGCAGAGAGGCATGCTGTGGGGGGAGGGGGTGAGGAGAGAATGGTAATCTATTTGAAGTCATTTCTTATTCAAATGGTAATAAAGGAAAGGCATTTCTAGCTTTGACTGGCACAAAACTTGAAAAGAAAATTGAGGAAAAGGAGATAAAGGCTGCAAAAATGACGCCAAGAGGAAGAAAGAGAAAATAAATGTAAACTAAGTCTAAAATATGAGTGAAGCAAAGTCTTAAAACAAAAGGAGAGTTTATGAAAGTTTTGTAACTCTATGTGTTTAAGAGTATGCAGTAATGTATACCAACGTGAACTTTGCAAATTGTGGGTGTGCATAATATAAAAAGTCATTTTTTCTGTTTTACTTTTAGGTTTACAAGAAAAAGACAGAAGCAGCTAAGAAGGAATATCTGAAAGCACTTGCTGCATACAGGGCAAGCCTGGTATCAAAGGTAAGCTGAATAATATAGTGGAACTGGCTCATACGTACACGCTCAATCAGGATGTATCAAAAGCTGCATTCACTCCTCAACTGTATTTCTAATTACAGCAAAACTTCACTTTTGAATTTTAAAGACTCATTTTCCTTAGCTTTATATTTTGTAAATGGAACTCTTTCTTACACGAAGTAAATGTCGCCCTGCTCAGTTATTTATTTCTGAAAACTTAAACATCATTGTTTTAAAATGTTACATCTCAAGTTATGGTTGTTAATAATTACTACTAGAGATTATCTTTTTTCTCGTGCACTGAAAAATACACTTACATGCATTCATATTATTGGAAAAGTTTTTTGAAACACCTTAAATTGCATTCCATGCATACATCTTTCTTCTTTCTTAGGCCTAATTTTCTTTCTTTAAATGATCAGTTGGCCATCTCTGAACAGACTGAAAGTTTGCATGCTTGTTACGGGTGTTTAAATGAAGCTTCATTGTTTTTTTGTTTATTTGTTTGTTTGTTTGAATTTATTGAAATATTATTATTATGGTACAATTAATTAATTTATTGTTAGAAAATTAGCTGACCATACAAGGCCACCTGGAATTTTGAAAAAAAAGCTTAGAATCTTTGGCCTGAAACATTTCTGTCCATTGTTTAACTTTGATTGTTAGTGTTTTGTTTTCATTCAGTCTATTAGTTTTTCACCTTTGGTTAACATCGCTGCCTAAATTGTACTTTCTCGATTTGAATTCCAATATATATACGGATCTCTCATTCAAGTTTGAACCATTCATTGCAGGTCAAGAACATTTTATTTTTTTTAATGATAAGATATTAAGAACAGAAGATTCTTGAAACATTTAGCTTATACCTATTTTAAGGAACACATAATTTGAAATTAGCATACAATACATGCAACTGCTTTTAGATGGTTCAATGTTCCGTTCAAGTTCCTTTGAAATATTCAAGAACAAAAACGAATCAAAGAAAGTTAATCATTGTTGTATTTTATTAGCTATGTATGTTTTGGTGCTTTTTTATCCTTGAATTCAAGAAAACCTCAACAGAACATTCAACTGTCTAATTTTGCTTTAGATAGATACTGTTGGTCTCAATCAATATTTTGTAACTTAAACAATAAATATCATAATCATCACATTTATACAACTTTGCCACATTTCTTTAACCATTACAATTAATTTCTTCTCAAAAGAGGTCTTAGAAAAGAGACACGGAAGTAAAGAGAGTGTTGTGTTGCAGGGTGCTGGAGACGGAGATAACATGTATGGAGGCTACGGCACCTATGGCGGGGGGTACAGTGGCTACTCGCCCCCTTCAACACTCCCATCTCCCCCTATCCCCCCTCAGCAGCAAATGACCTCCATGGGGAAGAAGGCACCCTTGTTGACTTCTATGATGAGCGAGAGAGGCAACGGCCAACCGCAGCAACAGGTTAGTCATCTATTGCACTGGTCAAAATTTATCAAGACAACATTTGAAACTTATTGCGTGATAGCCCTTCTAACCACTGGTTTATTTTGTCAATATAATATACATTCTTCTTTATGACAGCTTCACACATTGTATTTAGCTAACTACGTACTAAATTTTAAGATCACATAATAAAAGTGTGAAAATGACAATACACACCTAATATTCCTAGTAAACGTAAAATAGAATAGGCCTACTGTATATTGAAAATGGGGTAAGAAGACACAAGCATGGGTAAAATAACTAGAAGCAGTAAGTAGTAGGGCTGCCCAACGATATCGATAATTCGATACAATATCGATAAAAGATAAATAATTCGATATCGATATAGAATTAATATATCGTATATATCGCGATATCGAACTTGTGCCTAATAAGCTAATTGATACAAAAAACCGATTACGTATCACGTCACGCCACCCACACCATCGCTGTTTTGTGTGGATATTTTACAATTTGAATAGTACAACAAATAAATTGACACACATAGTAAGACATTTCAAAGCTAAAATATTACTTTACGTATAATACTGTTGAAAGAATGACCTCTAGCTGGTCTGTAAATCCTAAAAACTGTCGAAAAAAGTTTTGATGTGGCGATATCGCCGATATCGATACGTCACTTGAAAACTCGATATCGCGACGCGATATCGATATTTCTTCCCGCGATATCGATATGATTTTTTTTATCGTTGGGCAGCCCTAGTAAGTAGCTAGCTATACATAGAATTTGTTAAAGTTCCATGGGTAATTGTAACAGTCCAGCCAACTTTTAACTTTAATTTTATTTATTTCACATTGATCATGTACATTGTAGGCCTACTGATATTGCTTCTTCAAAGAGATACCTAGTATGAAATGATATTACTAAATAAAATCTATTGTACTATACCTAGATATTATGAAGGGGGTAATGATATGATAATGATGATGATGATGATGATGATGATGATGATGATGATGATGATGATGATGATGATGATGATGATGATGAGTAGTAGAGATGATGATGGGATAGAAAGAACTCCCCTTTAACAACATGCTCAAGCTAACATGGTATATTGTATTCTTCTCAACAAAAATAAATCCCTTGACAAAAATAAATGTAAAATTGTTGGAGGTACGGTATTACAAAAAAAGTAGCAGTATTTTGACTATTTTCTCTTTGTTAAATAGCAAACTTTGACTTTGTATACATCCACACCCTATCATATTAGTAGAGTAGTAGACCACTCTTTTTGTTGTACATTAAAGCTTCTTTATAACAAACTTTTGGAGACCAGATTATTATTTTGTTATAAAGAATACCTTTACATGCATAAGAACTTTTTGGGGCCAAAAAAACAGTTTGTTATAAAGAAGTTTCACTGTAATGGAATTGTAATTTTGAGAATTAAAATTCCTTGAACTGCTTGCAGGGCATGATGGGATCTCCAATGGTTCCCGTTGGCGGGCACATGACTCAGCCGCACCAGGGCGGTTACATGCAGCAGGGGCCCGGCCCCCAGGGGGCTGTACCCCCCCACCACATGAGCCCCCCACGTGGAGGCATGGTAGCATCCCCCCCACCAGGCAATGGGCCCCCTCAACAGGCAGCAGTAGCCCAAGGTCACCATCGTCTGGGCAACAGCTGTATTCGACATGGATGCCCAAACGCAGCGGTTGCTAACTCCGAGTGGGAAGATGAATACTGTAGTAATGAGTGTGTCGTCAGCCACTGCAGGTTAGAGTTTATATTCATATCCATATTTATTTCATCCAGGAGACCTATTATACAACATAATACATACTAGGGATGTCAACGGGTACCCGTTACCCGCCCGGTACACACGGGTACAGTTCCAACTTTTCAATACCCGTTACCCGGTACTACCTGTTCCCATTTTCTGTTTAAAACGAAATCAATTCAACATTACGATATTTTCCTACTGGCCTCTTTGAGCGAGCGTACGAGCCGCGCTTTTCAATTTGCCGGCATTTAACTTGACACCCCCCCCCCCCCCCCCCCCCTTGTCTCGATTAGTCATCGTCACAAAAAAATAAGACGTAAAGGACTACAGCCCAAATACTATCATCTTCTGTAGGCCTTTGGAAGAATGCTGCGGAACGGTTGCGAGTCCGAGGGAGCGCACCCGCCCGTCAAAGCTTTACCGCAATCATGTTCTTGTGTTCGAGCTCGGAATATGACGTCATCGCTTTGACGCGGCCGACCACCGGATTCATTGTACGTGCCTACCGTAGTGGAGACGCAAGCTTTGAAGCTTTGTTGAATACTTCCGCGATCGTTTTGCATCGAAGACAATGCAACCTGATACCGTTTAACAATATAATGTCTCTTTCCACAACTTTGCAAATCATTTGACACCCATGACAATAAAATGTGTATTTACTATTTACATAGTAATATTTACTACCTGGGTAGGGCGGGAGGGTACCGGGTACAACTATTTCCGGGTATTGACATCCCTAATAATACATACATACATACATAGGCCCTACATAAATAAATACATACATACATACATACATACATACATACATACTTACATACATACATACATACATACATACATACATAAACACATTGTCGTTGAATTGCTGTGTAGTTCTTCACATGTAACTTAAAATTTGAATTAAAATTTAAAATATAGCTTTGAAATAAGTAGGCTATAGACATTTCTTAAAATTTCTCAGCTATACCTCAACACAAAAGACTGGAAAAATATTTCTCCCTACCATTTTAATTATGTGTATGTCAATCAGCTATAAAAGTTAAGTGTTGGAAACTTGGTCCATCCAACAGATTACCTTTTAGTTTTAAGTATGATGGAAGTTGACAAATTTGAGAGATGAAAATAACATAGGAAATAAAAATGTGTCAAAAAAATACATCATGACCAAACGTTGGGTGTATGTGTGTGTGACTGAGATCTAGGGTTGAAACAGAAACATCCGTAGTATTTTTTCTTTTATTCATCAAGATCGTAACACTTTGAGGGTAAGCTGTTGGATTCCATCACAACACAATATACCAGTACTAACATACAAACCATAACAGCATATTACAATTTCTTCTTGTTCCAATAATCATTGAACAATGACATCATTCCCAGTTTATTCTGGTAGCAATAATAAAAATGAAAAAATATCCTTTCAGACATTCTTCTCCCAATTTACCTCTCAATGTCACTGAATTATCGTTATGTAGATGTTTTGCCAGCAAAAATTGTACTGTCCTTCCATGTATCAATAGAATTAGTAAATTAATGCTGTTTTTGTTAAAATATAATGTTGATGTTGTTTTGAAGTAATAATAATCTTAAACTCAGTTCCAACTTCTAACTGTCGGCAAAGATTACTGAGTGGGGAAGATGTTTCATCGCCGTTTTAAAATATCTGCGCGAGTTTTGTCAAAAATTTCTAAGTCTCACCACTAGTTCGAATTCTCACCGCAAGGAGCGCTAGCTCAGCACGTTTGAACTTCGTTGCCGTCTGGCGGGATATATTTGAACTCGGTTCTGGCATCGGAAGAATTCGGCTCAGACACTTCCTCCCCCCGGCGCTGAGAAGGCGCTGAGTCGAACGACCAAGGTTTCCGCTCAGTTTTAAACTTTTGGAAGAGCGAGCTCTTGCGGTGAGAATTCGAACTACATGTTGGACTTGGAAATTTCGCTCAGACACGTGCAGACGATTTCCCATAAGAGTGAATTATCTTCCCTACTCAGTAATCTTTGCTGTCGGGTTGAGTGGTGGTTTTCCACCTTTATCTAGGGCATAAAACTTGCAGATACTGAGCTTGCCAGACTCAGCGTTTCTTCCTCATCCTCGTTCTCCTGCCTCTCTACCAATTTATTTTAAGTAAGTTGATCTTATTTTGTTTCAGAGACGTGTTTAGTTCCTGGGTGGCATCGAATCAAAATCCATCTCAAAATAACTTCTCCACCGTGAAATAAGCAGCGCAAGAGTGTTTGTATCGAAGAGATATAGTATTCTGTCGGGGACCCACCGGTCAGCGAGAATGGTTATTGTTATGCTCGAGAGTAAACTGTAAATGTACATGTATATACACTATACTGACTTGATATACTATTTTAAAAGGTACACTTTAGTATCCACTATTGAATAGCGTACCTTATTGACTGATAAGCGAGGGCAGTCCCTTGTGTGGAAGAAAGACAAACGAGAGTGGGAGTAGCCAACTCAAGACCTGTTTGATGTTCCCCCAAGATGCGTGCATGGCTACTCTCGCGTCTCTCATTGGAATAGCAACCAATCTTGTATACTTTAAGGACAGTAATATCAACTGTCACTTGTTGCATGTTTGACCTTTGACATGAATGTAGTAAGTAAGACCCTTTAACTGTCGATATATTATATCACTAGTATTTCTCCCTGCTCATATAAATGTTATTGTTGATTTCCTCAAGTCTATGAACTATGTAATAATTAATAATAATTATATTATATAATTATGATAATCAACATGATTTAATAAGGTTAGTCAGGACATGTAGAAAAACCAGTTCCTCAACAGCAGCTCCCTCCCCCCTTACCCTCAAGAGAGGGTTAGGATTTAACATGGAATGCTTATTTTTATATCATTCAAGAGCGTTTATGTACCGGTACCTTCAAATGCCATAACAGGAATGTATTTTAACAGTAGTTTGAAGTTATTCTTTTCGAGTAATACAAACAAGATAGCAATATACAACGTTGCAATAACCAAGACTGGAGAAGGGACTGGTGGAGCTGGTGACATATCGTAGCCAGATGGCGCTCATCACTCAAAGACGCCAACGTGTAGTCTTCAACTTGCTGTGGATTCCTGATGTAGTGAAGACTTTAATAACTCAAGCAAGAGTTGAGATCTGTGATTGTTGACAAATGTAGGAACTAAATCCTCTTTTATTTGTGGTACGTAGTTTAACTTCCCAAAAGACACTCCGTTTTGGGAAACCCAAGACTTGCCTCTCCGATCGTTGTACTCCGTACGGTCATGATGCTGCCTCAGGCTGTCTAATGCCAAGTGCAACAAAACTTACCCATTTCTCCATGCCATCTCACACCGGTAATTTAATTTTGTGTATTTTAGATCTGTTTATGGATTTGTATAAAGTATGAAGACAATATCATATTAGTTACTTATTTATAAAAAGAAGACATCAGCAACCACTGTTTCAAGGAAATTACCGTGTAAATTGCTACTATCATTATCTCAGAACTTCTAGCAGTAAGTTGTTTAAATATAGAATATAAATCTTGGTTTTAAGGTTGTTTTGTAAGTATCAAAACTGGTTGTTTTTGTAAGATGTGCATATGAGATGTTATTCTCTTAGTGAACATCATGATGAAGGGTGCAGAAAACCACACTTGATGAACTAGTTTACCCTTTGGGTCACTGACCACTGTATGTATTGTAAACGCATAATATATCGTAACATAGTATACTAGTAACAGTTACTTTTTATTCTTTGCATTAAACATCCTTAGTTCATGCAGCTTGTCTTGAAAGCCAATTGCTGAAACTCTCGGCATGAAGCACAACTGCTTGATATCTTGTAAGGTTTAGAGCATTGTTTGAGATTATACAAAACTCGTATCTGGTTGAAGGTTTGCTTGTTTCTTTGCCATAGTTTTGCACAAGCTCTTGAAGGCAAACTGCATCTCCAGCACCTCTTAATCCATTATGGTATTATGTATTTAGCATTTACTAACAAAAAGTGATTTGCTTACATTTATTTATGCTTTCCTTACCATTACACCCTACCCTACACACACAGTAACATTGTGCATTGGCATTATGCACCCACTACATGATATATTCTACAAGCATGTACAGTATTCATTTCGTTGCAACATACCCGTATTGTGGAAACACCGGTAAAAGAATACATTGAAGAGATTGGGTCACGTATTAAGCCAAGCTAATAAGCACCACATTTATGCAGCCCAAGTTGTTGCTGATATTTCTACTAGCAAAATCAGTAACCCCCAATTGTACGATCTCGGCGTAACTAGTATTTATCCTTGGGATAACTTGTTGTCACCATAGCAACCAGCCAACCACCAATCGGAAGCTTTGAAATGTTGCTTATATCTATGATAACTTTATCTAGAAGTTAAGTCAGGGGAAAACCAGAAACTAAGAAATGTATCCAACCGCAAATGATGTCCACCTATGGGTAATTAATTAGTAATTACTAGAGACGTTCGCGATAAAACGAAATTCATTATTTGTGGTGTAAGAACTTTTTTTTGACAGATGTCGGCATGTTGGCCATGAAGGATAAGGAATCAAATCGCGAAATAACACCATATCAGGGTTGCCGTTTTTGCGGAGTTTATCCTCTTTTGCGGATTTTTAGGGTGCCTCGCGGACATGAGGATTAACGGCCAAATTGGCGGATTTTCCACCATTATTGTAAAAACCGTGAATTTTACTATAATTTGAAAATTCCGCCATAAAGAACGATTATGGGTACATTCCGAAACCTCCTGAAAATGATGGGGTTCCAGCATCAGCTAGCACGTCCCAGCGTCACATTTTGTCAAGTGTTACAGAACGCCCACAAGCGAAAAGATGGAGGAAATGCGCGCTAAAAATTTGTAATGAAATTAAAAAAACAATATTCTATTCGTTTCCCAATGATAACGAATACATCATGAAAGATAATAAAATCCTGCAACGAGTGGTATAAATAACAGTCAAATTATATAATTCCTGACAATGTGACGAGCTTTTAAATTATTGCATTTTGAAAATGCCGCCATGATTGGTGATTGCTGGCAGATGCCCTCGCTCGAACGGCTGGCGTTTTCATGATGCTGAATATGCTGGCGCAGGAAGTTACGGAACGCCCAGCCTATGATATTCAGGTTACGGAACGGCCTCAGCACAGAAATGGCATATTCAGCTAGTTTCGGAATGTACCCTACATAATGTAAAAAGTAAAGTTGGACAATCTACACTTGAACCCGCAGCATAGACACGATGTCTCAAAACACGTGTGAAATATCGAGATTTCAACTGTGTTTTTGTAAGTTGTCTTGCTATACTAGCAAGCAGAGGGTGGAGCTTGTGTGGGAGACAGCCAATGGGGTACCTAAAGCGTTGTGATTGGTCTAGTAGTAAGAAGCGTCCTCTATCGTCAACTTTGCAGAACGTGTGTGTTCTTTTAGTGTACGATAGAGCGCGTTGCCCGTGCCTCGTTGATAACAAGCAGAACCGTGAGCGTGAGCCCGTGACGTGACGACTGACTTTTTATATGAGTCTAAACTGTTATTTCTTAAAGGTGTTAAATTCTTAAAGATCATCTGGCATAGGCCTAATGCATAACGTAAAAATAAACATAACCTAAAAATTTTTTTTATTCTTTCACACTTTATAATATGCTAAGTAACAGCAGAATAAATGTGTTTTGGAGGATTTTTGAGGATTTTTTTGATATCTTCAGAGGATTTAAAAAATTACTTGGTGGCAACCCTGCACCAATATGCTAAGTAACAGCAGAATAAATGTGTTTTGGATAGGGGTGTGCGGTTAACCGACTTTTCGGGTCGGGTCGGTTTTTTACTAACCGAACCGAAAATTCGTTTGAAAACCCGAAAGTCGGTTTTCCCGCGCGCGATGTTTGAAACGACCGTGACATTCTCGTAAAAGTGTATGTTTCCTCCGCCTGCTAGATCGCACCGCTAAGCGTCGAGATATGTATGACCTATCGATATATCGAACGTACATCGAACCAAGACGACCAACTATAGGCCTAGGCTCTCGTCTGGTTTGTTGTAGTCGTCAACTTTCGTTGTTTATTTACATCCGAAGTAGGTATAGGTTATCTTGGTTTACATCCGTCGTGTGCTATAAAACGTAATTCTTGGTAAATAATAAAAATAAAATGCCTCGTACAGCCACAGGTAGGCCTAGAGCATTAATTATTGAGAGCGATGAAGATGCTGATGATCCACCGGAGCAGCGTAGGCCTAGGCCTACAAGTTCTTTTGTTTACATATCTACTAGGCCTGTCAGATAGTGAATTTATTTTGGCCCGTAGAGTATTTCAAATCAATTTTTGAATTTTGTTACAAGAATGCGATATTGAGGTATGAGGACGGGTGTTTTGGATATATAATTTACCATTTTGAAGAATATGTATCAGTCAACAATAGCCTATATTTTCAAATATTCGCACAGGCCTAGTTTCTACCTCTTCTACTTCCCATAATCACAGGCATGCCATCAACTTTTTCCAAAATAAAGCACACAGTTGTTTCCTACTTCCCAGTTTTATTTTTATTTGGTTCTTACTTGCAAAGTCATGAATATGCTTCGTTTATTTAAAACAAAAAATGTTTGCCTACAAAATGTGGAATGGAGCTATATTATTACGACTAACCGACCCGGAACCGAAAACCCGAGGTTATTACACTAACCGAACCGAAAACCGAACCGAGTTAAAAAAGTACTAACCGCACACCCCTAGTTTTGGAAGATTTTTTTGATATCTTCAGAGGATTTAAAAATTTACTTGGTGACAACCCTGCACCATATTATTTTAATAACGCGAATTGAGTGTTGAAATAGCGAAATAACACCATTTTCAGCATTTTTAACTATTTACAGTTAAAATTGCATATTTTACGTAATAATTACTACTTTTGGCCCTAAGTCGGTAAAACAGTTTAGTCTCAAAACTGTTTACCAACCACATTTTGGCCGATGGAAAAGTGGTTTGCAGCGTTGCTGGTAGATAGCGTTGCTCAAAATAAAGCGGTGTGAAGCGAGTGAAAATTTCCGTTGCTTTGAAACTTCCTGATTTCTCCATTTCCATTATAAAAATAACACCGAAATAACACCACATTTTGGTTTAGAATAAAACGATTTTTTTTGAAAAATAAAACCATTTTCAAACACCTCTAGTAATTACTAATTAGATTTGTAATACTGTATCTGGTTGTCACTTTAGTTACTTCCAACAGACTTGTTTCTCTGAGGTTAATAACTACTACAATTTAATTTAATTTCATCTAGTTGATGCCTAAAGGTAAATAATAAATATAACTTTCAATTCAATACCTTTGTTGCTATGTATTAGAAACAAGTTCACTCCACTTGACACATAATACTTCCAGTAGAAATGATGCTAAGAGCCAGTGGTGAAGCGCAGAAATCGGGGCCCCCCTGCCACATGTAAATTATGATTATCACCTACGGGCATACCACCTATCTTTTCGGCGTACTCGTATATTGTGGTAGGCCCAACACCTAACATGTACTGCTGCCTGAGGGTAAATACGTATCATCATGGTTAAAGCAAACGAACTTGCAAGAAAAGAAACTCAGACATACACCAATCAAATACTGGTCTAGGCATAGTAAGACCTCATAAGTCCCAATGCATTAAATCACAAGGTAAGGGTTGAACTTCGTTTGGTGAGATTAAAATAATTTGCCGTTTGACAATTCGATGTCGAAACATTTCACCTGACATCATTACATCGATGTGCAGCGTTTCAAACGGCAGCCATACAAATAATGTAGGCATTACTCAAAAACTGTTTATGAAACAATACTTTATTTTCCAAAATGAGAACTTAATCTCATTAAGAACCAGCAGTACAGGCAATGCTAAAAAAAAACAATTTATGCATGAAACTTATTTTACACAACATCCTGTACACTAATGTAGTGAAGATATCATTCACTAGATTCTTTAGCAGTGGTAAGGACTGTCCAATACTTCATAGTGCATATTACTATATATACAACTGTGTTATCAATTAATTAGAATTTAAACATTTATAGAACTACATTAAATTAATTATGTATCAAAACAACAGCTTCCTTTTCTCTGCATACAATTGGCATCAAAATATAAAATTAGTACAACTTGAAATGTCTGACAGAATAAAACAGCATTTGCTAGGGCCTACCTAATTTTGATTTGTGACAGGATCCTCAAAACCATTTCTTCTTAGTTTTTTTCTCTTTTGACAATTTGCCAGAATCTGATTCGTCGATATCTTTATCCGAATCAACCCCCGTCTTTTCTTTCTTCTTGGAATGTTTTTCTTTATTCTTTTTAATCTTTTTCTTAAGCAGCTTCAATGTTTTTTTGTGTCCATGAGAGACGGTACCTTCCTCTTCAACTGCTTCGTTGACAGTCGTATCCCCCTTTGTCTTTGCTGCAAACAGTAAAATATGACGTGAAGTACATTCTTGAGTAACAATAATAAATAGTAAGTACATACTACCAACAGCTTTAAAATACCAGTAAAACTAGAGTTCCCATCGATAGCAGAGTGTGGGTTGCATATACGATTTTCACAGGAAGTCGATGAATCCATATTACGGGCAGAATTTTCATGCTGAACCAAAATTGTATAGGCCTAGTATGTTTAAAATCAGATTATTTATTATCGACTTTCCAAAAGTTTGAATATGTCACTGGCCTATAGACTTCAATTTCATGATCTAACCCTTGGTATGAAAAACAAAACATAAAGTGATTTTGAATCAGCTCGGGGGCAAATCACCAAATTGCCTATATAGGCCTACATACCTGCGAACGAAGCCAGCTGGTGGTGAATACTAAGATCCTCTTCCACCTCCCGTCGTCGGTCCATCTCCAGAGAGTTGACTATTTCGTTGCGTCTCTCGACCACGTCCACCAGACGTTGGATGAGCTCCTCCTCGTAGGCCTTGTCCGTGTCGGTCTTTGTGTGTTCCGGCCGCATCAGCAGACAGCGGATCTCGTACTCAAGGTCGGCGTGCTCCTCTTCTAGCCGGTGCTGGCGCCGTCTAGACATGGGAAATAGCAGTGTTGGAAAGTAGCGCGCTGAAAGTAGCGTGCTACCGGTAGCATGCTACTTTTGTTCAGTAGCGGGATGGTAGCGCGCTACTTTAAAAAACGTGGTAGCGTAGCGAGTAGCATGCTACATTTTTTAAGTAGCGTGAGCGGAAATTTCCGCTACTTTATTTTCCTTCCTTGGTTCATTTTTTTTCAATATGTAACTAACCGCCACTAACACTTATGACACACACCCACCCCAACTTGACATGGTCGTAAATATCATCGAGGGTCAGTGGTTGATTTAATGAGTATTGAGTACTCTGGACGGCCGGCTACGGTCGGGCGGATGGTCCCGGACCGCTTCCTGCCCCAAACTTTCTCTCGCACAAAAGTTTACAAGACCCACCGCTCAAAGGTCCTCCTTTGTAAATCAGTTTTTATAACTGAATAGGATAGACATTAAATAAATAAATAAATAAATAAATAAAATCGAAATGTCACACTTCCTTTGGTCACTTTTACCCCTGATTTTTATTATGTGATACTGATCGGCGATTCAAAAACACACTATGACCATTCGTTGCTTGGAGCTCGAGTTCGTAGGTCTACAATGACGTCTACTCCTTCATCAGCAGAAAAAAGTGAGTGCGAAAGTGAGAATCTAAAGCTTCCATGGCCTGCTTACGAGCATTTTGAACTTAAACCTTGTGGCATACAATTATTTCTAGAATAGTGTGATACTGCCAGAAACTTGAAACCACGATGTTTATTTTGTTTGTATAGTTTTGCGTGATATGTCATACTTGCTGTTTTCGAAAAGTAGCGCCAAAAGTAGCACGAAAAGTAGCACGCTACTTTAAAAAAAAAGTAGCGTGAACGGTAGCGCGCTACTTTTTAAGTGGAAGTATCGGTAGCGTTAGCATGCTACTCTGAACAAGTAGCGTTTACAACACTGGGAAATAGTAACTGGTAAGCATGGGAATTAATGTAAAATCTAAAATAGGTATTACGCCTAGCCACTCAGTGCAAAAAAAGAAAAAACACAATTTTTTCATTGTGTGAATGCATCTGCTTCGTCAAACATGAACGAAAACTAGCCGTATGCGTCTTCACGTAATGTTTCACCATAATGATTAGGGATGTCAGGGTACCGAGCGGGTTATCCGAATCTAGAAATTAGCTGAATTCATTTTTAGGATTCAAATCTTGATCATGTAGTAATATTCGCAAAAAAAAATTACGCAACGATATTTTCGCGACTAGGCCCTACTTTCCTAGAAGTTACATTGAATTCCTGCTTGTGGGCATGGCAAGCGGGCCGCTGATTAGTACACGCCGTGATTACTGCGGGTAAGTTCTGGGATGCCAGCACCACTACCCCCCTTGCCCTTCCAGCAGCTGCACAGAGCCCATCCCCCACAGCGGCCTTCAACTGCGAGGTTTGGGGGGGGTTACCAGGATATAATAACATAATTTAGGCTTTCAGGATTCGAGTAACCTGATTCCTGGAAGGTCTGGAACCGGTTCCAAATTTTCCTACCCTAGGCCTATGTAGAGATGATGTAAAATTACCGGTCACACTGAAATTGGTAATATTACCAGTAATATAACTCAGCACGGTAATTTACGATTTTGTTCTCCTATTTGCTATTATAACGTATAAAGCAGGTTAATGGATAGGCCTAATATATTTATATTATTGTTCTATTACATGTTATTACATTTTTAGTATGTACGTACTATTACGCACGTCATTTTAAAAATAATGAAGAATTAAAGCTTGAAAAACTGAATTATAGGCCTACTGACATTGAATAGGTAGGTACTCAACTAATGTAAAGTTTTGTAGATGTGGTAATTTAAATAAAACATAACGTTATCATGTAAAATAAAATATAAGTAAAAGTTTAAAATATAAGAATGGTTTCGGCAAGGAAAAACACTATCAAGTGCTAAGTGCGCTGCATTTAGCGCTAAATTTGAAAATGTATCAATACAGTACTAACTCCACAACAAAAACATCTTTTGTAATGACTAACCACATGTAAAATGTACAGATTTTGTATTTTACCAGTTCCTTCCATTAAACACTTACTTTTTCATTTCAGCAATATATCTCGTACGAGACTCGTAAGACAGATATTAAATACCGTCTAAATACATAAAACGCATTCCAAAATTCAACGAAAATGCAACCAACTCAACGGTAAATGACGTCATCGTTGAGTGCAATTGTCGATGAATATTGGAACACTAGCGATGACCAGGGTTGGCGCGATCATCCATAACCTACAAAATGATATACCAAAGTATTAGAAATTATTCCTCCCATCATCGCTTCGGTCTGTGCTTCGGTCGTTTCAGCATGTTCTGCGTTTATTTCAGATTCTGAAGACTCCGAAAACTCTGACGACGCATTAAAACCGAGGCGCAAACGAACTAAAATTAGAAATGATGTTGTAAATGTAGTTGAACACTATGACGACGAAGATTTTAGACGCCATTTTCGTCTTAATAGGGTCTGTCACAGTAAGTTATTTATTTTGCTTCATGCCAGTCGATTGTAGTGAATTCTTCTGATAGTTAATTAATGCTAGTTACGTTCTAATTAAAGAAGTTGATGAACAGGATTGGTCCACATTTCGAGCCTGCTTTTCAACGACCCAAGTTAAACCTTGAACATTCTCTGCTGTTGTTTCTTTTGCAACAGACTGCAGAAGCACTCCATCCATTTTGAAACTGAACTACATTCCCGCCGTATGTCAACGGGTCATCGAACTATTTCCTAGTTGAGTCTGGTTACTCAACGAAGACTCACCGATGATTTCTGGCACACGACCGGTGATAAATCCGTTGAACATTGGAACGTGTATGTTGACTTCGTTGAGTAATCGTTGAATTCTGGAATGCCTATATAGTATCCCCCCAACTAACAAGGCTTATTATGTGTTTTTGTAAAATTACCCAATGTTTCAATGAGACCAAAAATATAACCATGACCATGGTAATATTACCGATACACATCACTAACCCTATGACATCCCTAATAAGTATTAATTAATGTCATTATTTTATTGTTGTTGTTATTATTGTTATTAAAAATTTAATGTTATTTTATTTATATATGATCTGCTTGAACCATTGCCGGGAGATTGACAGACATCCGGTACAAGGATATTAATAAATATACGTTATCCATTCCTTATGCAAAATAAAAATACACAAACTTACAGGTACATGAGCTCGGCCTGCCGGCGGAACAGCTCATTCTTTTCATTCACAATCTCGAATAGCTGCAGCACCAGATCTTCCACATCGGGTGTGACACCAGTTTCTGAAATTAAATAAACAAATACATATAGTACAGTGGACAGTTTGTTGTGGACAGTTCGTTCTGTGTGTGTTTTGTGAAAATGTACATGAACATGAATAGTCTTCTACAAATACAGTTTTTAAAATGATCTATTTAAAAATACATAGTTGACCACAAACTTGTTCATAGGCTAGTCTTATTTTATTTCTCCTCATTCATTCATTCAAACTTCAAAGAACCTCTCATGCATAAATTACAGTACACAGTTGAATGGAATGGCATACATACCAGCACCGTCCACTGTAGAAGTTTGCTCAAACTTGGATCGTATGGTTTTCTCCAAGGTCACTCCCTGCCGTTCCAGACCCAGTTGTTGCACTTCAATGTCGTCAAGTTCACGTTTCACCTCCTTCATGGGCATCACTCGTATCTGGAACATATGTTTATTGGTTATTATTTGAAACGTTAGTAGGCCGATTCAACGTTGTGTTTAAAACAACACATTCTTAGGACCCACCCTGTGACCCTGGTTACTGTTAACCAAGCCAGGTTGCAATCTGAGTGATCTCGATCAGGTTTGCATAAAGAATTAATAAGAAAATATGGCCTTTTTTCCCCAAGACATTATTGTAGCCTATAGCCTAGGCCTGTTATGTATAAATAGAATTGAATTGTAATTAATTGCTTCATTGTTTGCGTAAATTTTGTAACAAAAACCATGGAACCGGATTGTTGCATAATATAATGTATTTTAGAAAGTATCAGAAGTGGTAAAAAGTAGAATCGGCACAACCCTATAACACATAATAAAGTGAAATAAATACCTACTTGAAATAAAACTAGTAACTACATATTTATGGATATAGTAACGATGTAGGTCTAGTGTAAGATCGACTCATAATTACTCACAAACTTCAATAAACACATAACCAAACAAAAATGCAAAAGATTTGCAAAAAAAGGGCAAGCCCAAAACGAAGAAGATCAGCCGTTACAAACCAAAGAGGGCACACGTACAAAAAACATCAATTTCAAAAGAGGCTCAACATGTAAAGGGGTGCTATCTTAAATTTTTGCCAAGCCAATTATTTTATTTCCAATATATAAATTTAGTAATTAATGAAATAAACAAATATATAAATGTTTACATCACTTTACACACAGCAGCTGAAAAACTGACAGCCTAATCAAGTATTGTTGAGATAACTCTTTATAATCTCACCATAAGGTCGGGTTAGCCGGGTTTATAACATGGTTAGCAAAAGGTAAGATATTGTAAAGGAACTGGGCTCCTAGTAGCTATCTATGGTCAATGGTCATAGTATAATACAAAAACGGGAGGTTTTGTGTGTCCAAACAATCCACTACAATTAGTCGGTTAGTCCCATTACTTTTATAGGACACTCAAAATATACTAGATGCAATTTGGTGGCAAGCAAATAAACTTCTATGAAGAGAAGATTACTAGAGTCATTGCTGATTTGTTGAAACCATCAATGGCGCAGACAAGGAGGTATTCGCGATCGCAAAACTTCGATACGCTCCTAGCGGACAAAATTATCCCTAAGCTAACGGGTCTAGCGCTCTAACTGTCTGCGGATTCTCGCACAAACCACGCGGTACTAATCTCGTTCTAGCTCTTATACTATTCATTTTGAAGGAAAAACTTACAGGAAAGCAGATTAAGTTTACATGCCAATAGTCATCATAAAGGTTATTTCAAAATTATAGACCCAGTAGTTTACTTGTTATAACAATTCACGCACAAAATCGGAAAATTAGCAACATTTCTTATTGTTCTCTCAACTTACATTGTTGAAAAACTGATCATCGGATTTTGACGAGAGTTCGTTTGGAACATGAACCAACAATGTAAGAAAATAAACAAATAAACTTTCTAGATAGAAAGTGCCCCGAACAAAAATTCATAGCATGCACTAACATGCAGGGTGCAGCGGTTGGACCTCAAAAGCAGCGGTTTTGGCCGTGAAACTACGCACTAGGGTGGAGTGAACGCATACAGGGAAAACCCAAATCGTGATTTTCGAAATGGCATAGTTGCCAAAAGCTGCCTTGGTACTCAACTAAGTACTGTGCAAAATATGGATTTTTGCGATTAAAGTTTTGAGGTGCCCCAGAGGCATCAAGTTTTCTCAAATTTTGAAATTTTTAGATATTTTCAATATTTTTTTTAAAATTTATTTTTGGGAAAACTAAGTTGGATTGGTAGTAAAATTGTGTTCTTTAACCATAATTTCAAGTATATAAATAATGGTTGCCGTAAAGTAGAGTTTCGAGGTGCCCCAAAGTTAACAAAATTTGCTTAAAATATATGAAAACAGTCATTTGCCGTTTTGCACATATCATGAAGTTTTTTTGCAATCAAGGGCCATTATTTATGTTTTTGACTCGTGTCCCTAAAGCAATTAATGATCAGGTATATAAATAAGTCTTATTTACGAGTGACAATGTGTGTAATAAAATACCAAATATGAGAAATTAGGATTAGGGCAAAATGAAATAAAAAATGAATCAGAAAAGCTACACATTAAATCTAAAAATCTCGCTTTGTTTCGAATTAAGGCAGATTTTTGCGAGACAGAAGCCTTCCTCTAATCTCATGAAACAATGTCTTGCTTCATATCCGCAGACAGTTTCTGGACAACTCCGTTACTAGTTTAATACATCGTTCACTGCTCGCGTGTGGTATGGTAAGAGTGGAATTGTATCATCATCTCTTTCGAACCCACTCTCGACTGTAGCATTTAAATCATGAACAGCCGCATTTTTATGACAGGAAGGAGGCTTAATGACTTCGACGCTTAGCCACCTTATCATTTCAGTTTAGTTTGGTGCTTCCGAATTGAATGCTTCCAGGACTGACGATTTAACGTATTCCTGCAATTTTCGGATCGGTCCTTAAATTCAGAATGCGGCGATAGGCTAATCATATTTCTAGTGTCAGCTAGCATGCAAAGCGGAATATTTTCAGTACGCCCAGAACATCCATTCCTAGTGCCAATTACTTTCTTTAAATCATCATTAAGATATCGACTTAGTTTAATTGTTAGCAAAGATGTTGTGATCTTCCGTGCACGAAACACTAGTCTTGTTTCAAACCTTTACAGTTCATTACGTTACAAAATTTGCAAGTGTTGAGATTTCACTTGGGGACTGGGGTTTCCATTACAATGTTCAAACGTTAAATTCTGTTGGCAGAAGTGACGCATCTTGAATGAGATATTTTACCAGTTTGCAATAGCTGTGATATTGTACATATCCGGATCCCTGTTATCTGTTAATGCAAGCATTGCAGTAGGAATCATGTCAAAGTCCACAATGGGGTACTTTTCGCAGCATTGTAGGTAATTGTTTCCTGATGCTACCCGAGTGTCAGCCGGGGACTCAAGTCTGGACATCTAAATGCAGCAGCTAAAATATGTGTCGTAAGAGGAGTTGATTTACATGGAGCTGAAAGATGAACCATTGCAATGGTTTATTTCATTCTACTTCTTCCAAACGGTGAATAAGCCTCCCCCCCCCCCCCTCCCCCTTCATAGTCCCATGCAGTTTTGACAACAGTGCACTCGCAGCCAACAGCTTATTACAAAAAAAGAGCCACTACTTTATCACTAAAATACTATTAAAAAGTAATAGCTAGGAACTGGATGTAAGAGAAGGCCCAACTGGCCTTAATCAGCCTAAAAAAAAGACATTTATGTGCCTATCTGTCTAAATACTAAGTACTTCATTTCGTGTTTTTGGTTGGTCCTGAATCGCATGTTACACGCCAAAAGTATAAATACTACATGTCATGTAACTAAGTGAATGATATGTGTTTTAATCGGCAAATTGTGCATAAAAAGCGTAGAAGGGGAGTCGTTAGTTCGGCGATATAAACAGCAATTTGTCCATCAAAGGTAGATTTATTATTTTCACTTCAATTTAGGGAACATTTAAACACTCTTGGCCAACTGAATCCCGAAAAGTTTAATATTTTTTATTTTTTTATTTTTTTTTAAATTCCAAATTTGAAAATTGTTGGGGCACCTCAAAACATAAAGTCAGACAAAAAATATTTTGCACGTATCTTTATGAAGACCCCCGTCAACTTTTCCCAGGTATGCCATCTCATTTATGTAAACTTCATATTTTCACTCCACCCTACTACGCACCCTGCATGTTAGTGCATGCTATGAATTTTCGTTCAGGGCACTTTCTATCTAGAAAGTTTATTTGTTTATTTTCTCACATTGTTGGTTCATGTTCCAAAGAAACTCTCGTCAAAATCCGATCATTAGTTTTTCAACAATTTAAGTTGAGAAAACAATAAGAAATTTTGCTCATGTTCCGATTTTTTGCGTAAATTGTTATAACAAGTAAACTACTGAGTCTATAATTATGAAATAACCTTTATGATGACTATTGGCATGTAAATTAATTACGCTTTCCTATAAGTTTTTCCTTCAAAATGAATAGTATAACAGCTAGAAGGAGATAAGTGATCAACGTTCCAGCGATACTGCCAATGTCACACAGAGAAGTTTACCCGGCACGGCCGCCACATTGGCCAGTGACGTCACTTTCAAACGTCCTTGAGATCGCGAATAGCTTAGCAGCGCTATCTGTTGTTAGTTTGAGTCTCCAATACACACTGCCCAATGAAGTAGTTTCCATTTCTCTATCACTGTATGTTGGTTAGTCTATACTTTAGACATAATTCCATGCATATGATGTCCTGTAACAGCAAGAGAACCCCACACAGGTTCAGCAACGTACCTCTCTCCGCTGCGGCGGTACGGGCCGAGGAGGGGCGGGACCCTTCTTCCTCTTCCACTGTCCGAATGTACTCTTGTTGGGCGCGATCATGGCCGCCGACTGTTCCTCCGTCGGTACGATCAGCTTCCGGACTTGTCTGGTACGATTCTCTTCGTCCTTCTCGTTCTTCTCTCGGTCGTAGTCTGTGTCTCCGTGCGAGGTGACGGCGTCCGGGGGCGGAGGGGGAGGGGCCGGTCGAGTCTTACGGTGGCGGGGCGTCGCCCGGGGTGAGGGGGGGATCGAGTGAGGGGGCGTGGCCAGTGCGGGGTGGGTGGAGGCCGGTGGTAGGGGGGGAGGAGGGGCGGGCTTCTTCTTGTGCCGCATGGTACTGTTGGCGGACGAACCAGTGCTCGATACGGAGGTGCCAGAACCAAACTGTCCGGAGCTGCGCCTCAGTCTTGGAAGAGGACTCGGATGTGGGACATCTCTGTGGATAAATATTTTTGGTTAGAAAACAAGTTTGATTACCTTTCATACTAAATTAGGATATTTTCAACAACAGAAAATTGACATTTTGAAGATTTAATCATATGAATCTATTAACTGTGTTACCCCATCTCCAATTAGGCATACACCAAACGTTCATGACAATAGGCTAAATGGTACCACTTACTTCTGGGTCCTTGGTAGAGGGACAGGTGTTCTCTTCAGACAAGTATCCTCATCAGTACTAGGCTCGTCTCCATCACTCCAAAATGGATTTAGCGACACGTTCGGCACATCAAGAACTTTCTTCGGACCGAGCGTAAGGCTCTGTCTTGGCATGGGAGAGATCTTCGTAGTATCTGCATGCAGAGTAAGACTCTGTCTACACTGAGGCTGGGGAGGGCGTGGCGGCTTTCCGGCAGGTGAAGCCTTGGGGGGAGGCGTCTCTTCGTCATCGCTCGATCCAAACGGATTTGTACTAGTTTGAAAGGCAGGCACGGACTGGTTTATGGCGGCTGCTTCACTCTCTTCCTCATTGTCTTCATCTTCATCACCAAAGGGGTTCAAATCTGTTGGGTACATTTCTGCAACAGCCTTTTCTTGTGACATGTTATTTTCAGTTTCATCCAGGCTTGTCAAACCTATACAAATATTGGTGTCTAGACTATCAATAACGTGAGGAGCGGTAGTGGATCTTGGTGGATCTTCCGTTGAACACTCCTCACCTGACATGGCAACATCCCGCAAAGAAGGGATCGGCACTTGATTTAGTTCAAGATCCAAAGAACTAAGATTAGGCGTGGCTTTCTCATCAGACTCAACAGGTTCTGCTTCTTCGTGATCTAAATCTACAGGCACTTCTGGTATAATTTCAACTTTGACAGTCTTCTCGTCATTCACAATCACAACATTTTCATCAAGAATATTTTCTTTTAGAGTAAGCTTATCGTCTACTTGAACTACATCTGTATCATTACTCAATTTATCCTTTAAGTCTTCAGACAGATTTTCCAACAGTTCGTTTTTAAAAGATGACTCTTCTTCGGTTGAAACATCAGATACTTGTGCCGGTTGTTGCAATTCGGAAGCACCGACAGCATTGTCAGTCATTCCAGTTGAGTCCAAGGCCTTCTGGTCTAAGTTATGTTGTGTCTTTTTCTGCACACTGTTGGAATGGTTAGTATCAAACATCTTCATTCTCATCTTCACAATTGATGTTGGAGGAGAGTCTGATTCTTTGGTACATGTTGTGATGAGCTTGTTTTGATCATTAAGACAGTCTTCTGACCTGTCGTTGGCAGTTAGTGGCTGATTATTACTATCATTACAATTAATACTATCACTTGAAGGAACTTGCTCAACGACTTTCTGGGCATTTTCAGCCTGCAGTGAGTTTGGTTTGGTAGAAAAATATGTGCTAATCTCTACACTACTATTACTATTATCACTATAAGGAGATGCTTCTAAGTTAGCATCGATATTTACATGACTACTATTTGCAACTTCTAATGTTTTCACACTGTCACCAAGCTCCTTCCCATCTGTTGATTCCGCTTCACTGTTAACACTGGAGAGATAAGGATGCGGGTTAGTCACTTCCTCATCTGTCCACTGCAACTGACCAATCATGAAATCTGCCCTGGCTTTCGACGAGACAACATCCTCAACTACGGCACTACTATCTACAGAGCACACTTTGTCACTTTCCAACACCGATTCAAAGTCTGCACTATATGTATCATTTTTTTCAGAACTAAGGCTATGAGTATCATTAAGACTGTGCGAGTCGGTAACGGTCGGAGTGTTGTCTTTCTTCTGTTCCACTTCGTCGGGGCAGGTTTCACAGCAGTATTGCCCGTCTTCTGTTTCGTAGCAGTTGGCAACGCTGAGTTGATGCTGGCATCTAGCACATCGGAAGCATGTTCGGTGATAGAGTGTTCGGCCACCTACCAACAACCGTTCGGCAATAAACACTGGTAGGTGGCACTTGGCACATGGCTCCCGTCTGCTTGGACCCAGCAGCACCATCTGTCATACAATAAGAGTACATTATAGAAATGCGTAGGAACAACACAAACCTAAGTTTAGCATGATTTAAACTTTGAAGTCACAATCACAGTTCTAAAGCATGCACTGTCATCAAAGTACATATATAATTTTTTAACCACAATTACATTAGTAGGACAATTTGAAGCCTGTAGGCTAGTTCTAATTACATTTTATGAAGATGAAGTACCAGTAAATCTTATCAAAAGGGGGCTGTAAACCACCCTTACACAGAAGAGATACAAATGTGGTAATTAAGAGAATGTATCAATTAAACAGACAAAACTATCATGCAGACAGCTGATAAGATGTATCGATATCTACACGTTACTGAAAAACATATCATCAGGCTTTACTTAGTTTTGAATGTCTTGATTTTAAAAGAGACTCTACTACTATTTTTAAAAGAGGGGTGCAAATCTCAATTGCATGTACTACACTAATTGAATGGCAAAAATCGTGACAGTAGTTCACTTTATTTCTTCAAGAGTTGGGTAAGCAGAAAAATTTAATGAACCATTTAAAGTGACAACCAAAATTATGTACGAAGTAATTTAGGCTAAAGACCCACAATAATAACTTTTATAACCATTTCAGCAGTATGTACGTACATTTACTCACTTAACTAGCACACAAACAAATCATTATGTAGGTTGTTATACATACTGCCATCCAAGAAACACAGGCTGCAACACTGACAAAGTGAAAAATTAATGAATGGAGTTAGCCAGGGTAAGCTAGGCTATAGTGTCCACAATCGCACATAGACTACATAGTACATGGCTAAGGCTAAACGCACACCGCACAATACGAATGCAAAAGCAAGCAAGACATACACACCTGCTAGCAGAATATTTCAGGCTTATACTGTCCCATTATGTCCAAGCTTTCCTCCTGGGGAAACAAACATAAGTTCAGTGTGGGGTTATTACCATTTTATAAATCTAAGAACAAAATTACAAGTAGGCAACTCTTTGATGGACAATGAGTACATATAAACAAAACACAACAATGCCTTGTCTTGTCACTATAGTATACCAATCATTGTGGTATAGTACTTCAAAATGTTAAAACCTATTAAACGAAGCACAAAACAAAATGCTTGGTTTATATCATGTCTATGTTACCAAAATATCTCAAGCCCTTTCAATAGCACTACATATATAATAATAAATAATAATAATAATAATTAATAATTACCAATAGTATTGTGCATTTTTAAACTATACATAATACTGTACTGTAGTTTTACATTTGGGCCGAACATATACAAATTGATAACATTTCCCATTCCTTCACCCAGGTTACTGTTTTTTCAATACAGTAGTATAGGGGCCTACTTGTATCCAAAGAAAGAAAATAATTTGAACCTTCCACCATATGTTTTATCTGTGGTTATTTAATAAATTAATGTATCAATCTAGACTAGATGTCATTGATATGTACAAACTTCATAAAGTTTATCACAGTGCATCTCATACATCTGACACAATGAGTAGTGTTTATAAAGACATGGAAAATCCATAACAAATTTCGAGTGCAATACAAACAGAATTCCCGACTTGTGAGTTGCTTTATTTCATTCCTGTGTACTGTATGTTTTATGATGTTTGGATGTAGGTAATAAATATAGCCTACACAAAAAAAATTACAAATAAATAATTAAGGACTGGTGGTTAAGGATGCAATGGGCCACATTGAGATGATAAGTGCATCATCTTGAGTTATGGTTTACTTATTCCATCATTATTATTATTATTATTATTATTAGATTTATTCCATAATTATTATTAAGTATTAGCCAAATACCAATTAACAATGGAACATCCATCGTCATACATTAAGTCAGTAAATGTTCCTCAGATGTGAATTATGTACAAAGAAAAATTAATATTATTTTTCTGTGTTAGGGGGAGATGATCAATGGATTTTTCCTAGTAACAAATTAATAAAATACACTGATACACTGACATAAAGTGTATGCACAGCATATAAAATATAAAGAGTAGGTATATTCCACCAAACATAAAATGAAATTTCATTGATTGTTGTTATAGTTCTATACATAGATAAACACTACAAGAATAGAAAACTGGATGATGCCCAGTGGGTTGTTTTCATTATTGTTATCACTACAAGAACTCTATCTAGATCAACTCAATCATGAAATTCTAACTCGCCTGGGCCTTTCAGCGAAATCGATTATTTTTCACTTTTTGATAGGCTATTGAAACTTCTACGAACTAGTTGAAATATGTTTTCTAGTCCGGTTGGGCTGCTGTCGAGACCTCTGCTGTTGTCAGTCGCCAGCTATTTTACTTATGTATTTGTGGGTAATGACTAACGAGTGAAATTGTGCGTGCTTTAGGAAGGAAGTAAGGTTACCTCGCCACCCTTTAAAAGCCATCCGTAACTTGCGAGCTAGCGAGTAGAATTTTGGAGGGTTGGTTATCACACTATCCTAATCATTAATCATTAAGGCAAACTTCCTTGGAATCCACCCCCTCCCCCCGTAAGTTATGGCTCGAATGAATACTTGTCGCCGGCTCTAGCAGTGTAATAAATACAAGTACGTATAAAAGGAGGCTCTATACATTACATTGACTGTAATACTACTGGGACAGTAACTCTTTGAGTCATCAACAAATTTCTCAATAAAACACCTACCTTCTTTGAAACTTCCAAATCATACCCTGACAAGTTTAGATGCCTAATGAGGTTTAGTTTTTCATAACCTCTCACTGTTAGTGGTACAACAACTAGTCATTATCAGACATATACCGGCGTCTTTCTGAAACTCGCTGGTTACACCTACGTAACACTGACCACACCACGAGTATTACAACTCAACACGTGAACTAATTAATTACCGTACTGTACAACAACATGTGGACAACATCCAGTTATCAACTCTACTGACAACATACACATTTGTTCTCATTGATGAGTGTCATGCTTGAAAGAAGAATAAATAATATGCATCAAGTTTACCATCACAAAAACATGTTTTACAAATGCAAAAATGAAGGTTTCAACTTTCAATGTAAGTATGTATGTACAACAGGGATCTACCTAATGAAATTCTTGAGCTCCCAGGAAAATATTGTATCTGAATAGTATACACACACATTTGGTATATATAGTGGAAGAAAGTGCTAGTTAGGTAACCCCACACTGTGTCCCCCAGGTAGGAACACTAGAGATGCTGTAGGACTAGACAGAACGTGGCAAGACCAAGTACATAGTTCATCCATATTGTGTGTGTGTGTGTCATGCTATGCTATAAAGTGGTTGGTGCACAGGATACTGAATAGTTAGTAGCAGTAAAGCTCACACAGAAACAACAGACAAGCTGAATGCCAAGTTAACTGGAGAAGGCAAGCAGGTGCAGCCACTCAATCAACAAGAAGATTTGTCATCTGGAAACATGCACTGTCTACTGTAATTGTGGGTTACTGCTGGCATCAAGAGTTTATTCTTTATTTACTACTAATTAACAGAATGATATGAAATAAATAACTAGGTATGGCCATAATTTCATACAATGGCCACATGTTGTGACATCCCATTGTTTATGTTGGCATGCATTTGCTATAACCTACCATTTCAATAGCACATGCAAACTCACTTTGAATATGATTGTGCTACAAAATTCCCCTGGAGGCTAGACCATAAATAAATATACTGAACCATGTTCTCACACACCAGTAGCAAGTAACATTATTGTAAATTAAGATAACTGCAAACCCCCTCCCATGGACAGAACAAAGAAGATTAGAACTGGTAATGCCAGCTTCAACATGACTGATTTCTGTGCACTTAATATAAAAATAAAACATAACTTAAATATCCTTTTCAATTCCCCATCTACCCTAATATCATATTGTAAAATTTTAAGTTTAAACTTGCATGTTGTTATTTAAAATAAGCACCACTTCTGGTGTCTGGTCTCCCACGATATACAGGTATTCATCAGTAAAAACTGTCATTACCGTCAAGTGTTAAATATCACAGATATATGTGTATTATTACTCCGTTTGATTGTATGGGACACAATGCAGCGAAAACCCAAAATATAACAATTACGTATCTAACAGTTTGGCCGAAACAATAAGATTTTACAAGTTACCAACCAGTTATAGATGGATTTATGATTTTCTCCATTACTTGTAAAACTAACCAATTAGTAGCTGAAAACAAATGTAGGATCATGAAGTATATTTGTAAAATACAAAAATCACTCCTGTGCCCATTACTAATATTCTGTGAGCTGTAACTTACTTTGGTAGGTGGTGTTTGGGTTGTGGGAGACATGACCGATGGACTTGCCGGCCTCTTTCCGCCCTGAGGTGTCCGGTTGGGAGACGTACCTAGGCAAACGTAACGCACGTGAGTTCACCCATATGCGAGACATACCTTGCAAGGTCACGTGGTAATGCCCGAGCACATGCAACAGTTCATCCACATCAGATTCCCACTTAAAACACTGACCTGTGTTACAGACAACACTCATGGGAAGATATGCTAATTGCATAACTTTTAATTTGTTCAGTAAATGAGAGTAAGAATACATAATTAGTCGTTAATTATAGCAACATCTCTTCTTATTTGTCACTGCAATGCGCTAGATAACGGTATAGAAATTCCCACTTAAGACAGTAGGAAATGTTATGACTGCGGGCATAGTACCTACTGGTATTAGCTGTGATGTTTGTATAGTCAAACAATAGTAATTAGGTAGCTTGATATATGTGATTTGAAATTGCATGGTACTATATAATTGAGTAAATTGATGTGAAGGATTATGAAAATTGTATAACTAATTTGCAAGCCTGGGAAAGTCATTATAAAACAAAGGAGACAGCCACTGCAACCTCGGTCCATGTACCAGAAACAGCTTTCACTTTGTCAGACCTGCCCGACAGTAAGTACTGAACCTTAAAGTACTTAGGTGGATGAGAGAGAAAGTGTCTTGTAGCAGTAGCTTCCTCAAAACAATAGGTACAGTACATCACATACTGGGAACCATGGTATGAGGTAATAACTGTCCTCAAATGACCATACTCCTTGAAGGAAGCTAAGGGTGGTAGTATGCAATACTCAAGTTAATGGTTTAGGATGCATCAACAATCAAAGTCTCACTTGTGCCTTCAAAATTATTATGGTTATCATTACCTACTGTAGGCTTTGTGTATTCACAACATTTTTAATTATTCTCTTCCCCTTTGGCATTTTTACTATACATATCCCCTTACACATGTCGCCTATTCAAAAAAGAGTTGTACAGAATTATTTCCAACTCTCTTTTCTTTCCCATAGAGAATATATCAAATTTGAAAGACAAGTTGGTGGGCATTCAAGTCCCAAAGGTGTGAAGAAGAAACTAGAAAAAGAAGGGATGAGCCATGAAAATTGGACTAATAACAAACAAGGAAGCAAAAGTACCTAGACCTAGCCTACCTAATTGATCTGAAAAAAACAGCAGGACACTAATGTTCGATAGCCTCAAAATTAGCAAATACTTATACAAGAGCTACAGGGAGGTACTCACTCTGGCGGCTGCCTGCGAATGTTTGATAGAACTGCGACAGGTAGGTGAGGATAGACAGCCGATCGGGCATCGAACACTCCACCATATCCTCAGCATCAAGAAGTGCTGGGATGCCCAAATGCATTTCGGCCGTGCGGAATGCAAGCTCATTGTTGCGGTAGATGTCTGCCTTATTCAGGCTGCCAAAGTCTCTGTGTAAAATATACATTTATATTAATATTTTTAATCAATGGAACTTAATTCATATATTTCTCCTTTGTACATTTTTTTCCACACTTTAAAAGTACGGTAGCTAATATTTCTCATAATATATGGTGCGGTACTGTCATGTTTAGGTGTAAGCCTACAATCCTTTTAAATCTGGCCCCTTGATCAACATTCAAAATAATATGTAGCTAGTAGCTACATAGCTACAACCTGCCGAATTTTGAAATAAATTATAAGCTAGTCTACCATGTTGACATTGTCAGTTTTGTTTATGTTGATGATCTGGATTCGAGTTCAGTCGGACCAAACTTTCATCAATACCATCCCACCAACAAAAAAATGTCATCACTATTTAATACATATTTAGGCCTACCATTAAATATGATATTTTAGTAAAATATAGCACTGCAAAGACTAGACAAAGAACATTAGATACCAAAATAAATATGACCCACTATGGCGTCTCCACTTAAGTCTTTATACAGTCTTAATATTTTCCAGACGATATGGCTATGGTCATGGTTGACCTCCAACGCTGGCTGCCAATGAACTGGTGGGTAGTAATCAATTGACAAGTTTCCATGCACAACAAAAAGCATCCACATGCTCTGCATACATAATGATCTGACAGGTGCAACTGAGTACAAAAATACTAGTTCGCTATTATTTCTGTGTATATTCCTACTTCACAATAAATATTACTTTTGGATGAGACAACTAGTCTTTCACACATGATTACCTGACAACACTTGTGACCTGCATTGTGCCGTTAGATTTATTGTGAATGTTGCAAGAAAAACTACAAAAGTTGAGCTTAAAACCGTCAACAAGTGACCACGAGTTAAATGACAGTTTGTAAAACATTTGCATAATTTAATATAAAACATTAAAACAAATTTATAAACCACTTAGGTATGTATACAACACAAAGGTTTCAGAATTTTGCTATTCTGTTAGCATACAGCTCTGCATACTCATCATACAAAGGAAAGATAACCCAGAACAAAGGAAGAGATATAAAAGAACAAGTTGACTGGAGCTACAATTTAAACATTAACACTATCCCTAAATCAAAGACATTAGCAATTTTTTTCAATAGCAATTCTAGCCTCTACCTAGCTCATGCACACAATAGCAAGTCGGCCTAAAATGTCTAAAAAATTATGTATTGCAGACTTTGCACCGAGACAAAATAAATACTGAAAGTTGAAACCAAGCAAATGAAATCACTCATGACAAATCATTAAAACGAATATCTGCGACAAGACCACATCGAAGGTATTTCATGCAATAGAACAAATAATTATTGCAACACAGCCGTAGAACTAAAATAAGAGTATGACTGTACCATTTACATTGAAACTGAAAGTTTGCTAAAATCATACAATACTACTACACACATTAAAGCCTTATGGTATGTTTCACCTTGGAGCCAAGATCAGATGGAATCATACACTACCTTGGGCTAGGAAAGAAACTAGGATCACACAGCTGGCCATGTTGGAATATCAAGGCAACTCATCTTGCTGGTTGACAGGGTGGGTAATGGTCAATGGTTACGATTTTGGTCTCCCTTCATATATTTTATTTCTTCAAATTTTGATTTTGAGAATGTCTACACAGGCGGTCCTCAGGTGTTGCATCATTTGCACTGGCAATGTTTGCTGTGTTTTCAAATAACAAACTTTGAAAAATTAACTTTGAAATAATATAGGCCTACTGTCAGTTGTCAGGTCCGCTTTGCGCAGTAAAACTTCTTACATTATAAGTAATCAATAACAATTCACATAATCACTAAATGTATTAACTGAGAAATGCAAGAGATGTCAATAACTTGACCTCCTCCCCCCCCCCCCCCCCCCGCCACCATTTGAAACTTCATTTAACACTAATTTTATGCTAAAATGACCTACGATCTACAGCTAATATGTTTTGTTAAATTGCATGCCTATTCACAAAAGAATAGTTTTACCATATTTAGTAATACCGGTACACTAACATTTTAGTAGAGCCTTCACACATTTGTACTTCACACATTTGTAATAGGCTAACTAAAATATACATATATGCAGTTGAGCAAAATATTTTGTTATGTAGTAGTTTAAACATGATAAAAATAATATTCAGAATTATAATTAGGTTGACACACATCCCTTCCTCATTTCTACAAGGCGTGCAGCTAGCTTTACATATGCATAACTCCTTCTTCATGTTATTAGGTCACACACACATATAAGCATAAACAAGAATCAATAGCTTATGAATATTTATTTTGAAATTCAAACGAGTATAAAATAGAAATAAATCAAGTGGCGATGAGGAAAACAACAGGTCTGGTCTTACATAAGATCTGGTCGGAAGTGGTGTATGATGGCACAGAAGGCGAGCCCGTCTCTCCAAGAAGTAGTCATGTTCTCCACTTTGACCTCATCATAACCGTCAGTCACTCTCTTGCACCACAGCTCCAGCGCCTTCATGCCGCGCCTTTCACCCATGATGATCACAAGCCGATCTGAAACAACACAACAGTCAGTCGGGACTCGAACTGAATGGAGTCAACTTCCCTTTCTTAGATTTATACACTGTCAATTTTTAGAAATACATAAAAGACGTAGCCAAGGTTGACCTATGTAGAAGAAGCAGCTTCAACATCTAAGCATCATATGAATCAGCAGTGCCCTTGAACTCGTTTGGGTACGTCACTTGCTTGGCCATAATATTTCCCTACGATGTTTCCATATTTGAACAAAATGTGCTTCACCTTGGCTGGCATCTCTTCCGGCGATCTCGATCTGCCATACGGTGACCTCTAAAGTCGAAATCGATTAGGCCAACTTTAGTGTAAATTAACACGTTTCAAGGGCATAGGATTAGGTTTCGCAAGCGCGCTAAACTTCGAATACGACAGGAAAAACAAGTCCGAGTTGTATTGTCATTATGTAACAAAACCCGCTGCTTGCTACACTAGCTCAGATTCAATTGCGCCTTGAGGCAACGCTTGAAGCTAAATTGAGCTATTGTGCCATGTCAGTTGTCTGTACCCATTGAAATGGAAAAGGTCATACAAATCGCGAACAATCAGCTACACCAGGAGCTATAGTAGACTACTGCTTCTTTAGCTATTAGTGATGCAAGCATTTTAATGACAGTCATTACTCAATCCGTTCATGGACACCAAAATTAACTACGCTAGAACTAGAAGAAATATCTGTTTCGATCAGAACTGGGTCGCCGCACGCCTCGATGATGTGATATGTTACAGTGAAGCAATCGATATTTATTATGTGTGTCGGTCGGAGTATAGACTGTGTTCGCAGAACCCCCACCTTGTTATTTTATTTACTGTCAGCGTTACTGATACTCGGAACCACAACCACACGTAACGTAATAACACACGATCTTCTGCTGTGGCGAGTGAATCACCCGCCACAGACTCAAAGAGTGATTCGAGCCAAAAACGGGCAAGTCGTGGAAGCTAGCGAACGTTCTCGCACCGAAACGCGATAGGAAGTGCTACAGGTCGTGGGAAAGCGCCTTGTTTCCGGAAACCGCCGACCGCCCGACCAGAGGGGTCACCAGCTACAATAAAACAAACACGTGACACGCAGGGCTCACATCGCGTCGAGTCGGTGCAATTAATTAGACAGTGCAGCAGCAGCTGGTGTCGTCCCATTACGGCCCGGTCAACACAACACACCACACGGAAGCTTTTACGCGGCCGGATGTCGATAGCGACTCTAGAGCCACGTTCACTGATGGGGTCGACATCACAAACACAAAGGTATTATCACCTGCGACTGCGACTCGACACACACACACCACAAATAACGGGTTTTTAAAGTGTACGTGTTCCGTGAGCTTTCCCATTATGGATGGGTGACACAAATGAATGCACTCCCAACGACTAGCAGACTGAGGTGCTGTGGATTAGGATGTATCGATGTCGTTTTCACCTAGATATTACCTTACCTCGCCCCTGGCGCCGGCTAACCACTATGTATACACATAAAAAAAACATGGAGAGCTGCATAAACTCGAGCTGTTTATTATACCTGGGAGCACCTGATTTAGTATTCTTATTGAGAACAGCTTGAAGGGCAAGGAAATGGAAACACGAACCGACTAGAAAGGAAGAAGCCCGTTCGCGTAGGTCGAGTGAGAAAGATGACTATTGCATGACAACACCACGCCGATCGCATGTTAGCTCACAACAGTTTCAACATTAAACAAGCAAAGGTTAAAAAACAATAATTATTGTATACAATGTTATAAAAAGTGGCACTGGACTCTGAGCTGTGAAAAGCGGTTACACATGTCATTTCGACGATAACGAAGCGGAGGGTCGAGGAGGCAGCCGAGCCGAACGAGAACAAAGAGCAGCTACCCCCGAAGACCTCCCGCTTCGTTTGGTCCGACGACCACTTGTGGGGCCCGAAGCCCGAACCGAAGACAAGGGTGAAGGACAACAGCCACTTGACATGCGTATTGCGTACTGCGCACCTGTCGTGTAGCCAGGTCACGGAGACACACAACACAACACAACCGAGTGACACGTTTCGTTTCACTAGAGACTACTAAACACGTCGTTTCTCGTTCTCGGTTATCACGCCAAAACGAGTATTTTACGGCTTTGACAACTTTCACAAGATTCTAGGTCTATCTATATAGAGAAAACTTTCCCTACTATTTGCGGTCAAAAACAGCTTTTTGTCTATAAATATATTACTCGAATTCCAGTTGAAGTTCACTGATTTCAAAGAAACAGCCATTACTCGTTTTATTCCTCATGTAGTACAATAACACGAGTTGTGTTTCAAGATAACACTTTATTTTCATTCAATCCCTCTCAAAACACGGACGCATGACGTCTGATCAACAAGATAGAAACGAATGCACACCAACACAGTATCAACAACACATGGTCAACAACCTTGTTAATGGAGCCGGGTGTGGACGCGCGTACTCGTTTACTATCAAACGCCGAGTGCACTCGCTCGCTCCCCGACAGACAAAGACAACACATCTGATGCACACGCTATAAATACCGTCCTGTGTGTTTACTTGCCCGGGCCAGCCGCGTCATGGGGTCACTGGGTTACAGCGCTCATGTGACACTACACGAGACTGAACACGAAAGTAAAATAATCCCGTCTCCGGGACTCGGACAGTGACAGAAGAACACGAAAGTAAAATAATCCCATATTGGACTCGGACAGTGACAGAAGAACACGAAACTAAAATAATCACATATGGGACTCAAGACAGTGACAGAAGAACACGAAAGTAAAATAATCCCGTCTGGGACTCTCATGCTGAATATAACCTGATCTGATGATTGATGATCAGTCGACGATTTGGCTTACTTGGCTGAGTCTTCTGCTGAATTATTGTAGACTGGTTCCGTTCAGACCTACACTACAGCTGACACCATTCGGCATTAGTTGAATAAAAACGAGGGAAATTAATTATCAACCACGAGATTTCGCCGCACGAAGTCTGTAATCTACCGTGCATATGGGAAAATAATATACGGTACCTAAAGATTCGGGCGCAAGAGACGAAACAGTAGCTGGTTTATAACATACAACCGAAACTGGATTGTTCTGTTGTGCGAATGGCCCACTGTGACCACACTCCCAACTAAGACAAGCGATTGGCCTTGGGTTCAAAATCTTGATACAGACGCCCATAGTGCATGGCCGATGTCAACAATAGGCAACCCGGTTTCTACTTTGAGTGCAGTCTGCAGACAGACAGGTTTCTATCTCAACAACTGAACACAAGAGCCTTTCAGAAGATAGGAGCTTCGAAGAAAGAAACTCGAGAGAAAAAATGATGTTTAAAATCTGTCAGCCATTCATTATAAAATTCGTCGTAACAATAACACCGAAAACGGAGCAATTTGCTGGCCTAAGCTATTATAGAACGGAGCCGAGACCGCTCGGAGGGAGACCGAACAAGCCAGATCTTGTTCTACCTGCAGCACCAACAGCAAAAAAACCCGCTCCAACCTGCTAATCTCCCAGTCGTTCATCTTAGGGTTGGTTGGTTTTTTAACCCACCCTAAAGATAATAAGAGAGCCCTTTGAAACTACCGCTCTCCCATTACCCATGGGCTTCATTGAAGG